>NW_021011527.1:1448156-1870318 GCF_003987935.1 Bombyx mandarina | reverse complement strand
GCTCATAGAGCGAAGAGCACACAAGACTGGCTGGCGGCGCGTGAAATCGACTTCATCCGGCACGAAGACTGGCCCTCCTCCAGTCCAGATTTGAATCCGTTAGATTACAAGATATGGCAACACTTGGAGGAAAAGGCGTGCTCAAAGCCTCATCCCAATTTGGAGTCACTCAAGACATCCTTGATTAAGGCAGCCGCCGATATTGACATGGACCTCGTTCGTGCTGCGATAGACGACTGGCCGCGCAGATTGAAGGCCTGTATTCAAAATCACGGAGGTCATTTTGAATAAACTTTAGTATCATAAGAATCTATGTTTTGTTAAGTTCATTTTGGTATATGAATGGTTACATAATGAATAAACTTGTTTCAATTATTTTACATTAAACATGTGACAGAATTTATGACCTGACTTAATTACAACGGCTGCCCTACCCTTCAAACCGCAACGCATTATTACTGTTTCACGGCAGAAATAGGCAGTGGTACCTACCCGCGCGGACTCACAATAGGTCCTACCACCAGTAAACCAGGTTTCCCTCGAGTTTTTTATTAGGAATTTTTCTATTTCTTGTGTATATTAACGATTTACAAATATGTACGAAGACTGACTACGAGATGGTAAAATGTGAAAGGTTTTTAGTATAACGCGCCGTGACAATAAGGCGCTCGCTTTCCCACATAACAGTTTAATGAAAATTGTGATTTGATTTATATCTCGTTTACTTATTTTAATTGTTCGTTATGTTGGCCAAAGAATAAAACTATAATTAATAAAAAAATCACGCTGGATTTGTTTCGGCGGATTTTCTCAGGACTGTATCTCTTCTTGAAATCGGTGGTAGAGATTATTTGGTTTTCAGAATGCTTTATAACATTCAAATTGAAAATTATTTTTGTTTGTTTGTTTATTTGTTTGTTTGTTTCGCTTTCGCGTCTTAAATACTTAACCGCTCATCATCAAATTTTGTATGCAGAAAAATTCACATACATGCAAAAAAGAACTAGTCCTGAGGGTTCGGTTTTTTTTGCTACATCAGTACGAGTGAAACCACAGAAAGAAAAGCTAGTGAAAAAATAAATTTACGAAATGATATTTTTTTTATTTTTTCTTCAAGAACACATCAGGCATTGTATCATTTAATTGTAAATAACAATGGATTCTGACCGTGACTATCGGCTTCCCGGCCTAAAGGTTAGTATTATACGATAATTAGCTCATAATTAATTCTGGGTATTCTCTTGAACCCGTTCAATTTGGACCTTCGATTGCCTAAGTTAATTTTCTTAATAATCATTTGATTTTTTCACTGTAACAGTGCGTTAATTAATCATAACATTTATCGTTTAATAACTAAATATAATCTTTGGTGAACCAGTAATCTAAATCAAAGGTTTGATTGAGTCAGTTGACTCCGCGCTTCACTTGATTCTAAATTATAATACATTGTGTGCAATATAAAGAGATATCAGTAAGGTATACTTTTTCAATGACAATTTTTAAGCTATTGCATAGCTTTTATCGCGGGCTTTGAGTGTTGCGACCGAATCAAGAAATTCCGTAACAAAAATAAAACCTAACACTCCCACTCCACCTGCCATGTAGCTTGCGTTCAACACATTCACACGTTGCGTTTGTGTAGTGTTTGTGAATAGGCGCGCGACGTGACATCGCACTGCATGAGCATCATGAAAAGTCTGCCCATCTCTCTCTCGCGCGCTCTAGCTTATGAGTGGAAAGAGGACAGTTAATGTTTTGCTTTTGTTAAATGATTATAAATATAGCGTGGTCTTATTTTATTATTGTTTTAATATAAAATTATTATTGTCTAATTATAATTGCATAAGTTGATAAAAAAATGCTATACAATAGTTTTACCACGGCAGTCCCCGAGTGTAATACGTGTTTTTTTGTATGTGTTTATCAAATTACATGTAAACTTACGACCTATCTTCGTCTTCAGGAGTTTTATCTTTAGTACTTCCTGACTATCCTATGCTCGTTTTCAGGAATACCATTACAGGATACTTTCAAACCTAAAAGTTCCCAGGTAAGAGACACTTATAATACCGCCGAGTCACATCCCCGAATTCCTAACGTGTAAAATATCAATATTAGGTTCACACGAGTACATCATGAACATTTTCATTGACCTTTTCAATTAATTTTACAATGTTTCTAAAGTATCTTTTTGTGCGATTTGATAGTTTGTGTAACTGGTTTTTCTCGACAACAAAGAATTTAAAAAAAAAAAACATATTTTCGTTCAAATGCGATAAAATATGTTTAATCATTTATTACAACCCACGTGAAAGCTTTGATGCGTCGCGGATTTTCCTCAAACAGCTACGCATTTAGGTACAAACCAAATTCTAAATCGAATCGTTTGTAATTAGTATTTTCTTCTTTTATTGTGACTCGATGATATAATTTACGGTTACTTTTACGGTTTAGTCTCGCATTTTTTATTGTAATTAAATTATTTCCGACGTTTACAATATTTTACACTTGACAACTAAAGTGTTGTCAGTGTTTGATCAGTTAGCACAATATTTAAAAGTAGTTTTTTATATTTTTATAACCGTTGTAGGCAGACAAGTATACGGCCCACCGGATGGTGAATGGTTACCGTCACTCATGGACGTCAGCAATGCCAGAGTCAGAGCCAAGCCGCTGCCTACCGTTAATTACTCTCCACAAGCCTCGTTGGAAGAAGGACATGTCATAGCGCTCGGGAAACACCGTAGAGGGGAGCTCATTCCAAAGCTGGATGGTACTTAGCAAAAAATATCTAATTAGGCTATAATTAGTCTTATTTGCTATTAAGCAAAACTGCTACTATATACGTTAATATCTTAGTTAGAACTTTTTTATATTACCTACACGATACTGGCAAACCCTGCATCGATACAGACTTTCCGATTTGGGTGATGAAATCTAAACTAAGGTTTTTTCACGTTAAATTTGTTTTTTTCTTAGCGAAAACCTATCCGTCAGACATATCGTTATCTTCTCGATGAACGAAATTGTTCTTTCAATAAATTTTATTACGTTTTGATAGCATAGATATTAATGTAACAGACACCACGTTCCGTATGCGTGCGTCATGCTGTCACGCTTCGAACACGTGGGCGAACACATTCGATTCAATAATTATCACGATTAGGGTCAAAAATCTTTCAATCGGTACTACGTAAAGTGGCTCAAAACATTTCATTTTTGATCGACTAAAATTAATTATTAAAATTTTATATATGAACGTTCGGTGAACTTACCGACTCAATGCTTAGTGTTGCATCAGGGTATTTCTCTGGTGAAAATCACAGTGAATCACTTTTTGTATTATACTTAATGGGTATGCAAAAAGGTTTAACTGTTTAAATTACTGGCCCTATTCCATTTAATATTCGTATCATAGGTACATAACATTTGTTTGACAGAAGATAACTCTGAATCAAAGTTTTTTTTTTTTTTTGAATCATTCGTTCTATTAATTTAGGGCTTATCAAAGGCTACGGGATCCAATGTTTTTTTTCGACTATCCCACAAAAATGTTATCTGGTTCTGGTGCATGTTACTTGCTTCAATGCCAGCTAAACACATTGGTGACGACAAGATAAAATGTCGACGTGTGATGTGCGATGTAACATAATAATGATAATTTAAGATTTTTTAATTGTAATGTTAAAGTAATAAAACAAAGTATAATAAATTAAGCAAAGTATATAGGTACCAATTAAAGAAACGAAATAGGATGTAGTATCTTAAATCAAAATAGTAAAGAATACGTAGGTATCTGAATTGTTTCTGTTTTGTAATTAATGTCATTTTTTTATGTCGGACGTCAAATCAGTTATTGGTTGTAACAAAAGGTCGCAGTTGTGCGCTTTTTAGTTTTACGTAATTTATATTTGAAAAAACCATTTCACATACTAAATAAATATCTTCCTTCTCACTTCAGAGGTTACAAGTATTTTATGTATTTATAGATATCATTGACATCGCAAACTTTCAAAGGTCTCTTATGACGACTGAAGAAAAACACAAAAAAAATCTTGAGTTTCTACGAATTTCGATCATGACATAAAGAAAGACGTTTTAATCTCTGAAAAGAAAGCTCTAGTGTATTCGAAACTTGGAGTTGAAATGAAAAGAAGGGTACCAAATAGGCCAACCAGTATTGCACACTTTATCATAGCTTTTTGAAATCTATCTATATATATATAAATGAATTACTGTTCGTTAGTCTCGCTAAAACTCGAGAATGGATGGACCGATTTGCCTAATTTTGATTTTGAATTATTTGTCGAAGTCTAGAGAAGATTTAAAAGGTAGATAAATATGAATATAGTCAGAATTAAATAAAAATAACAATTTTGTTTTATCTTTGATTTTGTTTGTGTTAAGTTTATTTTATACAAAAGTTTAGGTGTTTTATTTCTCGATTGAGGCACTACGAAGTCTGCCGGGTCAGCTAGTAAGAAATAAAAAAGCCAGCATCATTGAATTCAATAATGTGTCATGTTACCTTTGTAGTATACTACAGACTACTACACATCATGTGCATATTACATCATCTCGTCACGCTTGGCACACGTGCTTTACAACTCAACGAGATAACTATAAGACGTATCACATTTATGTATGTACATAAATTATCGGTTTTAATCTCACAGACAAAATGTTACGCTTTTAAACTTTTAATTTACATCTCTATAGACTTCGGACACTGCTAAATATCCAGCAAGTCTGTACATGATCTGTAATAATTAATTTTTTTTATAATTTAATATCGTGATTCCAAGACAAACCAAATGTTTTATCATTTCTTAAATTCGTACTATATGATATTATTAGTATCTTCACACTATGTGAATTAAGTAAGCAAATATGCGGGCTACAATTAATGTGGTTTTCGATCGTATAAATTAATCAATGGATATGGCTGCTAGATTGCTGCAGTGGATTATGTTTCATAAGAATAAGCAATAATAGTGCAATTGTAGCGTAGCATTGTTTTCCTTACATTTCTTATAGAAACATACTTATTTATGTACCTTTAGGGGAGTTAGGGGAGAACGGTAACAACACCTCCACCGACCCTACAGTCAACCTCACCTGCGCGCGCCGGATGGCGGCGGAAACCAATCGGTTTCCATGGTACTCCCTGCTAGATAACAAACGAGGCAATGGCGACCGAGCAATGGCGGTATAACCATACAACCTGCCAAGCAATTGGTTGGAAGAGGCTATAGCAAGCCTGGGGATCTAAATAATCTCTAAAACGTCTAGAGTAGTAGGAAGAAAAAGGAACCCAAATGAATGCAAATTTGAAAAACAAACTACCCCAGGAGGGTACCGGTAATACCGGAGAATCCCTCCCTGAGTCTAACTCAGGCAGCCCCTCGTATTCTGGGGGGGGCACAACTTTGCGATCTGATGGATATGGAATCANAAATTATGTACCTGCGGTGTTTTGAGTCTACTGGTGGTAGGACCTCTTGTGAGTCCGCGCGGGTGGGTACCACCACCCAGCCTATTTATGCCGTGAAGCAGTTATGCGTTTCGGTTTGAAGGGTGGGGCAGCCGTTAAAACTATACTCGAGACCTTAGAACTTATATCTCAAGGTGGGTGGCGCATTTACGTTGTGAATGTCTATGGGCTCCAGTAACCACTTAATACCAGGTGGGCTGTGAGCTCGTCCACCTATGTAAGCAATAAAAAACAAAAAGTTTAGTATTGATTTATTGAATGAACTTAATGTGTCCCGCGGTATAATCAAAATTCGTTATTGAAATGAAATGAAATGAAATGAAATGGACGTCTGCTTCTTATTTAGTATTCTGGGATGCTAAGAGAGATCGATGATATATTAAAACCATCGCTCTTCTAAAAACCATAAACATTACCGGGATAGTACGGGGTATTTTAATCACGCAAAGGGAGATGTCGTCTTCCTGCCTACTTCGAAAGGTCGAAATTTACCTATCTATGCAATAAAATATAGTCGTCTAGCCGCAGCAGGAAAAAACATATTTGATTGATAAAATATTTAATGGTAACACAGATAAACAAATTGTAGAGGGTACATAACTAAATTAATAACATAACGAATCTTAGTATTTTCTTCGGTTTTCGCGCGTTTTTTACTGTCATTCGTGTCATTTTATTGTCACGTTTTCTATTGTCATTTTATTATTTCCGACGTTTCAAATACTTCACAGTTTCTTGTGATCACAACATAGACCTATATAGTAGGGACACGACATATTGTTCTATACGTACAATTGCTTATATAAATAGCACCCATTTTGAAGGCACACACATAAACATATATCTATCTCGTTCTTACTCAGCACTTTAACTCGCAAGAAAACAATATAACAGTATTTCAGTGCGTACATAAAATGAAACATGAATATACGTAAATGTCTCCGTCTCCGTCTAATGAGGCCGAAAATCCGCCATGTTTAGCGCGCCAAATGTCATTGTCACGTCAGTTCGGCCGTCTGTTTTGGGTTGTACATTATTTATTGACTTTGATATCGATTTAATATGATTGCTTATATAAAATTTCTAATTTTATCATGCTTAAAAAGTACAAAAATAATAATCAAAACATATTTTATAGGATCTCAAGAAGGTCGATGCCCCAAAACTATTATCTATATATATTTAAATTCATTATGGAGCCCTCATCCGAAACATGGATTATACACTTAATAATATATTTGAATCCGAAATATCGGACACCATTTTTCGGTCGGAATCTATTCATCATGACACTAATCATAAATACCTCTTTAAAATATGTCATCAAAACATATTTAGACATTCTGTTTAGATATTTCGGGAAAAAGGCTACCGACAAAATCTCTTCGGAACTATTTAAATAAAATAGTTTTATTCCGCAGTGAGTAAAACACTATTGTAAATTCGTTAAATATTTATTAATTAAGTGATTTTAGAGAGGAAGTCACAAGGAATGACGTTTGTAATTTCATTAACGAATAAATGTTCTGTAGGTGTTTTTTTTTATCAGGCGGTCCCTTGATAAGTTTAAAATTTGAATCACTCTCAAGTGAGAGTGATTCAAATGGTGCGGTGCACCTTCCTTGAGGTGCACTGCGGTAGTCTGTTACGGACTTTAGAGTCAGCAAAACAATTAAAATAGATTGTAATAGTCTAAGAAAAACACGTACTCAAAATACGATAACATTCAGCATGCTAGAAATGGGCTGATGGCACTGTACTATGCCATATCTTTATGTTTTGCGGCAAACGACAACTTTATAAAATCAGTGTAGCAAATTTTAAAAATCGTCATATCGTTTACTTGGAAAATTTGAAGCACGAACTCGTCTTAGATTTCACATAATATCTAAATCACATCATCTTTGCACATAACAATATACTTAATTCCTATTAAAGTATAAATTCTACAAATACATTCATACTCAACAATATTTAAAATAAAATAAGCCAAGAACGTTTATCGATAAAACCTACTAACATTAAAATCTTCTGGGCAGCACTAAAACCGCCATGTTTTGTGGCCAGATGACGTCACAGTGGCACGAATTTTTTGTTGACGTTTCATTTCCATAGGTTTCCTACTTCAGTGGATCACAAAGATTCATTCGCCGACATTTCATTAATGTGTTATAACAAACCGTTATAATATTCAAAGCGGCTTAGATTAGTGTAGTTTTGTGAATATTAATAAGATTGGCAAAAGGCAATCGTGACGTATTACTGCCGATCGTACTTAACTTTGTTCATAATATTTAAAAACATAAGAAAACAAATTAAACAGCACTTAACGTAACGATGTCGTCAAACAAACTTAATATAAAATTTAATTTAAAAACGATCAAACTATAGAATGACGTTCTAGAACATACTTTCGATACAATACCGGCATGACGATAGATTTGGTCTAAAGAATTTTAATTGGCAAAACAATAATGATTACAATTGTACCACGATAAGGCTGATAAGACTTAACTTAATTGTTAGAATTAAAAATAGATGTAACATAGGGCGTTAGTGTTTCGATCGGAAGGCAAGAGACTCGATAATTTAGTGTAGGTAATTATTTTCGTCGAGTACTTAAAAATGAATGGCAGCATTTTATAAATCAAACCAACATCCACAACAACATAATAAATAATGGATGAACAAAAGGTCGTCAATTTTCCAATTAATAGCTGTCACTTCTAGTATTATGTATTTAAATCTTTATATTTTATCTAATGCTGTACCTTACAACAACATATATTACTATATTACTATACTATACATTTATTAACAACAATTACTAAACTTCCATAAATTCTATACCTGAACGAACATCCATTGACTGATTCGGCGGTGCAGTAATTAGCGCCGCTTACTATTACGTCGAAGGTCGGGGGTTCGATTCCTAGATCGGCAAACATTCGTGTGATGAACGGGAGCCTAAGAGGCTTTTTCAGCTACGCTCTGACAGGTAGGTGAGCTAACGAGCTCAACCTGAAAGAATTTGCTAACACTAGCTCTAGCAGGAGTAGTGCTTCGCAGAATCTACCACCGGATCGGAATGGCGACCCACTGAGAAGATCCGGCAAGAAACTCACTGGGCTACTGTGTCTATGGGTTAGTTTGGTCGTCGAACGCCGTCGACGACGGTGAAAATCCAGTTCTATGTTTTGATGACGTTTAAATGGCAAACTATCAAAATCAAATGATGATGAATTCCAATATGTCAAACAAATCAGATTGTCTACTTGTTGTTGTCTCGTGTGTTTCTAATTCACACGAGGAAATCCGAAACATCTATGGGCCATAGCATAGATGTATCCACTTTAATTAACATTGAAAATATTTCAATTTCGTTACCAAAGTTAGAATGGTATTTTATTTTTCTATTGTATGATATTTTTGTCGCTGAAGCACTGTTTGACTAGGTGTGGGTATTCACGAATTGGCAGACAATAAATTATTATATTTTATACATTTCTCATTTATGGAATTAATGAATGTGTTTACTTAAGTGGTACATTTTAAAGTGAGAAAAACAAATGAAATCAATTATATTCTTAAGCTAATTTTATTAAATTTTATACCCTATTATCGTGGCCACCGCTAGTTATATGTCAGACCCAAGCGACGGGGCAACAAACAATTACCACCACCCTAGACATGTCCAAGTATCATCCAAGTATCCAGCGCCGATCACCATTATCTTGCAACTTAACCCATAGATACAATCTACTAAGTTTCTCACCGGAATTTCTGAGTTAGTCCCGATTCTGAACCGCTAGTGGATTCAGGGAACCACTGCTCTTGCATGGGCACATGTTAGTAATTTGTTGGAGACATCCTGGCCATAACTTTCCAAATTTCCATGAATTCACTTCGTGGGCGCACCGTGGTCATCGTCTATAGGTTCTAAATGCATGATCTGNCCATAGATACAATCTACTAAGTTTCTCACCGGAATTTCTGAGTTAGTCCCGATTCTGAACCGCTAGTGGATTCAGGGAACCACTGCTCTTGCATGGGCACATGTTAGTAATTTGTTGGAGACATCCTGGCCATAACTTTCCAAATTTCCATGAATTCACTTCGTGGGCGCACCGTGGTCATCGTCTATAGGTTCTAAATGCATGATCTGCAGGTGGAGTGAACTTTACAAAACTCGCATATGAATACTATATTATAATACACTAGCGACCCGCCCTCGCTTCGCTTCGGAAACTGTGATTTATTATTGATTTCTCCACTATTTAATGGATGTTATTATACCACTCACTCTATCAATCACTCTATCTATTAAAAAAGACCGCATCAAAATCCGTTGCGTAGTTTTAAAGATTTAGGCATACATAGGGATATAGGGACAGAGAAAGCGACTTTGTTTTATACTATGTAGTGATTGTACTCGAAGGGAAAATCTTAATGCTATGCGCCTACATAACTATTTATACATTCACAACTTGTATCGTCAATCTCAGCACCCTTCTTTGGCGGAACCCTTTTTTTTTTAAATTGGCTTTGCAAGCTGACTCAGACGGTTGGCTTCGACGACGGGTACTTATACTAAATAGAGCCTAATAATTTTTTTATAATAATAATTATAAAAAAATAATTGTAAACAAATATCAAATAGATTCGGAATTTCAATTTGTAACAACCAACTGTAGTTTTTGCTACTAACAACCCAAACACAAGAATACAGTTTATGCAATTTTTCCGTATCCCACCTTATGTTAATAATACGATACGGTCGCTTTTTCGAGTTTAAATACTTTGTCTACTGTACCAGATCTTCAATTCCCGCCGCTGGATGTGGAAATATAAGGTCATTTTTATATTTTAAACAGATGGTGTGCTGCATTAGCTACAAGCTGTAATTCCAGTTCTTAAAAACTCAGTGGCTATTACGTAATTGTGCAATTATTTTTAAGACAGCATTTTAACGGTTACACTTGCAAGTCAGTGTGTTCCGTTGAAAGTGACCGGTCTTGCTCCCGCAGCGTCCATTCACCGTTTTGAATAATAATAAAAACATAATAGTGGTCCTCCGGTAGTCGAAATTCGACTATAATTAATTGAAATTATAAGTTTGTACACTATTATGATTCTATTATCAAAAACTATTATACTTCTACGGTTATAATCACAGATTTCGCCGAGACTACTCTTTAGACAAATATTATTAAAGACAAACCATATTTAAATCTATTCTCAATTTGACCACAGACAATAAGCGTTATGAAAAGTTTGACAATAAACAAATAGTATGCAGTTATGCACGCGTGTGTGTGTGTGTGTGTGTGTCTAATACATGGTTGGTAGTGTGGGTAATGTTATTTTTATTGATTTACTGTATTTTTTATGCACAATAAAAAAAAATAACATTCTGCACTGCATCTCTACATTCTCTATAAGTGTGGGAAATTTCATACTTCTCCGTTCGCGCAATTTTCGTAAAAAGAGTTTTTGATTCACGTAATAATTTATAGATGCACAGTCACATTCGCACATACACGAACGCAACGCAGTCATTCATTGGCTGAATCAGCTCACGCCACGACCGCGCCCGTGTGTTGCACGCCGATGATCTCGCGCGATCAACTCACTTGACAGGCGGTTCAATGGAGGTTTCTAGAACAAATTTAGGTTAAGTTCGTTACGAAAATTCAAAAACCTCGTAATATCATCATACTACAGACACCTAAAATTATGTTTAATTGAACAAATTGAATCTGAATTTATTTGTTGAGTTAAATGTTTTTAAAATACATACGTTGCAGTTAGGTATATAAAAGGTATCAGTTTGTAACTACAAGACGTTAAAGATTAGTCGGCGCACGTCAGCGATAAAAATGCAGCTGATAAAATTTTTGCCCGTTACGTCCTTTGTCGTTTGATAATAACGTTGACAATTGTTACTATGTGTATTAATTTTGAAACGGTAAAATTATCTACCAGCAGAACAGATCTCATTAAATCGCAATGAAGTATTTTCCTACTGAATGTGCATACAGTGGGACGAATTGAGACGGAGAAGTCTCGTAAAAGCGGTAACCTGAATGGTGCACGAGGTCGGGGCCCATCTTGTGGTTACTGGAGCCCATGGACATCAACAACATAATTATTGTAATCCACCTTGAGACATGAGTTCTAAGTCTCCGTTTCATAGAAGGAGGAATGCGCACCTTTCAAAGCGAAAACATTACTGCTTCAAGGCAGAAATAGGCAGGGCGGTGGTACCTACCCATGCATACTCACAAGAAGTCCTACCACCAGTAACAATTTGCTGTATGATTGCTGTATGAATGTCTAAAGCGATTATCATCGAACTAGTCTTTTGAGCGTTGTAAAAAAAAAAGAATTAGATCAGTGTATTACAACGGTACATTTAAAACAAAATAACGGTGTCGTTGTTTTACGGTTCGCGATACTCAGTAAACGTCTAGCAAAAAATTCAGAACATTGTAATCGGAGGAGGATTAGATCTTGGATCATGTATATGCCGAAAATTCGGTTGGAGGCTGGGGCATACTGAGACCTTAGTTAGAACTTATATCTCAAGGTGGGTGGCGGCATTTACGTCGTAGACGTCTATGGGCTCCGGTAACGACTTAACACCAGGTGGGCTGCGAGCTCTTCCGCTCAACTAAGCAATAATAAAAACGTTGTTAAAAAAACAATACTATGGAAAATTTGGCTTAAAGAAATATGAAAATTAAAAATTGTCTGAATACCCTAAAAACAATAAGCCTTTGACATAAGATTTTACATAAATATATTCGCTAGTTATCATTTAATCAGGTCGATCGACGAATAATAAAATCGATATTAATTATTAATTCTTGACCTAGACATTTGATAAGGAAATGCTTGCCGCCCGGATATTGTTATCATCTAGGAAATGATGAACTTAAACGGGGCATAAAACAGGTTAATTTATAATTAGCAACAGAAACAAGTTCGGTCTCTTTTAAAAAAAAGGAAGGACTTGAGCGAAAAAAATTTTTCGATTGAATCAATTAAGTTATGATCTATGGTTCTCGCGCGTGCCGTTAGTTTCTTAGCATAAAAGGTCATTGTCAAGGTCAAGGATTGCTTCATTGTAGAAATCTGCAGGACGTTGATATGAAATTTATCGAAAAGTATATCGAATGTATTATCACCAGATATAATTTATATTTTATTTTTCACTAGCTCTTGCCTTCGACTTTGGATTTGACAGCACAATAGATAGAAATCATAGCAATGTATGATATTAAAAATGTAAATCTTTGTATATTAGAATGCTTAATACCTACTCATAGACGCAAAAATTTAATCGAATTTAGATGAAATTTCACAAAAATATGTTTCGTATAACCTCGATAGGCACGCAAGATACTTTTCATTACGACAAATGACATGTTTCGGACAACGGCGGGTATATCTGCTGTAATAAACACGATAGCGTGTACGCTGATTACTCGGCGGCTAATTATAATTCATTGACAACTACTATTGTGTCATAGACTTACTAAAATACCGTATAAATTTTGACGTGACAACGTCTTATAATTCGATGGAGCCGGCTGCACACACGAAAAAACATGACTCATGCGGCGTTACCTCGCTCTGAGGCGTTCCATTTAAGGCTTGAAGTGCAAGCGAGAGCGCGCAACGAGCGACAATGAGGCACAATCGGCCTCCGCGTTCGGCAGCGCTCGACATCTGTCTCTTTCCTACTTGAGTGAGCGATGCATCCGCGTGGACAGCTGCTATACAATAATACATTTACATGTTTTCGTCAAGTATGAAGTTCAGTCAAACGTGAATGTGGTTTAGTTGAATTGTATTTAATTTTATGCGTACAAATAAATATAACTTGATCAATTCAATCGTGATTTCCATTCACCTCCTTCTCTATATCCATAAAAAATATCTATCAAACAAATAAAATTATTATTATTTTCTGAAAAATGAAACCATTCCATCAGTATTTTCTTGTGACGTTGTCACGTTCAACTATCCTCAGTAAACCGACTTTACAGACAACCGATTTTTTTATCATTAAGATTTTCTGCTCCATCTATTATTACACTACTAGTCAAGCTAGTTTAGATTGTTAATTTTTGCATTTACATATTATTGTAGCCAAAGTGCAATGAGATGGTATGTGGTAAAAATAATGGAAACTTGCTGTGGATCAACGCAGCGGTTTCAAGTAATGTGGAACTCTTCTCCGGTGACTGAAGGTACAATGGTAAAATGAGACGAAGGGATCCTGCCTTTTCCCCCTACCTATTTTCTAGTAGACGAACGGGCTACTCCAGCTACGCTGTGCTGGACTGAATCTAAAAATGCGCTAACTGGCCCTACTAAGAGCAGTGCTTTAAGTCATTCATATAGCAATCATACAGCAAATTGTTACTGGAGGTAGGACCTCTTGTGAGTCCGCATGGGTGGGTACCACCACTCTGCTTATTTCGGCCGTAAAGCACTAATGCGTTTCGGTTTGAAGGGTGGGGCAGCCGTTGTAACTATACTTGAGACCTTAGAACTTATATCTCAAGATGGGTGGCGCATTTACGTTGTGGATGTCTATGGGCTCCAGTAACCACTTTACACCAGGTGGGCTGTGAGCTCGTACACCCATCTAAGCAATAAAAAAAAGAAAAAAAGTCTACCACCGAATCAGAATCGCTTGCTCTCAAATAACGTTCACAGAACTCTCAACACAGAAGTTCTAGCTATACCAGACATCATAGGGTGTTGGAACTTGTCCTTGATATCGGTTTTCTGCCAGCAAACATTAAAGAACTACATTAAAACTACAAAATAATTGAAGCATTACAATTTATTAGTTATATGACAGCTGAATGGCACGTCAAAGAACGAATTGTTTTTGGAACGTGGCTCCTTATGGGACGATGCGGAGGGGTACCCTAACCGGGAAAAAACGTCCGTAACGTAAGATTTTTATTAGTAATGCACACAATGTACGACTTAACTTTGTAATAACGTACAAAAAATAACATATTTTTTTATCATTCATTGACCACGATCTCAGAGCGTTCGTTTGCGCAATACACTAACTCTTATGCAAACAACCGTGAATGAAGTGTACCACAATAAGTTCGCACGTTACCGAATGACTGCGGGTTGTTGCGAAACCTCCAATTTTATTTTCTTTATACCTCGAAGAGAACTTAAAATTAATATTTTTATAATAAGGAACTTCGTTCCTATCCGGTGTACCACGACACCATCCATCTGTTTTTTTTTTAGGATTGAGGGATTACTCGTGGCCTTTCCAATTTCAAGAACATTTCAGAATAGGTGGGCAAGCAAAGCCTCAGCCAGGAGGGGTGGGATTTGCTAAGCGCAACTGGCCGAGCGCATGCAAGGAGGCCTAACAACTCAAGAGCAGCTGCTTCGCGAATGAAGAACGAAATGAAAATCTGTATAATAATATGAATATCCTACTCAACACTACAATATAAGTTGAATACGGAATTGTGGTAATGATCAAAATTAATTCAAATCCTCAGGTAAGTTTTCGTATAATAAATAATTTTTATGATAATTAATGGACATTAATTAATTATAATTTATAAATTATTTTGGTTATCTCACGAACTTTAAAGATCGCTTTTGCTTCCTCGTCATGTTTTAATCTTGCTAATTAGTACTAATCATTTTACGCAGTCTGTTTTAATATTGTTCTTTTTAGTTGAACCGACTTTAAATCAAACCGAAAAAGGGGGCTTTCAATTCGGCACGTATGTTTTTTTTTTTTAATAACTATTGCACCGCTGTTTCCCTCCGGTTAAATTTTCAATTCAGAAAGAATGAAGAATGTTAATAAAAGTAAATTCTTTCTCTGGTACATAATATACCAGCTGATTTCTAGGTATGCATGTACGTAATGTACATTGTCGTATATATTACATTTATCATTTGCAACCAAAAAAGGATTTTATGTGTTTTTCCAGTTTCTAAGTTAACTTAAGTCTAACTTTTAAAGTCGTCGTGGCCTAAGCGATAAGACGTTCGGTGCATTCATGTTGAGCGATGCACCGGTGTTCGAATCTCAGGCGGGTACCAATTTTTCTAATGAAATACGTACTCAACAAATGTTCACGATTGACTTCCACGGTGAAGGAATAACATCGTGTAATAAAAATCAAACCCGCAAAATTATAATTTGCGTAATTACTGGTGGTAGGACCTCTTGTGAGTCCGCGCGGATAGGTACCACCACCCTGCCTATTTTCTGCCGTGAAGCAGTAATGCGTTTCGGTTTGAAGGGTGGGGCAGCCGTTGTAACTATACTGAGACCCTTAGAAATTATATCTCAAGGTGGATGGCACATTTACGTTGTAGATGTCTATGGGCTCCAGTAGCCTCTTAGCACCAGGTGGGCTGTGAGCTCGTCCAACCATCTAGGCAATAAAAAAAAAAACTACCTTTTTACGAATTATTCTCGTAAACCGTTCAACCATCTTTGCTTGACTGTATTACAAAAAAACTATACATACAGACCCTCACATTTTTTATATTATAAGTATAGAGTGTAGAGATAAGCTTACAATTAGATTATCAGATGAATCCGTTACGGTATATTTGATCGCAAGCGATTACCTCAAGACTTATTTAATCGATCGATTTAATAAGCCACTGATAACCATAAGCTAGTTCCCATTTTATGCCTCTGAAAATTTACCCTCAAATCTTTCTATGACATAAATCGCATCTATTATCTGTGGCCGAAATCAGGCAGACACAAGGCGCGTGTTTATTTATTTACTTACTATCATAAGCATTTCAAAGTTCGCTCGACTTATCGACCGGAATAGATGTGTGATTGTCACGTGATGTGCAGCTGATTTTCGTAATAAACGTAAATGATTTCTTAATTAGTATATTAATTAACTCTTATTTTAATATTACAACGTGTCTGTATAATGTTGTGTTTGATTAGTGTAATATCCATCGCCCAATTTGCACGTTTTAGGGGCCAATTGAATTGTTATATTTAACCGCTCCATTCATATTATTATACATATTTAATGATATTCATATTAATATCAATAAAGACCTAATGAGCTGTTACCCGGTCATCGTCCTCGTCTAACCCGTTGCTTGCGACGAAGGGCTCGACGAATAAATTAACCCACAGACACAGCCCATTGAGTTTCTCGCCGGATCTTCTCAGTGGGTCGCGTTTCCGATTCGTTGGTAGATTCTGCGAAGCACGGCTCTTGCTGGAGCTCGTGTTAGCAACAAAGTCAGGCTTGAGCCCACCTATTAGAGCTCATCTACTAGTTAAGGTTACGCTGAAATAGCCTCTCAAGGCTATGAGCATAGTTAGGAAAAAAAGAGCTGTTACCATGCCACGCAAAGATATCTTATTCTTATACTTATGAAGTACTGGCTAGACAGCTAATATAGGTACATCTGTATGTATGAATTACCATTTCAAAAATTTAAGACATCTTATCAACAAAAGATTCCTAAATATATATTATAGTCTTTCAATGTAGTAAATCTTATCCTACCGTATTTCTATTTGGGGTGAAGCTAAAATAACAAGATTTCCGGATCTGCAACGAGAACAAATAGAGCTTTACTGAATGTAATGTATGTTGAGCCTAAAATACATATGCGATATCCAGCAGTAAATCTGTATATTGAAGTTAAATTACTCTTTAGTTAGGATTCGTGTATTGTGCTCAGTATTAAAAGTACTTACATTAATCTGTAGTTATACGATCTGACCACCTTAAATAGCCGACGGAATGCATAAAATATGTTGCACCGATTCGGCGGGAGATTCAGAGAAGCACTGCTCTTTTTTGTTTTTCCCTATCCGCTGGTAGCCTAAGGGGCTCTTCCAGCTACGACCAGACAGGCAGGTGAGCTCATGGGCTCAACCTGAGAGAGCTTTCTAACATTAACACTAGCAATAACAGAATCTATAACCGAATCGGAATCGCGAGATATACCACTGAGAAGATCTGTCAAGAAGCTCAGTGGGCTGATCTATGGGTTAGTTCCCTCGTCGATTTCACACACACACACACACGCACACAAACACACACACACGCACACAAACACACACACTCGCACAACGTTTTATGATCAAAAGGGAATGGAAGCAACTATCAGATATTATTCGTTAAGTCGTATATTATTCGTATTTTTCTGTTTTACTTCTCACACAATCGATGGCCTGAACAGAACCACCGAATGAACTCACCTTTTGCAAATCAAAAGCAAGGTTAAAGGTTCGATATGTACGTTTGATTACCGTAATTAATATTTATTACGTTAACTATCATATTAATAACTTCATTACCGACAATAACATAAATGTTTGTATTACGAAAACATAAATATTATTGTCGTCAAGTGTGTGTGTGTTGCTAACGCAATAAATTTTAATTTAACATTCAGAGTTAACTTTCCGCTGAAGAAGCGTTTCTTTACTTCTCAAATTTGCTGTGTGTTGTGGTTTAATATGTATATACTGAAATTCCTCCATTGAAATCGATCGGTGTTCGAACCGCAACTGGTCTTAGGTCCTGAGTCTAGTCTGTCCTGTTTAGCTCCTGTTTTTCGCCAGATATCCTCAGTGGAACGCGATACCGATCCGGTGGTAAATTGATAAAAGCACTGCTCTTCGTAGGGTCAGTGTTAGCGATTCTCTCAATACGCTATCAAGGATTAGGTAGGGAAATGTTTTGATTTTAAAATGATTTATGCTTTATTGATTCCCACAAACATAACATTCGTTCAAAGTATGTACTGTGGAAAATTAATGTGATTCATCTTGTAGTTTTTGAAGTAATTATAAAGGTATTATTATACTTGCTACATTAAGCTGTGAATATTGAATCTGAAAAGGTATGCATTTCTTCACAGCTTTCGCGGCTCTGTATGCGATGGGAATATTGTTTGGCGCTCAAATCATCTAATAAATTACATTAATTCATTAATAAAAAATATATTTATGAACATGAAAACGAATAATTAATCATTGAAATGCAATAATTTCTTACCCGACTGCCGAAGGTTCTTAATGTTATTTTTATAGAAGATTTATAAATAAATCTCAGCGTACATATATCGACTTAAGCTTATCTGTTATCAAGAAACCAGGCCGGATGGTTTTGAGGCGAGGAACTTATTCGAGTATGATAAAGGGCTGCTGGGCTTAATTAGAGGAATTTATGCATAAATAAATTAATAAGCTCGCGACCTACCAAATGTTAAGTAGTTCCCTGAGCCTATGAAATAGCGTGAAAGCTACCACCCACATTGAGCTATGAGGTAGCACTCACATTATAATTGTGTTGTACATACGGTACTAGACGAAAAGAAAACCGAAGTCCCTCCGTAGACCCAGAGGCTCCAAGCGATCGAACGAATATTACAATTAACTTAATATTTTTTTTCGGATCGGAAACACGACCTACTGAAAAGATCCGGCGAGAAACTCAGTGGGCTGTGTCTGCTGTGGCTGTGGGCTTAATTTACTCGTCGAGCCCTTCGACGAGAACGATGACCGGTGCTTGAGGTACCTAAGAGCACCGTTAGTGGATCAGGAGATTCGGAAATTACGTGTTTGGGGCGACGTCGACTGCTTTCCATTCTGTCCGCAGGATCGGGAATGTAGTTACCGGCAGCCACGATGAGAGGGTTCTCGTGTCATGCCGCTTTATCGAAGTGGACAATTAACTTAAATGTGACACTCGTATCTGTGACCCGCAACGACTGTAATGGAAATTTAACGGCATTAGCGTATAATATCGCTTAATGTACATACATAATATAGATAACAATAATGGAAGTCTCCGTTGAAATGGCACGTACTATAGAACATGATCGACATCATGTGCTTCATGTTGTGTTCAATAGGCGATTATCAGCATTCATGTCTAGGACCGCAAATGTGGAGATTATCAGTTGAAGTCGTCGTGGCCTAAAGGATAAGACGTCCGGTGCATTCGTATCGAGCGATGCACCGGTGTTCGAATCCCGCTGGCGGTTACCAATTTTTCAAATGAAATACGTACTCAGCAAATGTTCACGATTGACTTCCACGGTGAAGGAATAACATCGTGCAATAAAAATCAAACCCGCAAAATTATAATTTGCGTAATTACTGGTGGTAAGACCTCTTGTGAGTCCGCACGGGTAGGTACCACCGCCCCGCCTATTTCTGCCGTGAAGCAGTAATGCGTTTCGGTTTGAAGGGTGGGGCAGCCGCTGTGACTATACTGAGACCTTAGAACTATATCTCAAGGTGTGTGGCGCATTTACGTTGTAGATGTCTATGGGCTCCAGTAACCACTTAACACCTGGTGGGCTGTGAGCTCGTCCACACATCTAAGCAATAAAAAAAAAAAAAACTTATTTATTGAAATTGACCAATCAAAAATCGACCTCGGTAACGAATATACTATTAACTCCTTTATTCTCGATTCTGTCGGTATTTATTGTAGTACAACTTGTTTACATAAACGTATAAAGATTCAAATTAAATCTTGAATTTATGTTTCGCAAATACTTTATTGTTTTTTCGTAAACATTAACTAAATTTTCCATGCTACGTGTTATTATCTTTTAAATGCGAAGTAGAATAAAAGGAAAAAAATAAGTTAGCACGAAAAGAATCAAACTACCCGTCCAGTACGTGATAAGGTTACCTCTTGGTGCCAGCGCGCTAGAGTGACGGTAGCAACTCCCTACAAATTTGAGTTAACTTTTACGCTATCGAGAACGTTAACAAACTCGCACTAAGCACACAGATAGCAGTGAGCACGGTCAGATATCCTGAGGACAGGTGCGCTTATGACAGTATATACGGCTTTGGACTTCGAATGTTGCATCACCGAACACGTCCGGTAGAAACTCATAAATAGACACGGTATGCAAGATTAAAAAAACTATTTTCCAGAATTCTCTTGACTTGATGAATCACCTCGAGGTTGAACATCATATACGCCTAAGGTTAATTACTTGATATGTTAATAAAAAATATTATATAAAAGGTGGGGACATTGACAATGCCATAAATTGAAGTAAGCACATTACGCACGCTACAAATAAATATTAAAATATAGTTTAGTCATTTCATATAATATGCTATAGTTTTTGAAGTCATTGTTCTAAAAAGTAGTTGTAAAATTTTGCGAAGTTTTTTGATTACAAATAAAATACTATAAATTACTCTCTTATGTAATGGATTCATTTAAAATGCTTATTATACTAGAACAAGATAGTTGATGGACGTTAGTTTAAAGCAAAAAGGTAAACTAAATTTCCAATTTTGTCAATTAATAATAAAAAATGCCTAATAAAGCCCGATAAACTTTGAAGCGTCTATAGATTTGATTATCCAACGTTACTCGTTAGTCCACTTCCGTATCTCGTCGAATTTACTCAGTGAGTCGCGATTCCGATTCCGTGTTAGATTCAGCGAAGCACTGATCTTGTTAGAGCAGAATATGTCAGCAAGTCCTTTCAGACTATTCGCCGTGAGCTCGCCCGTCAGTCGTGGTGAAGCTACCGGCAGATAGGTTAAAACGACATTGAAACCTAGTTATAAAATAGTATTACTGCTTATTGATTAACAAAGATGGTGAAAAATTAGAATATTTACTTTTCGTATTATGCTTTCATTGACATAGCTTCCAAAATGATTGGAACAAACATAGAACATTAGAACAATGAATCCCACCTACTGTGCCGCGGTACTTTTGGGTGCCGCCAAATTTTTAAAGGTTGCCGTCAAATTTCAATTCAATATTATTGTCATACAATTTTACACAGTAGTTAAGTAAACGACTTTCAAACTTACTTTTTTGACGTGACAACGTCTTATAATTCGATGGAGCCGGCTGCACGCACGAAAAAACATGACTCATGCGGCGTTACCTCACTCTGAGGCGTTCCATTTAAGGCTTGAAGTGCAAGCGAGAGCGCTCATCGAGCGACAAAGAGGCACAATCGGCTTCCGCGCTCGGCAGCGTTCGACATCTGTCTCTCTCCTACTTGAATGAGCGATGCATCCGCGTGGACAGCTGCTATACAATAATACATTAACATGTTTTCGTCAAGTATGCAGTTCAGTGAAAAGTGAATGTGGTGTCAATTGTTTATAGTAACGATAATTGCAATAATTGAAAAATGAAACCATTCCACCAGTATTTTCTTATGACGTTGTCACGTTCAACTATCGTCAGTAAACCGACTTTACAGACAACCGATTTTTTCTTTGTGTGCGGTCGAACTTTAAAAGTGTGCAAATTGTGTTCTTGACAGATACATCAGACTTTATACACAGCTTCCAACACGCGATAAGATCAACTATGCGCTACAAAGTTCTAGAAACAGATGCAATAGTTAGAACAAGTCACCGAAATCAGACGCGGATGTTATTTTGCAGATTTTTCCTTTTTTTTAACCTTGACAGATTCATACTCTCTTAACCTTTTTAATTATAACAAAACGAGCCAGATACGTTTTAGTAGGTCGTTCGGAATTTATATAATTTAAATTCCAATGCTGACATTTTTACAAAACCACATTAATTATAACGACTCAAATACTACTATACAAACTATTAATTACTGTAGATAACACATTTCAATTTACATCAACGCTTACACGGTCGGTGTAGCTACATAGGCGGCACTGAAAATTTCGGGAATTAACGAAGTGACACAACATTACTATTTAAAAATGTATTTATTGCTTTTCGAAGTATTCTCCGCGAAATTTGACACATTTTTCCATACGATGGAACCAATCATTGAAGCAACCATTCCATTCGGAAGTTGGGGTCTCCAAAATGGCCGTTTTGTAGGCGTCCACAGCTTCTTCAGGTGATGAAAATCTCTGTCCACGCAATTTATTCTTTATTTTAGGGAAAGTATAGAAATCATTAGGGCTTAGGTCGGGGCTGTACGGCGGATGGTCTAATAATTCTATGTTTTCTTGCTCTAAAAACTCTTTTGTTCTGTGCGCGGTGTGAGAACTCGCATTGTCGTGATGGAGGATGATGCGGCGGTTGCAGTTCTCTTTACGGAGTTCAGAAACGACCTGTGGCAAACAAATGCTAGCATACCATTCTGCATTAACCGTTCTTTGTCCCTCAAGAGGAATAGTCGTAACATGGCCGGTTTTGGAGACAAACGTGGCCACCATTTTTTTTGCAACACTCCGTGAACGAACAATTTTTGTTGGCTTTAACTCATTTTCGAACACCCAAACTCGTGACTGGTTTTTTGTTTCGGGTTCGTACGCGTATATCCAGGATTCGTCACCTGATACAATGTTGTATACAGCATTTGAGGATCCTGCGTGGAATCTTTCGAGAGTTCTGACGCACCAAGTAACGCGAGCCGCTTTTTGCTCTTCACAGAGCGAATGCGGTATCCATCGGGAAAACAACTTTTTTACACCTAATTGTTCATGCAAGATTATTTGTATTTGACTCATGCCAATGTCTAAAGTTGCCTGAATTTCGCGGTATGTCACATGTCGATCTTCCTCAATCAGCTTACGCACAGCATCAACGTTTTCTTGGGTGACTGCAGTTTTTGGACGACCTTGACGGGGATCATCACTGAGCTTGACACGTCCACGTTGAAACTCAGCAAACCAGCGATAAATTGTGATTTTGGATGGGGCTTCATCACCAAATGCAGAAATCATCCGGTCAACACACTGTTTTTGTGTTAAGCCACTTCGAAAGTCATAATAAATCATCGCTCTTGAATTTTCTCGAGTCAATTCCATTTTCGCAACGACTAAACAAGTCTGACAAAACCTCGTGACAAGACCGAGAATCTTTTTTTAAATAAATAAATGATATTCGATTTGTAAAACCAAGGAGTTTTCAATTAAAAAGATTTTAATATGACAGGAACAGTGAAAATATTCCATTCCCGATACTTTTAGTGCAGCCCTCGTATGAATTGTTTTAAAGGCTAGTGGCTATATACATTACTGGTGGCAGGACGTCTTGTTAGCCGCACGGGTAGGTACCACCCTGTCTCTTTTTGTCGTGAATCAGTAATGCATGTCGGTTTGCAGGGCGGAGCAGCCGTTGTACTGTAAAAACTGAGACTCAGAACTCAAGTCTCATATGTGCGGTGGGATTAACACGATTGCTGGATACCAGTGCCTCGTCCATCCATCGTAGCAATAAAAAATAAAAATAAAAACTCACACTATTATTTACCGTGATTTTACCACGATTTTCACCTTTCATGATTTCGAGACTGTTGACCCGTGATCATGACGGTTGAAATAGCGAAAATCATGGTAAGTACCCATTAAGTCTCTGCTTACGTTGTAAAGTTACGTTGACCTTTTTTTTCTTCTAGTAGATACCAATTTATACCAAACTTAAAGATTCAACATATTGTTAACTATAAAATTTAAATAAGGCTTAAGTACGAGCGAAACGCAGGTTTGCTGATATTCGTAGAATATGTTTTGAAACAATACACGAGTGCAGTTCACGCATAGTAGAAATATTCTATCTCTTTCTTTCACTGACTAAATCCTTTAAGTGAATACGTTTGTCTCGTTTTAGTATCATTTTCGTTACATTGAATTTCAAATGAGAAAGATGCTCGAGAAGTTTTCAATTAAAATTTAATTGCAGTTTTTTGCTCTTTTTAACTCCCCCAAAGAGAACAACGTAATATAATTGCAGGTATTATTGAAATTCATTACGTACAAAAGTGGGATTTTAATATTATTTTTAAAAAACAATTTAAGGCAGACATATTCAATACTAGCATTCGACAAAACTTTCTCTGTCACCATTTGCATTATCAATTAATTTATTAAGGAATGTCAATCGTGAGCATTTATGTTAATTTTACATAAAAATGACTGACAGAAAAGTGTACATAAAGTTGGTACCCACCCGGTATCAAACATACAAACTCTAGCCTGCGAGCTTAACTACTAATAAGATTTAAAAAAGATTTCCATTTTTCGCTTGGATTTGGAAAAATCACAAGTTGTAAATAGAGGACGAATATTAATGCAATATATAGTCATACAACAATAGTTAATTAACATGCAAGCTCAAAGTCACTGTGACTTCTATACAATATGTAGGTGAAACAAAAATGTTAACATTATATTATTATTATCCTGTGGTCGGTTAGTTATCAATCAGCTTTTGTGAAAAAAAAATTTACTTTTTTTTTCTTCGGATAGTGCCTTTAGAAGCTTCTAAACTCATCATTTTTATGTTATACGCGCGTTTAAAGTTCAGTATATTTTGAACTATTGAATTTCTAATTGACTAGTGGACCCGCCGTAGTCGAAATTCGACTATAATTAATTGAAATTATAGGTTTCAACATTATTATGGTCCTATTGTTACAGATTTCGCCAAGACTACACTATAGACAAATACTCGTAATATTAAAGATAAACAATACTAACCTATTCTCAATTTGACTACAGACTTTAAGCAATAACAAAAGTTTGACAATAAACAAAGAGTATACGTGTGTATGTCAAATACATGGTAGTGTGTGTGTAATGTTTTCTTTATTGATTGAATGTATCTTTTATGCATTATTTTCAAAAAATATTAGCATTGTGCACTTCTTCTATATATTCTCTATATGTGTGGGAAATTCCATACTCCTCCGTCCGCGCAATTTTCGTAAAAAGGAATACAAAGTTTTTGCTTCACGTATTAATATACCTAGTCAGGTCATAAGTATTGTCACACAGTAAAAACTTTTCTTTTAGAATGCTGGCCACAAAAAAGTTTATTGAATTCGAATTTGGAATTGTTCATGAACATAAAAATATTAACTTTTAGAATTTTACTTATTTTTAAATATGGAGTGGACGCTTAAAGAAGACCGTGTTGCAGTTATTGCGTTGCATCGTTGCGGTTACGCGCCAATTCAAATTTTTAACATACTGAAAATTTTGAATATAACCAAAAGATTCGTTTATCGTACCATCAAACGATACAATGAAGACTCTAGTATAGATGACAGGTCAAGAAGTGGTCGCCCTCGGTCTGTTAGGACTCCAGCAGTGATAAAAGCTGTGAAGGCGCGAATTCAAAGAAATCCCAAACGTAAGCAGAAACTGTTGGCCCTTCAGATGGGGTTAAGCAGAACCACGGTGAAAAGGGTGTTAAATGAAGACTTAGGGCTTCGGGCATATCGAAGAAAAACAGGACATCGTTTGAATGCTCGTCTAATGGACCTGAGACTGAAGAGATGCCGCGCTTTGTTGAAGCGGTACGCGGGAAAAAAATATCGGGAAATTCTTTTTTCGGATGAAAAAATTTTTACCGTAGAAGAGAGCTACAACAAACAAAATGATAAGGTGTACGCACACAGTAGTGAAGAAGCGAGCAACCGTATTCCGCGTGTCCAACGAGGTCATTTTCCATCCTCGCTCATGGTATGGTTGGGAGTTTCTTATTGGGGCTTAACAGAGGTACATTTTTGTGAGAAAGGTGTAAAAACGAATGCAGTTGTGTATCAAAATACAGTCCTGACGAACCTTGTGGAACCTGTTTCTCATACCATGTTCAATAACAGGCACTGGGTATTCCAACAAGATTCGGCGCCAGCTCATAGAGCGAAGAGCACACAAGACTGGCTGGCGGCGCGTGAAATCGACTTCATCCGGCACGAAGACTGGCCCTCCTCCAGTCCAGATTTGAATCCGTTAGATTACAAGATATGGCAACACTTGCAGCAATTCAGAGAAACAGCAATTCTTATTTTTTTTTAAATCACCTAAATAGTCACTCCTGAAGAAAAGTTCTGAGATAACACGCGTAAAGAAAATACAATCGAATTGAGAGCCTCTTTTTAATGAAGTCAGCTAAAAAGACCATAAGTGTTCGCCGATAGAGCGTAATATTTTTATTTATTGTGAAAGAAAAATAATACAGCTTGAATCTTGTTGAAGCAGTACATAATTATTTATCTTCCTGGTTGCATGTTTATGTGCGCGATTCTAAGCGATTTAGTCTTGAAGAAGCATATTTTTATTGATTTGTTTTCTATGTTTAAACAATAGCATCGTAATATTCAGAACAGACTCGGCGCTAAAACATAACGCTTGTATAACAAATAGTACTTTTCAAAACATATTTGTGTGAGTTTATTTTTAACTCAAGAAGGTTTTTTAACATTATTTGAGGAATAAATTTAAATGCAACATTAGCTAAGTATCAAAGGGATTACTGAATTATTTTGCAAAACATTAAATACGCGGTACTTTTAAACATTTCTTATCCACCTAATACAATTAAGGCGAAGGTTTGCGAGGATGGATTAAGGTATGTTACTCTTTCACGTAAAAACTACCAAATGGGTTTTTATAAAACTTCACTTCATTAATGATTTGAATAAATCTTTAACTTAAAAAAATCGCCAACTTTGTTGGGCCTTTAGATAAGATAAGACCTTTAGATAAGTAATAAATCTAGTCTAGTAGACCTAGTAGAATCATAAGAGAAACTAAAATAGCAGTTCATTCTAGAACCGCTATGCTATCTTGTGGGCGCTATGTTAACTTGCGGAGCCGGTGTTTTTCCACATTATTATAACAGTCTCAAATCATGCTATGAGTTGTTCTGTAATATTCCGTAATACGTCAAAGTTCGTAGACCCAATATTTGCTAACGTATTTACGTTCAATCAATAAATACCTAAGATAAAACATGTTTCGTTGATTCTAATCTTTTGCATTGAATTAGGGTTTTGGAAGGTAACAGCCGATATACATGAAATAGATCAGTTTCATTTATAAATTTTTACGCGTTTTTATATCTAACAACAAAATGTTAATAAAGCGTAGCCTGTAGTATTATGCTTTGGTTTTGGCAGTGAATATTTTGTTATCTAGTGGCTTTTAATCTAGGACTCGTCGGCAACCTCACGCGCTTTTTAATTTTGGATGAAACACCGCAGACCGTGAACGTGAAAACGCGAATGTATCACTACAGACCCCTACAGAATTACCGGGATCACCCTACTTCGATAAAACGGATGAACGACCTGATGATATATCCCCAATTCCTGAGCACATTTCAAATTAATATTCTTCATTAACAACCAACGATTTGCTTCGACAAAATAGAGGTGTGTCTCAATGGAAGTTTCACTTCCTTATGAGTTCCGGAGACGTGTCACTATTTAGTTACGCGTTGTAAATAGGACAGTGCCGTTTAACTTCAAATAAACGTAGACGAGGACTAAAGATAATTACATATTTGTGTGTATTTTTAGACGAATTTGACCATTTTTCTATTTATAGATATCGCATGTGGTCAAAGTCGGTATTGTATAAAGGATAGAATGGATTCTTTCCTATGTCAACTCTGGTAGCACTGAGGGGCTATTCCAGCTTAAATAAGTTAGTAGGCGAGCTCACGGGGCTCAACCTTAGAGACTTTGTTACACTAGCCCTAGTAAGAACAGTTCTGCGCTGAATCTACCACGGAATCGGAATCGCGACCCACTGAGTAGATCCGACGAGAAACTCACTGGGTTGTGTTTATTATTATTAGAAACTGTTATTTTTTCTACATTGACAGAAAAAAGTCATTAACAAAACAAAACGTAAAATGTAATACATATTTTTACGTTTACGTTAATCTAAATGTAAATAATATGTACATTTATTTAAACGTAAATCTACATTTAAAATAATATCTATTTATTAAATTGTAAATCTTTTAATAACATAATTATATTAAATTAATAATATATTATATAATAAAATTAATTAAATTATATTTATAGTAAAAAAACATTACATTATAGATTTATGCAACTAAATATTAAAAGTTACATAATTCTACTGCTATTGGTCGTAGGCCCGGTTTAAGTTTAGTTAAACATAATGTTCTCGTGGTCGAGGCGATTGGCCAACCCCACGTGGGGGCTACGGACCGTCGAGGCGGTTTACCCGGTCTTTGATGACTGGGTGAATCGTGGCGAGGGACGTCTCACCTTTCGTCTGGTGCAGGTGCTGACCGGGCACGGATGCTTCGGGAAGTACCTGCGCCGGATAGGGGCTGAGCCGACGACGAGGTGTCACCATTGTGNAAAGAAAAGGGAAAAAAAAAAAAAAAAAAAAAAACATAATGTTCGCTTCACACCAGCAACCAGATATTATTTTCAGGCGAGACTGATAGCAACGATGTCAACACACTATTGGAATTATAGTATATAATACCAAATCCTATACCATAGCTACACTATAGCATTCCTTATTATACACTATCATACCAAACACTAAATAAAGACTAAAGTATTTTCTTTTTTTTTCCTTCCTTTTTTACAAACACCTTTTTTTACGTGTTAATCAATGATCACGGTGGAAATTTCCACATCTGGTTGAACATAAGTAATCATGATTTCGGAAAAACCAAACAGTTACGTGTTCAATTTGTAGCAAGTAAACCCCACAATAAAAAGGCGCCAGTCTGTACTTTGTTTAGGGCTTGAATAATGGCGCACAGGGATATAACTGTGGTACATTCCTCGACATTAAATCCGTTGAGTTCAAGACAATCAACGATTTCAACTTTTTTTAATTAAGCATTACCAAACTGGAACTAATTGATGTATTTCTATTACGCAAACTTTTTAGGATTAAGATTTATTTAAAAGTATAATCCCTAGATTATATTTATCGATTTTTAAATCGATGCCGCAATAAAGGAGCCACACACGAATTTGCGTAGCAGAGATTTAAAAAAAAAAACGGATGCTCTGTTTTAATGATCGATCGTTATTACACTGCGTTGTTGGAAGGAGGTCACAGCCAACACACTGACATACTAATATGAATTTCCGGGTTGAGAGATCAAAGTCTTAATTGTATTTTACTGTTCCACCATTCAAATCAGAAAATATGCCTATTTTAGCGGCAGATATAGACCGGGCCGTGGAAGTCTAGGTAAGAATCAAAACTGTGCAATGATAATTATGTACTTCAGAGCCCAACGAAGAGTATTTTACGATAAAAGCAATATAGTTCTAGAAGCTGTTCAGATTCGGCTTTGCAACCTTTATAATTTATCTTGTGAGTAATAAGGTAAATTATAGCATTTATAGAAATAGGTATTTGCGACGTTTTGACACGAATTCGGAGAGGTTTTACGTGAGCGTTTGATATCGATAGTGAGCTCTTATTCGAATTAACTCTTACGGAAAATTCATCGAATTCTTAGCCTTGATCTTATTTCCCCACACTTATCTATTAATAATTGATAAACTTGTTTGTCATAGGAAAATATTTTTGATAAATCTATGTTTTGTGTTAGTGTGTAAGTGTCTGTCGCATTATGATTTCTATGAGCTCCGTTATTAATCATTTAACACAGCGTGGGAGTTGAGCACGTTCAGTTTTCGACGCATTAAAAAAGCCTATCATAAATGGGTCTTGGAATTATGAATCGGTCAAGTTACAAGTATGTACACATGCGAATAGACACAATATAAGTTAGTCTGGTGGGTTCTGAACTGAGAAAGAGAATCGACAAATACAATAACAAAAAATTATATATGAAAAAGATCGTATTTATATTAAAGAAGGTTTAACAAAAACGCAGTCATAAAACGAAATAATAGATATAGAACATAAATAGAAATTATATGTATGACTAAATAAAGCACGCTTGTTACGTTATTTACAACAAACACGTGAAATAAATCTTTATTACTCTAGTTAATTATTTTGTTATGGCAATGCCCAACAAATGGAAGTGAGCACGTTCCGTGAATATTAATTTGTTCGACACATGTTCTAGATTTATCCACCAGAACGGCGTGTAAATTGGGGCATTTCATTTACAAGCTTATATATTTTATAATTGGAACGAAGTTCCTTATCGCGCGTTGTGAAAGGGGGCTAGACGGAAAAAATTCTTACGAAAAGTTGTCACGACACTTTTTGCTATAAATTCTTACGAAAAGTTGTCACGACACTTTTTGCTATAGTAAGCTATTGTAAGCTGTGCGGCGTCGCATGTTTCTCTGTCTGTCTGTCTGTCTCTCTCTCTGTCTCTCTCTCTCTTTCTTCGTACCTCGAATAGAACTATAAATTAATATTTTTATAATTGGGAACTTCGTTCCTATCCGGTGTCCCACGACACCACACATCTTTTTTTAATTTAAATATTAATTGAAATGTAAATATTAATTCATTTCAAAATGCCTATTATCAAAAGGTGAAAGGACTTTCCGTCCGCATCTGCAAACAAGAAATACAACAATGAGGGCAAATATAACTGGTGGTAGGACCTGTTGTGTGTCCGCATGGGTAGGTATCACTATTCTACCTATTTCTGCCGTGAAGCAGTAATGCGTTTCGGTTTGAAAGATGGGGCAGCCGTTGTAACTATACTGAGACCTTAGAACTCATATCTCAAGGTGGGTGGCGGCATTTACGTTGTAGATGTCTATGGGCTCCGGTAACCACTTAACACCAGGAGAGCTGTGAGCTCGTCCACACATTTATGCAATAAAATAAAATAAAATAAATGTAACCTTATTTATTTACTCGTAGTAGGACGTACTATGAGCTACAATCATTATCTTGTTACGGCAAAGAAGACATGCGATTTAAGAATATCCGTCATACAAAACAACGGAGACTTCGATCTCATTTCTCAAGGTCAAGCAATCGCTGCACTCATGTTATTATGGCTATGGGCTCCGGTAATCATTTAACATCACGTTCTCCAAGAACTGGCCACTTTACTGACCGTCTGAGACAATAAAAGGTGCCTTCATTTCGATAATGTGCTAAAAAAATAACCTTCGTAAAACAATAAATGAATCGCACCAATAACACTTATCATTGTGACCGATGACCATTACGGAAGTATTCCTGCGATCATCATCCATGAAGTATTTAATGCGCTTTCACTGTTCGTCCAAGGCACTTACATAAATACTATTGACCTCACTTGGAAACTGCGCAGTGGCCCATCCTTGACGAATCATTTGGCACACTCGGAACATTAAAAACTTAGCGAGCGTTTGATAAACATTCGCATTTAAAATGCCACGATGATTGCTTAATCGTCTTCAATATTCTTCTTTCTGTGTCATTCCAACTTGTACTCCAGTGAATCGCAATAGTTAATTGTTGTTGGCTACATATCGCGTTAACGTAAATATAAGTTCAAAACTATTTGATAACTGCTCCGAGATAGTATCTACTGCTAAATCAGTGTCACATCCAGTTGAGAAGATTCGGCGGTAAACTCAGCGGGCGATAAGACTCACGTCGAACTCTTCGGCTTGTGTGAGGGCGGAAGGGCGAATAACTCATCCTCCATGGTCCAGGATATCCTACGTCAAAAAAGAGAAGGAAATACCTGTCAAGTTTCCGCTTTGAAAGAAGTACAGATGCTGTTAGCAAAGTTCATCTCGATGGGCCACTCGGGGAACTGCTGTCCTAAGATTCCAACTGTGGTTTTGGAGATTTAATGTGACTAGTTAAGAAGCGTCATGTAATTCCTTAATCGTACAACGACTAAGGACGCAGATACTTCATTTACTTCAAGTACTGTTTTGACCTAAAACACGATTACAAGATACGTCCAAATCCAAAGTCATGATAACAAGAGTATATTGATTCAAAACATAAACCTACCAAGCAAGGAAATGTAATGTTGATTTGTTTTAAATGTTAGCTCGTCTGATATTTGCGAAGAACTCCGGAACCAAGATTTTTTTGTTAACTATTTACATACGAACACGAACTTAGTGTTATTTACATTGAATCCCCGAGACAGTTTGTCTTGCTTATTAATGTTAAATGTGGTCTAGAATCTTCTAAGCGAACACATTAATGTATATTATTCAATAAAGCATTAATAATATACGTTCTAATTTCTCAGGTGCCTCTTATGGAACACTTCGACGCGTTTTCTAAAGGAGGATTGGGTGAAAACGATACAATGAAGATCTACCAAACCGAATGTGTGAAATGGCTCCGTACAGCAACGGGTCCGAATATTATTGCTTGGAACATGAGTACTAATCTTGAAAATATCGTTAGCGGGATTCAGGCATCTGCCAAATATCGTCTGTTTTATATTAGTTATCCGTTAAACAGGATTTATAATACATACATGGTTTAATAACACTCATTAAAAGTGTGAAATTACACATAGTTTTCAGTTTTTTATGACACTTACGACATTATCAGTAGTTACTCGGTCCCTGGTCATATTTTTATCACGTATATAAATATTCATAGTAACACTAGGCTAACCTGGATATAAAAGTGGAAAAGAAAGCATGAAAATTGCAACTTTATTTCTAAACCAAAGCCAGAGCGGACCTATTTAGCTACCAAATGAATCAAATATAGGCGGTACGCACATTCATAGATGTCTCGTTCCAAGTTTGATAACAATAATGTTGTTCTCAGCTTTATATTTTCATTTGTATATGACGTATTTTGCGCATTTTTTTGTGACTAATTAATCACAAACTATGAATTTATGAAAACTCCAATAAATTTTCATTCAGAAAATTCATGTAAGTGCAAAAATTAAAAAAATACGCAAATGAGATTACGCTTAAATTAGGTCTTCGTTGTGCTTAGTGCGAGTTTTTTAACTTTCTCGATAGCGTAAAAGTTAACTCAAATTTGCATGGAGTTGAAACGTTTGCCTACAGTTGCCGCTAGGGGCGCTGTTCCAACTACATACAAATTTGAGTTAACTTTTACGCTATCGAGAACGTTAAAAAACTCGCACTAAGCAAGCAAGCAAAAGGGGTCGTCGTACCCCCTTACGGGGGCAAGGAACGGGCCTCGGGGCAAACCCCACTACCCGGGCAGAAGCCCCACATATATACGATGGGCGGAGATGGGGGCCGCTCTAGTTAGGCGCTCACCCGCTCCGGGTTCCCCAAAAGGTGAAGATCGAACCGAGGAGGGACCAACATACAAACACTCACCAGACGGGGGTGGGACATGGGTCCCCATAGGAGGGCACCCCAAAAATGTGGGGGGAAGGGACGAGTGAGGACAGCTCAGTCCCATGGGGGTACTCATTATGACCACTCCCATATCACTCCGGCTTAGCTGACTATCTTACCATAAAAAGGGGTTCCAGTAGCTCCCTTGGTAGCGCCCGACCATCAGGTGGTCTAGCGAGCAAGGGAGCTAAATTGTGGAGATGCTCGTGGAGTCCACCGTCAGCCCACTCGTAAATATTACGAGCTAGCCTCCGGATGAACTCCTCGAGCGACTCCACATCCAGATCCCGGGCGATAACGTCATTTCTGACGTAACGCCCTGCTTCTAGTATCGTGCGAAGAGCCAGATTTTGCTGGACCTGTAACCTCGTCCGCATACCGCGCGGGATGAGGTGATACCAGGCCGCAGCTGCGTACGTAATACGAGAACGGACATATGTCTTTTAAATGCCGAGCTTAGTCCCGACCGGCAACCTGGAGGCCAAAACCGGCCGGAGGAGGAATCTCGCATAGCGAGCGGTCGCCAACGCCGTATTGGCGTGGGTGGTCATCCTCAAACTCCGGTCGATATTGACCCCCAAGTACCGGACGGTGGATCTAAACTCGACATTAACGTCATCGCACTAAGCACAGAGGATACAGATTTTTAAGCGAACACACACCCACGTGAGTAGTTTTGAAAACCAGCTTTCCGCAAAATTCACGTGTTCCAACATTCTGAATAAAATTATTATAGGAACCGCCTTCACTAATTAATATAGTACAACTCAAACAGGTAACAATAAAATAATTATCTTTGTATGTATTTAAATTGTTTATAATTTTTTTTTAGTTCAGTGCCTTTCACATATTGTATGGAACATTATTTTCACTCTCGGTAATTTGACAAATCGGAATCTCGTAGTAATCAACTGGCATTCCACCAGGCGCCTTGACAGGTGCGTATGTATAACCTACTCAATCTTTTCGAAGAGTAGAAAACTCTTACAATTCAAAAGGATCAACAAATAACGATCATCGTTAGTGAGACGATACAAACGGTAAGCAATTCAATCTTTCAAAAACCATTGCTTAACTTTTTTATGTTTTCTGGCATACATATAGTACAAAAACACAAAACATTCAATAATTTGAATAGTTCTCACTGAACCATTCGCCAATACTGTGAACAGCCAACCAACCATTAAAATCACAAAGCGCTTAATACATACGACGATCTATCGATATTAGGAACTCGGGATTCCCGATTTCTACAGTCTGAGATGGAAACAGTGAATGAATGTAATGATTTAAATCAATTTTGATAATCGACCTTAATCAGTATAAAAATCGATTAAAAAGATTTATTTGACTAATAGAACTCAAATCGCCATCCCTAGTCGGTATATTATTATTCAGTATTCTATGTAAATCATTTAAAACAGTTATTTGTGATCATTTTTATGTAGAATGAACAAGCACGTAAATTTTGTATAAAACTGGTTTTCAAAACTGATCTCATCTGTGAAGCGGTCTGGAATAAATCTTTATTCTGCAAATAAAATGTGTAAACGCGAACATGATCTTCTTTTATTTAAAAATGAACATTCGGTGGTATCTTTGTTTGCACTGTTTTGTTCTTTTAAATCTATTGTTTTTTTTTAAATATATACCACAGATACGATTATATCTATCGGCCTGTACCTACTATGTTCACAATAAAAAATGATTGGTTTGACGTCATTGGTTTTAAACACAAAAAAAACACGCTATTATAATTGCATTACTTATTACTAATGAAATTATAATAGTTTAACCGTAGTTCTCAGGCACAAAAAAGTAGTTTACATGTGCAAAAACTATATTAAACTAGATTCATTTTTAAAAGCATTGAACGTGTTTTTTTTTTGCTTTTGAATTATGTACGGCAAACGTATACTTTAAATAGCCTTGTTAGATTTTTTATTTGCAATTTGACTGTCATTCTGATCTACTAATGTGATCTAACATGTCACATAATGCGTGCATCATTGGACATGTTACGTCCAACAATGTAGCTCACACGCAATAGGACCTCCGTGCTGCGTGGAGGGTCGTATGGCGCAACGCAGACTGCTTGCGACGTGAGAGCGACTCGTCCTCACGTGAAGGTCACAGGCAGACAAGTGCGGAATTGGAATATAATACCTAGCTTAATACGCTTTATTTTGCGTCATGATCTTTTATCCAAAATGATATAATGAATATGAATAAATCCACATACATAAAAACAAGTTGTATGTTTATAAATCGGACCTTACGGATTGTTTGGTACCTTTGCTCATAAATATAAAGGCACTCTGGTTCTCTCTGTATATTGTTCCGTGTGCGTGGGAAACCGTGTCAGAATTTATTCGAGATGAGGAGATGACGTCTCCTTTTTACGACTGCACGAAATCAGATTAGACTTCTTTACTTCTATTAGCTGGGTCTGCTGGAATTATCTACAGCAGTTTCCCACAGATATTTTTTGCTGCATTTTTTTCCTACCTAAGCTGATGGTCTAGACTAGTCTAGAGAGACCATGTGAGCGTCACCGGGCTAGTAGGTGAGCTCACGGGGCTCAAACCTGTCGACGTTGCTAACACGAACCCTAGCAAGAGCCGTTCTTCGTAGAATCTACCACCGGATCGGAAACTGAGAAGATCCGGCGAGAAACTCAGTGGGCTGTGTCTGTGGGTTAATTTACTCGCCGAGCCCTTCGTCGCAAGCGATGGGTTCGACGAGGTTTGCTGCATACCAGGCGGCTCTAAACTGAAATTTCTACTATGGTGTTTCCTGAGCCCTATGATATAACTTCAAACGTGGCATTTCCTGCGCATTACGAGGGTCTTTGGGCAACAGCAACTACTAATCCCCGGCCGTGTTCTCCTATGTCAAAGCCGGCAGGAGAAAAAATCTTCAAATTCTCATGTTTACATTCAGTGAAGGATTCATTTAACTCTTAACTTCACTTAAGCACTTTTGAATGATTTTCATATAAAATATAAATGTTTGAAATTAAAAATAAACAGAATACCAAAATTAATTAAAAATGTACACCTATTACGCCTGCTCATTACTATTCCTAATAAAAAGATACAGGATACAGAATATTCACGGTTCTGACGACCTTTATCATTTACCTTATACCACTAAAACTATTTAAAAAATCTCCTACCATTAAATAAACAAATATCAGATTCCATAGAAACTAAATGAGACCTTGTACACATACCAGTTCAATTGCAAACAAAAGTAGTAGAAAACGATGGCACTTCTTTATAATATTTATATAATAAGCGTTAAATAAATTAAAAATTGTCTCCGTAGAAGACCAACTTTACGTTTACAATGTTTTTTTCAATGTAACATTGAAATACGTATCTGTTAATTTATAGAAACTAATCACGTTCATACACGTGGAGTGTTTGGACGCGCATATATCTTCGTCTGTTTGTAAATAAACAGACGAAGATATATGCGCGTCCAAACACTTATTATCTGAATCAACACACACATTTCAAACATAAATTTAACGATGTCACTTGGTTTAATGCAAAACTCGATTCGTCTCGAATAGAAATAAACCTCGACTCGAGTCGATTTTAAAATGTGACAAATAGAAAATAGCCGCTCAAAATCTTCTTCATTGAGTTTCGTTTTTATTATGTTTACTGTTCAAAATAAGAATTAATATGTTCCACAAATTAAGCAAATTTCACGACCTTCAATTAGATTCTGAGCTATCTTAGGATCGTGTTCGAAAGTCTTTTTTTAAATTACTGCATACGATAAATCGATATTGTTGGGTTTAATGCAATTTTACGAAAGTTTCAAGATTACATAACAGGGTTTACGCATAATAAAGAGACATGAGAACAATATTTAAGCCAAGTTTCATTATAATTTATAATGCCATTACTGTTTAATATATAATAATTGAATGAATTAAGCTTTCTTCTCGACGATTATCTAGGGAGTGTTGTGAGAGGCCTGAGGGAGTTGTACAATTTTTTTAATTATAAACCAAAAAAAAATCCACATACGTAATTTTCCAAATAATAGTATCTATAGAGATGCGTATATATAATACAGTGACTAAAATCGTTTTTTTTTTTTTCATTTATACCTATCTGAAACTAGAAGCATAGCTTGGATGCTACCGTCTTTGAGATTATGTCGAAAAAATCACATCTATACCGTCCGTCAATCCAATTTTTTTTTCTCTGCGTGTGCTGATAGCCTTAAGAGGCTGTTTCAGCTTCACCCTAACATGTAGATGAGCTCACGGGGCTCAAAACGGAGTGTTGCCAACACTGGGCCTAGCAAGAGCAATGCTTCGCAGAATCTACGACCGAATCAGAAACGCGCCGGCGAGAAACTCAGTGGGTTGTGTCTATGAGTTAATTCGCTCATAGAGCCCTTCGTCGCAAGCGACCCAAAAGATTGTAACTGGCTGAAATAGTCCGAAGCTTACTAACCCGCGTATGTTCAAGTACTTTCTACCACAAATTCATTATCAAATTATAATTAATTCCCAAGTACGTATCTGTTGTTAGATAATTTAATTATAAGATACCTACTCCGAAGATTTCCTATTTCGTAACCGCCACACTTAATAATGGTAGTTGTCATATTGTAATCACTTTTAATTGGAACAAGTAGCGCTGTAACTTTGTTATTTCCGAACAACGTTATACTGATATCGTACATGATACTGACGATGTTTTCTTGACGTAGGAAAGGTATTAAGTATTAGGCATTAAGGCTTGGCTCACAGTGTGAACATTGCCATGTACTTCGGAAATGAAAAAAAAAAATGAACAGACCACTACAGAACAGATTCGAAAAAGGAGGTAAACTCGGATTAACCTCCGCTAAATTGACGTGTAGCTTTTAATTCGATTATTAAGATTTAACCGCCTTACGGCCTCAGTTCGGAAAGGTCAATGAACGAAATCTCTGAAAAGCACCAATCTTATTTCTCTAGATGAAATTCTTACCGCGCGTTGTGACGTCACTAAGCTTGAGGTCACATTTAACAGTCTTTTAACAGTGTTAATAGCTATTCAACAGCTCACTTTCAAAACGAGCCAGACAATAATTTCGCTTCCAGCGATTTCTCGGATTCTTGCTGCTCATTATTGTCACTTTATAATTTACGAATAAGGGTCATCCGTCACCAGGATTACTGCAAATTATTATTCTAAACGTCGTGTCGGTCATAAATGAAAATACTGGAAACGTGTTTAAATTTAATAATGCTACTCTTTAATCATATAAAGATTACTTTAGTGACTAGTCAATTATTAGAGAGAGAGAGAAAGAGAGAGAGAGTATTCTTTATTGTACACCAAAAAACAAATAAACAGTGCGATACATTAAAAACAAAACAGTACAATTGGCGGTCTTATCGCTAAGAGCGATCTCTTCCAGACAACCATCAGGTGGACAAGAATCATTTGGAAACGAACTACGCGCGGTGTACCATTCCAGTGAAATACATATACATATATGTACACATAAATATACACATACATATCTCCGTAAATATACATACAATTAATACAAAGTATTATAATATAATAATATTATATAATATATATATTATTACGTTGACGCATGTCAAAATCACCATCCATTTGCAACGAATCTCATTAAATTGCTCACTACACTCAAGGCCGCTATAGAAGCGTTCATCATTCATCCTTATTGCTATAATAGCCACTTCCCACTTGTCCACGCAGTACAATGTAGTGGCGTGAGCACGAACATTCTAGAAGGAACGATCAGACGATGTCTGTGATCTCACCGCGTTTCTTGTTACTTGCTATTGTTGTGCATCCCGATTTTGAAGCATTTAACCTTGATATTAGGGTTCAAGCCCTCGCATTAAGTAGCCACGTCACATGAATAGTGCTTTGGGACATACAATTTAAGTCTCAATTTTGTATAGCGTCTGGCCCATCCTTTAAAATGGAAAATATGACCGCTTCGTTGTAGTAATAAGCGGAATGGGTTGCATTTTTAATTCCGTGTCGGCCATAAATACGTGATTACGCAATATTATGATGGTGTTTCGTATTTTATAGAAAAAAAATTATCGATAAATTCTGTTATTAAATTCTTTAACGATTGAAATGACGTACTGTATATTAGATTGCATTGGAGGTGTCATCCAGCTTATTTGTGTCGCAAAACAATTATACTTATGTAGTTTGAAGCAATTTGAAGGTTGAGATATTTATTGTGTTACAATTAAGACTTTATGTCTCAAGGTGGTTGGCAGCATTTATGTGGTGACGTCTTCGGATAGTCTCTTTACATCAGGTGGGCTGTAAGTTTGTTTCCTCAAATCGCGCAATAAATAAACATTGGTGATCACCAACTATATCTAGTTAGAAGAATAAGCATTGAATTATAATAATACATCTTCAAAAAATACGATACAAAATCGAACACAATACGTTCTCATCTAATTGAGGATAAATGGTAATACACCTGTAAGTATGATGATATTAATCCCCATTAACAGTTCTACGTAGACAGAATCATACATAGAACGCTAATTGTATTTGACGCAATTCACAAAAAAATATATATTATTACGTCAATGGAAATCGTCGATCGTGCGCAAAACAATCAAAAACAATGGTTAAGTACACACACACGTGGTCTTCTTTATGCTTCAGATAGGATAATGAGTTGAGCCAGCCGCCAGCCACTTTGAGATATGAGGTCGAATACTCTGCCGTATCATACGACGATTGTCCATTTCTTCCAACTGATCTGCATTACATCACCATGGCTACTCTTCAGACCAGTAGTAGCTTTGTGGCCGTAATAGGTATGTGACGGACCAGATCATTCCGGCCAAGGTATCATACTTTTGTTTAGAGATGGAAGGATAACTAGTGATCTAGAGACCTTTCCGGCTTCACTAGAAAAGGCAGGCAAACTCGAGGGCTTAGCCAGGATGCTGAGACCTACCAACCCAACAGCGAGTGCATCTAGTAGTAAGGATCTGAATCGCGACCCACTGAGAAGATCCGGCGAGTTCGACGAGTGCAATGACCTTTTCTTTGATTGCTGCCACCAAAGTATTGTTAAAAAAAATATACTATACAGGCGGAACACCCATGTGCGTCAATGAACAAAAAAAACTTATAATATTACATACTTTTTTTGCGAAACACTCTCCATTGTTATAGCGAACACGATAGAGGCCATAACAAAAAAATGTATTCAAAAGTAACTAATAGTAAAATAAAAGTTATAATTCAACTAATGTATATATTTTCATCAAGTTAGGCCTCCTTTAACTTTTGTAACACAGATGGGTGGAATAAATCATGGTGCATCCGATAACAGGAACTTATAGATACCACAATATAAATGTTGCCATCCACCTTGAAACATCGTGGTGTGGAATGACTTAATACATGCATTAAAACATTCATTGATTGATTACAAATTAATCCTCTTCCTCTCCGAGAGGATTTCAATAATTATATGAAGGGTCAAAGGATGTTTGGCTTAAAAACTTCTTCAGCTATTTGAATAGAGTGAACATAATTGAAGTTCAATTAAAAACATCGAACTGTTGATGATTATACCAAATAAACGCGCATTTAATTACAAAAGTAAATTCGGCGTATTAAGCGAAATGTCGCTTAAAATAAATATCCTTTCACCCCTCTAATTATACTTAATTGGAGACGGACGGTCGTGCTCTTTCTAAAATCTTAAATCGGACTAGATTCTTCCATCTTAGTCTTATTTAAAAGTGTCACATACGCTAAATTTGAGCATCGAATTGACTGGATCGATTTAACGGTTGGTACTGCAAACACAGCGTCTCTTTCTACTCTGTCCGCAACGCAAAACTTCTTGATGGATCACCTCCTCTTTTGGCGACGTAATCGAATTATTCGAGAACTCCTTAGAATGTAATCGTTGAGGCGATGTGTCACTTAAGACATGCGGATTCTGTTTAACAAATCAATAAATACTGTAAATAGTTCTTTATTAATCGATTTCCGTATTTAGTTTCCAACCGAGCTGTTCACGTCAACAAGATCACAATATAGTTGACATCATAATTATTCATAGTTTACATAAACATAGAACTTTTCCATCAATGAACTTATGTGGTCATTGACGTCGTACTACGCTTAGATCGGTAATATTAATTAAATTATCATTCCTATAACAGATTATTGGTTAAGCGATTACGAAAAATCCGCTTTCAGACGCCGTCCTATCAACTACGATCGGCTACGTTGACGCCATTAAAATTTAAAAACAAATACAAGTTACCTTACCTACCTTAAGAGATCAACGTACAAAACAAATTGATCAAATAAACACTTCATATCTTTGTGCTCAACTACATTTGTTATTGTGATTCTACTTCATCGATTTGCTTAGTATCAAAATATTTGTTTTTGCGAATATCAAATCGTGCGGTATAATAGGACGGATATTTAATAACCAATCTTTGCCGTGTCGTTGATTTATTTTTATTTCTACGCCATCATAGTATTAGTGCGTCAGTACTGACGGCATCAAGGCGAAACGTTTTCACGAGAAAACGCTAAAAATAACGTAGAAAGACAAAAAAAAGTACAATATTTTTATATACAAACGTCGCGTCTGTGTCGCAACTGCAATTGTAAATAGCATGGCAATGACTATGGCATGTTGTACATACATACTCCACGACCCACTTAAAAGGCATCGTGGCAAGTTTAAAAAAAGTTTAGTGCGTCTTTTTGCATGCCAAAACTGTCTCGATCGGAGATTTTTAGCATTAGGTATATATTATCATATATAAATATTTCTAGAAAAATAATATAGTATCAAAAAGTAGAAAACAGCTTTTTATAAAAAATCGATCTAAAATTGAATGAATTAGGCTTTTTTAATATTGTAGAAGAGAAATCCCACCTTTTGAATGGGCTCAAAATCATGTTCAGTTTCCGTTACATATTAAAAAACTTATAAAGATAATAAAATCGTGTTAAACTATACGGTGGCTAGCACAATATTCAAATGTTGAGGAACACGAAAACTATAAGGTATTCGATATGTTTAACTATGTGTACAATACGCGAAAACTGAAGAAAATACAATAGCAACTTTCCATACAAATCCTTGTTCAAATATCGAGAAATATTCACTCCGGTAGTAGATTCAATCGCGAATCAGCTATCCTTGGGTTGTTAAGTCTCCTTCCGCTCTCCGGCAGCTGTAAATCCCTTCCCTCCTGGCTGAGCCTTTGGACGCCCACATATCCTGGTGAAACTGGAAAGGCCTCCGGGCCACAAGTAATCCTTCCTCACAAAAAAAAAAAAAAAAGGGTTCACGCTATGTTTTTGGTTTCAACGCGCCATTACTTTTCAACTGAATTATTTGTGTCCAAAAAGATGTTTTAAACAACCAGCAGCTCACTGAGGTCACCAGTATTTACCGCCAGTTGTTTACATGAGAAAAAGTAATAAAAATTAGCTAATATTCACACAACAATATCGGTTTAATGATGTGTTTCTGTCGTTATAACGTTGACACAAATTGTTGTTTTAAGATGCAATGTTTAATTCGTATTCACGGCCATAGTTGAGAACATACGAAAAGTGTAGTGTTATTAACGCAGTCAAATACACATTTGTTTGAAGAACGGAAATCCCCTTTCGGTGACAGATTTATATTTATCTAGAAACGTTAAATGATATGTGGGGACTCCATGAAAATCTTGTTGATTTTTGTTACGATAATCATAATTTATAATTTATAATATCATTTAATTATAATATAATTTATAATATCACTGGTGGTAGGACCTCTTGGGAGTCCGCACGGGTAGGTACCACCACCCCGCCTATTTCCGCCGTGAAGCAGTAATGCGTTTCGGTTCAAAGGGTGGGGTAGCCGTTGTAACTATAATATTGTATTCTATACTGAGACCTTAGAACTTATATCTCAAGATGGATGGCGCATTTACGTTGTAGATGTCTATGGGCTTAACCACTTAACATCAGGTGGGCTGTGAGCTCGTCCATCCATCTAAGCAATAAAAAAAATTTTTTTTTCAATGTTGAAGATAATCATAGTTTCAATGTAATTAATTATTTAAACTACGAACTCGTGGTCTACGGTCGGTGGGTCGTCAAAAAAACGATCCTAACGACTTTGTCGACACTTATATTATCTATATAATAATATTAATTATCTATATATTAATACGTGAAGCAAAAACTTTGTACCCCTTTTACGAAAATTGCGCGGACGGATTAGTATGAAATTTCCCACAATTATAGAGAATATAGAGAAGAAGTGCAGAATGCTAATATTTTTTTTTAATTATGCATTAAAAACATATATAACCAATAAAGAAAACATTACACACACTACCATGTATTTGACACACGCACATAGACTCTTTGTTATTGTCAAACTTTTGTTATTGCTTAAAGTCTATAGTCAAATTGAGAATTGGTTGATATTGTTTATCTTTATTAATATTCGTCTTTAGTGTAGTCTTGGCTAAATCTGTTACTATAGAAGTATAGTAGTCTTTGACAATAGAACCATCATAATGTCCAAACGTATCATTTCAATTAATTATAGTCGAATTTCGACTACTACGGGACCTCTAGTATTGGTATTTTATTAATGAAATGAATAGAAAAATATTATTTAACTCAAATATTATGTATTTAAATACAATGAGACTCATATTTTTCATATTTCATATTTTTCATTATTCATATTTCATTATTTGTTTCATATTTTTTTTATGTTATTAGTTACTATTGTCTTAGCATCTATTCAAAATTTAAAGATCAGGGTTCATCAGAAACAAAAAAAAACAATAAAAGACTATGGCAACTCGTTAGAACATGAAGACATGACAGTGCAGATTGCTGGCGGTATAAATTGAAATTGAAGCATCGCTTATTTGAGCGGTAATATTAACTTGATGGTCTTCTCTATGGAGCTTTGAAAATCACTTGTTTTGTTGAATAGCTCATGTCTTAGATGTTGTTGTATATATGGGCGCAAACGCCACTATTGGCAATAATTAACATGATATATAGTTTGGTTTATTCTATGTTATTATTTATTTATTACTAGCTGACCCGCCAGACTTCGTAGTGCCTCAATGACCTAAACTTCATATTTTTTCATATTTTCATATTTATCTACCTTTTAAACCTTCCCTGGACTTCCATAAATAATTCAAGACCAAAATTAGCCAAATCGGTCCAGCCGTTCTCGAGTTTTAGCAAGACTATCGAACAGCAATTCATTTTTATATATATAGAAGACAGAAGAAGAAGATTAGCAAGATGAAACTGTTATTCTTCCATATTTAATAGACACTGTTTTGATGTGAAATGTTTAATGGTTATATTATTGTTTAAAAACATAAATAATTATAGAAATAATCAAATATTAATAAAGCATAAATATTAATAATAAATTATGTTATAATTGACATTAATAATTTGATTAAGTATTGTAATTGTTATGCAAATCATGTTATTGGCCCCATCTATTATTACGCTGGATGATAATAATGTTATTATAGTTTATACGAGTATTAGTTAAAAGTAATTTAAGTAAAATAAATTAACGTCAGAGTCTCATGTAAAAATCACTAAAATATTTATTGTGAATATTAAGCTACATTTTATTAATTATTGTTTCGCAGTAATCCTATTTGTTTGTATAAAAGAAGTTGTAGTTGCTATATCCAACACAAAATGGCTAATTGTGTAAAAACTAAGACGTGTCTTTTTGTAATAAACAAGCAATGTTAACGTTTAATAGAATCATATTGTATTTTCATTGTAATAGATCTTATGTGTGAAAGCTCTGGCGTAACGCCGACACATACGTTCCATTGGTATGTTGGTTACCTTTTTCAATGATGACCGTCCTCGTCGATTACCACAAAGAGTTAGCCCATAATTAAAGAAACACTAACATAAAACAAAAAAACATCGTAGAAAAAACACAAAATTTATTGAAGAAAAATGGTAAAAATCAGAGCAGATTAATCTAGATGTAAAGATTTCTCGAATTCTTGAATATTCTGAATACATGAAAAAATATTGATCTTTCTTATATTAAATATTAATGAATCAAATACAGACAGACAGCTAGAGTATTTTATATTGACAGAGTTTTTTTTTCTGATTTCGCAATCACAAAGAAACCTAACAAGTAGGTACATTGATAATCAAACTCTTGATTGATTTTTCTTCTTTTCACAACAAACGCTGTAGTCTAGCAGAGGCGAGCTATCGACCCCAAATTCATTCTCATCTCATCATTCTATATAATTTTTCATGATAACAATTAAAAAAAATGAAATTAATTCGTTTTATCACATATTTTCTATAATTATACTATAATTCTTCACAACAAACGCGTCTAGGCAGAGACGGGCTATCGACTCCAAATTCATTCTCATCTCATCATTCTATATCATTTTTCATGATAACAATAAAAAAAAAGAAATTAATTCGTTTTATTTTATTTATTTATTTTATTTATTTTATCAAGTTTATGCACATCCTAGGAGACTAGAGTCGCTCAACCAGACAGCACAGCCCGTCAAACTTGCCTCGTCATTTGAAACATGTGAAATTCTATTAGTATTATCTGCTCGTCGAAATCGTCAAGGGTAGTGCAGTAGTATCATATATAGTAGTATAATAGGAGCCATTCTTTTTTTTGTTTTTCCTACCTTTTCGCTGGTTGCCTAAGAGGCTATTCCAGGTACGCCAGGACAGGTAGGTGAGCTCGCGGGCTCAAACTGAGTGAATTTACTAACACTAGCCCTAGCAAGAGCAGTGTTTCGCAGAATCTACCACCGGATCGGAATCGCGACCCACAGCAGACTTGGCGAGAAACTCAGCGTGCTAGGAGACGAAGATACTTCCAAAGATACTCTGAACAAAAAATATATGTTTTTGTTTCACATTGCATTACTTGCACAGGCGACTTCATGATCAATTTTGTTTAAAGTGATTATTGAAGTCCATAGACATCATCAAATAAATACGGCTGCCTCCTTCAGATTAAAATCCGTACCTTAAGTGTCATCACTAAAATTGAGGAAAGTTAAGGACTGCAGAAAGATATGTATGTGTTTTATATGTATATGAACACGAGTACAAGCTGCCTATTTCCGTGGCGAAGCAGTCATGGGTTCCAATTTCAAGGGTGAGACAACCGCTATACAATAGAACTGAGAATATGATCCCATATCTTTTGGTGGATAACAGCATTCTCTTTATAATGCCTATGAGCTCGAGTAACTATTTTACATCAGGTAGACTGCGGGCTCGTTCACGCATCAAAGCAATACTATAATAATCAAGAAGGGGACATAGCAGAGGCTAGAGATGATCATCACCGTATAAATTTATTAATACTAGGACAAACTGGTAATTGGTAACTGGTATTGGTAAACTGGTAATAATTATCAGTCTAGAGTACTATAGAGGACAATTTGTCTAAAATGGTATATTAGGCTATTCTTTCAATGTAATTTATTTTCTAAAATTGCCGAATATTTTAATTTCGAAACAGATATAATATGATAATTACACACTGTAGAATTTTTATATCAATTAAACTGTTAATTAATATAATTATATTTGTCTCGAGAAAACTCAATTAACTCACAAAAGACGCTTTATTTTTCAAGGATTTATCACTAGTAATATTTACTGTACTAGTAGCTACCACTGTTTTCCATAAATCTAGATGTTTGTGAAGAAAAACAAAACAAAAAAAAAAAATATATATATATATACATCATCAATAATAATATTAAAATGTGTAGGTTCAATAAACATTTGCGATTATTATGTATATTTAACCAAATGTATTTTAAAAGTTATTGACGTATAATTAACGCGCAGGTATCGTAGGACGAAGTCCAAAGTTTACTGACAAACTAGAGTTGACCATGTGATGTTCGGCCTTTTATTAACGAATAAAAATCGAATTCGGCACAATCCTCAAACGTAGTTATGATATCGAATGACCAATAAATCGTTGTGTGCAATTTGTTTTTTTATTTATTTATTTATTAACTGTCGTTGAAAGCAAAGGAATCAGCATACCTCATAAATAGTAGTTTCTGTTGTCAATAGACACCGGCAGTGCTTACTGTAAGCTTCATTTAAAAAGGTATACGTCAAAGCTCTGTGGATGATAGTATGGGGAGTAACAGCTTCTGGAAACGCACCAATCGATAAAGTATGCAGATAAAACTAAAGTCTCTTTCTTCGCAACCCCTCTCCAATTCACAAGGGAAATTCCCGATAAGTATCTGAAGGGATTCAACTTAAAGCTTTTTTTTTATTACTCAGATGGGTGGACGAGCTCACAGCCCACCTGGGGTTAAGAGGTTACTGGAGCCCATAGACATCTACAACGTAAATGCGCCACCCACCTTGAGATATAAGTTCTAAGGTCTCAGGTATAGTTACAACGGCCACCCTTCAAACCGAAACGCATTACTGCTTCACGGCAGAAATAGGCGGGGTAGTGGTACCTACCCGTGCGGACTCACAAGAGGTCCTACCACCAGTGAAATTGTATTTAAATTGTGTTTGGGAATCCCGGCCCAAAGGTGAGAGAAGTACTCCTTGCGTTTGACCTGCGCTTTGTAAAGTAAAAGGCGCGTTGGCCCGTCTTAATGAGGACTCCCAACGTTATAAAGCCGACTTCGCCGATTTCCTCAAATACCTATTGAAAATAATCTGTTTTTGTAAGCAAGCAACACCAAAAAGGTCAAATAAATTGTTTTCACATATGATAAGTTATGGGTAGCCTGTGATAATTAGATATAAATTACAATAAATGAATATAAAATAAAAGGACTAAAAAAATAAAATCATTACCATTTGAAATAAATTTATAATTTACTGTTTATTTATTACCATTTATTTAATAATAAATATTCACATGGACTTAAGTGATTTTTTTCACTGTATTTATTAATCAACATATAATAATTATTTTTTTATTGCCCTTGTAGGCAGACGAGTGGTGATGGTGAGTGGTTACCGTCGCTCATGGACTTCAGCAATGCCAGGAGCAGAGCCAAGCCGCTGCTTACCGTAGATAATCTATTAATTGCAACATTCAGGGAACATAATCGTAACTGCGCTTTAGAAAATATAATCGATTTTCATAGTACTTTGTATGCTATCTTATACATCATTCAAAAGTATAATATAATGTATATAAAGTGTTATAAGAGTTTTATGAACAGAACTTATTACTTATTCTTTTGTGTTAACTTAAAAAATTCTAATGATTAATATGGATTTTTACCAAAATTCAGGGCCAATTCCGATAAAAACAGCATGTGCGTTATGAAACAATAATAATGTTCAAAAGTTTTGGTTCTAACAAAAGATAAACTTCGAATGCCGCTGTAAAATATTAGTTTGTCACGAAAATGCGTATTTCGGCTTTCGAACATTTTTCTGTCGAATGAGGTACATCCCTAATGCGAATTCATTACAAAACATAATGATTTACATATCATTGAACAAAGCGAGGTCGAAAAGGTGCAGATTAGCTTTGAATGGTTTTAATCAGCTATGTAGTACCTACCGTATAACGTTCCGCCGGGTTAATGAGGTAGTTTGCTTACTGTCATTACTATTTGCCTAAATTCATTAATTATCGTAAATGATTATGAAATTCACGGCTTAAATGCTTTAAAGCGGGTACCTAAGTCCAAATACATGTAATATACTGTCACCACTATCCGCCTTGTTTTTTGAAGCCCAATACAGATCCAATGGCTACGGCGTAAGCCTTAAAACCGGAAGAATTAATTCCCGCAAAAATAGGCAAGATTTTTGTACCTACATGTGCGATTTTACAATACTACATCACCACATACCACATACGCCACATTATCAATAATAGTTCACAAAGAGACTTGCTATGGGCGGTTTTTTTTTATTATTGCTTAGATGGGTGCACGACCTGATGTTAAGTAGTTACTGGAGCCCATGGCCATCTACGACGTAAATGCGCCACCCACCTTGAGATATAAGTTCTAAGGTCTCAAGTATAGTTACAACGGCTGCCCCACCCTTCAAACGGAAACGCATTACTGCTTCACGGCAAAAATAGGCAGAGTGGTGGTACCTACCCGTGCGGACTCACAAGAGGTCCTACCACCAGTAAAAAATGCGCTGTGATATCTCTTAACATCTCGGAAAATCAGCTACGTGGACACCTTCAATCCCTTCAAGCGGCCAATGATCGGAGGCGCTGGAGGGGCATTACAAGAAGTAAAACTTTGTCGAAATATGATGCTCACGACCCTCAGCAGTGAGGAAACGACGCGAGGAGAAGTGACACCTTAAAAAAATTGGAAGAGTTCATTCGAAGATACAAAAGCAAAACTTTCCTTTGATAGACAAAATCCAAAGATAATCATGATTGTTATAAAATTGCCTATAAAAGACGTGTTGATTAAAGACATGAGATTGATACATGAGACTGATAAGTCTCCTCGTTCATCCGAGGAGGTAAAATTCTTTAATAATACCTATATATTAATACGCGAAGCAAAAACTTTGTACCCATTTTTACGAAAATTGCGCGGACGGATTAGTATGAAATTTCCCACAATTATAGAGAATATAGAGAAGAAGTGCAGAAGGCTAATATTTTTTTTAAATTATGCATTAAAAACACATATAACCAATAAAGAAAACATTACACACACTACCATGTATTTGAAACAACACATACATAAAAATATACTCTTTGTTTACTGTCAATTGGAAAAATTTTGTTATTGTTTAATATAAAGTCTGTGTTCGAATTGAAGATAGATAAATATTGTGTGCCTTTAATATTAAATTGATCTATAGTGCAGTTTTGGCGAATACTGTGATTATATTATCGAAATATAATAGTGTTTGAAAATAGAACCATAATAATGTTTAAGCTTATAATTTCAATTAATTGAGTCGACTATTATCAAAGCCGGCAATATGACTTTTGGACAATGATTGGTAAATCAGAAAAACGAATTATTGACTTTGTATTCCATTGGCAGTCACAAAACTCTTCGGAACGACATCTTAGATAAATAGCAGGTTAACTATTAACCTTTATTTAATGCAGGTTTTGAACCGTATTCTTTGAAGGAGACGATTATATTCAAATCAATCTGTATTGACATATCAATAAATTTTTTTTGTCCAAATGCACAGATTGCCACCTTTGATAATAGACGACTCAATTATAGTCGTATATCGACGTATACTGCGGGGCCACTACTTTATATAAAAGTGTCATTTTCGTTTTAGAAACGATTTGGAAACATGTTGGAAACACTACACTTCGTAACTATTATTTAAACACGTGGTCAAGCCAAAAAATCCAAGTTAGTTCTCATCATCTTCCGTTATTCTGTTTCTGGCGAGTTTCACCTGTGAACTTCTACCATGGGCTCCATGTGGATATCGGTGGCATGTGAAGAGTAGGCTTTCCAATATACATAACTGTATAAGCTCGAATCGCTACGATGTATCATCATTGACGTGTGTAGCGCCCATAATTTTATCATAGAACTAGCTGACCAGGAAGACTTCGTAGTGCCTCAAACATAAAATAAAAGGCCTAAGCGTTATCCGTCCGATGGGGGACACATCAAAGGAAAAACAAAATTGTTATTTTTATTAAATTTCGAGCATTTTCATATTTATCTACCTTTTAAACCTTCTCTGGACTTCCACAAATAATTTAAGACCAAACTTAGCCAAATCGGTCCAGCCGTTCTCGAGTTTTAGCGAGACTAACGAACAGCGATTCATTTTTATATATATAGATAGATAGATAATATGTTTTTTTAAGCAAATGAAACATCATATCTATTTATCAAAGACGATCACAAAGGCATGATAACCGGATCTTTTTAAATGGGTTAATTCCAAAATAACAATTTAATCAGACATAAACAAATTTAGAATCAAGAATTACGTAAGAACGATTCACTGTTTATACTAAGGTATAAACTGGTTCCGCATTACCATTTCGCAGTTCGCACGGTTTTTAATTAAAAAACAAAATAACTGTTTGTTTGTGGAAACATCCACGATGGAAGTAATGAATTGTATACTAAAACTTTTTTGTAAAATTTTCAGTTAAATTCTTTGTGTTTTTTTAATAAAACTTTATTTCAACTGAGTTAAAATATTGGGCACAATTTTTTTATGTTAATTTTTAAGCTCAAATTAATTTATATTAAAAATCTCAAAATTAATTTTAAATAATTTATAATTAAACTGGGCCTGCAGTGCGCTGCGGTAAGCGCACTAATGCCATCTACTGACCTTTTATGAACAATTTAAACAGCATTATCGCATTTACTGATGGGTAGTGCCATCTGTTGAATATTTTGAAAAACCATTTTCTATTCTTGAGGACATACATGAAACCTTACTGAGAAATTGTTTCACTGTCACAGATGGCGTTTCTATCGCTACAATTCTGTCTCCCAGAAAATACGTTTAGCCAACAGCCACTTTTTTTTTCCACCTATGCTTATATCCTTGAGAGGCTATTTCAGCTTCGCCCTAACGTGTAGGTGAGCTCACGGGGCCCAAACTTGGAGTGTCGCTAACACTGGCCCTAGCAAGAGCAGCAAAATCTACCACCGGATAAGAAACGCGACCCACTGAGAAGATCCGGCGAGTAACTCAGTGGGCTGTGTCTAATTTTGTGTGGGTTAATTTACTCGTCGAGCCCTTCGTCGCATGCGACGGGTTCGGCGAAGACGGTGACTGGGAGCTACTAATATGATGTGATCGTATTGAGTTGCGCGTACAAAAAATTTCTTACTTACAACACAAATATATTGAACACGACGCGACGTAACGTCCCTATTTCGTATAATTTGATTTGACATACATTTTATAGTAGATACTTAGTGTCAAAACGGGTGGCCTGTCGTCTTAAATATTAAGTGTATTAATTAAGGCGTTAAGGAATTGCTGGCCTTAGGAAGCTAATTTAAGCTTACTCAGGATAGGGATTACATAGTAAAATGCTTATGTTTAAAAATGAAAAGGATGCGGATCCATTAATGGGGATGGAAAACTGCGTAGTAGATACTATTTAAAAAGCATATAGCTACAAAAATGCCAGTAAGTAAGGTAAGTTTATCATAAAACACAGTTAAATATTTGTCAAATAGTTTTAATGAAAATTCAACTAAACGTATAAATCTTATTTATACTTACAGTAAACAAGTACAATGTGTACTTATATATTTACATTTTAGTTGAAGGGAATTTACTTACACAATCGCGCTTTCCCTCCAAAATATTGCACTAACAAAATACAGGATGTCAAAACACGTGATGCATCCTTTCATTCGCCTGTTGTTTGGTGCTTTGTAAAAATGTTATTCTCAAAATACAACATTATTATGAATACTTACGACAATTATTCATTGACTATTAAAACAGGTACATACTCACTTCACTTCGGAAGTAGCGCGCGTATTTTTAAATCACAATGTCATTTAAACATAGTGCCCAAAATGACATGAAAGTATTGAAAATTATGAAATTAATTTAATAGCACATAAGAACAACCAAATAAAATTGTAGTTTCCAAATAACAACCAAATGTATATATATAGTAGATTATCAACGAGTAAATATTGTATAATTTTATTTAATAATTTAGAATACATATACCTATGTAAAATTATATTAAAATTCATTCAAACTATAATCTCAAAATAGCGTATAAATTATGTTTTGGCTCGCTTATGGCTCCCATAGATACTTAGCGATTGAGATTTTGGGATCTAGTTTGAAGGCATTTAAATACATGATACATGATTACAAAATGATTTGTATAAATCGAAATTTATCAATTTGTGAACTCACAAAATGCAACTACTATTGTATAATATATACTAATTAATAAGTTTCCGAACTGCTTGCTTACTTTCGATATTATTCTATAACAGCCAGTGCACGTTTGTTGATATCTTTGGTCATAAATATACATACTTAAGTAACTGTTAGTGTTTGTTGAATTTTTGCAAATAATCTTTATTTCGCTGTGTAGCCGAACTCTGATTAAACACACAAAAAATATTTTGCGTTGCGTTTCGATCATTAATTATCTATGCAAAATCTATTTAAGCCGGTAGTTTTGTTCTGTTTTATCTGGATTATCAAATTTGACGTAAGTATGGAATAGATTACATATTTAGAACTTTATTTTTATATTTCAATATTGTGTAACGGTATGTATGTACTTCAGTTTTCACATACTTACACTTAATAAAAATCGCGTTTTTATACTGACATCATTATATTTCGGAAGTTTCGAGAACTTTAACGTTTTCACGGATGATGATAATATAATGACAGTTAATAACGCTAGATTAAACCGTAAAAGTCGTAATTATATTCAAATAATGGCTCAACAAACGTGCTACTAGCTTATAACGCAGTCTTAGTATTCCACTCTTACCCTACACTATAGACTGCTATTATTGCCACACTACACGATTACAACACTACTAAACATCTAACCTGTATGAAATAAGACTTGTTGCTTGTGATGAAAATAGGATCTAGAAAAAACGCTTTTCCACATATAAATATATGATAGTTATCGAATTGAGAAATTAGCATTTAGGAAGCATACAACTTAGGGTTTAATGGTTACTTTGAGATATTAATGTCTCGATTGTATATTATGACCGTTATTTCAACCCTTCAAACCTCACGACTGCTTTGCGCAGATATAAGAATGGTAGTGGCACCTTTTTTTATTGCTTAGATGGGTGGATGAGCTCACAGCCCACCTGGTGTGAAGTGGTTACTGGAGGCCATAGACATCTACGACGTAAATGCGCCACCCACCTTGAGATATAAGTTCTAAGGTCTCAAGTATAATTACAACGGCTGCCCCACCCTTCAATCCGAAACGCATTACTGCTTCACTGCAGAAATAGACGGGGTGGTGGTACCTACCCGCGCGGACTCACAAGAAGTCCTACCACCAGTAGGCAGCACCTACCCTTGCGAGCTTATCATTAATGCATGTCAGTCAATCAGCATATTAAAACAATAAATAATATTTCGATATTACAATTCGACAGGAACATATATAATATTAATGACAAGTAATGATTTATGTATAAACGATTAAAATTTCCCGAAAATTATTATAGAAGTTATTTGTTCGCCACTCGCTCCTACGTGGCGACAACAGCAGATACCACTCATCCATGTTATTATTATCAATGAAATTGACGTTTTATTTTTATGTTCTAATACTATTAGTAACAACATCAAACATTTTAAAATTAACAAAAAAAATTCGAATTAAATCTCCTTAACATAAGCTTGAATATAATATTTGTCCTATATGTTGTGTTGTATTGTATAGTGTTATTTTTCAGCCTGTTAACTTTTTTTGAGCTGCATAAAAAGATTAACATGAATACTTAAATAATTAATTCAGCTTGAAAATTTTCTTCGGTATGCCTTGAGATCCTATTTTCAATACAAACCCACCGCCTCTCTAATCTCTAACTACAATATGCAACTACAAATATAATGGAAGATAATAAATTGGCCTCGCCTAAACACGAAACTATAACAACTACAATGGACTAGACTGCAGATCGTGGAGGGACTACATGTAGAAGGGCCGGTCGGCACTCTTTGGCAATGAGGTATTTAAAAAGGTTCTAAGCAACACTTAATAGGCAAAGGAAAATTTAGCAACAGTATAATAATATCAATTATTAAAAACAGCGAGGATTTCATGTAAATGATCTACAATTTCTTTGAAGATCTTGATGACATACTGCCTTTCAGTTTTGAAGAGTTAAATTATTAGTTCAGACAGAATCTCAATTCGTGTTAAAACTTAAGAAAATTAATTCTTAAATTTTACAGAAATCACTCTATTATCGACAATATACATGAGCAGCAATAGGATGAAGTTCTTTGGTCTTCTAGATTATCAGTGGATTCATCTTTGGTAACAAAAATCTAAATGTATCTGGTATATCAGGGCAGAACGTAAATTCATTCATATCACAAAAAGAACGTTTTCATTTCACGTCTTAAATTAAGAATTACATTTATCTGGATAGATATTCTTGGATACAAACAGTAATTCACTAAAAGCGAATCAAAATTTAACTATTGAAATTAAATAGGCAAGCTGGTATCGAACCCGCATAGAATTGTACCAAAGTTGTAATTGACTTCACATGGGATTCGTATCGTTCGAAATAGGTCAGATATTTGTATAACTCTCTTTCCTATTTGACACGAAATGAATCCAATTTGTAGATAACGATAACAGTTATCCCGTCACAACTGCGACTTCAGACTTTAGATCTGAAGTGAATGGCAATTTTGTCACTAAATAACACATCAAATACGGAGCTTCCAATAGTGTTCGTTAACACACATTAACACGTTAACAACAATAAGATAGTGCCAACGGTCCGTCACTACTGGATAACTAGGGAGAATTAAGGAATCTTCGCTAAATGATGCTAATCATGTTGAAGAGACATCGTTTGTGATTGTAGGAACTACAAGGAGTCCAGCCTTGTGCGCTGCACCGCTAGTAGCGCCGATTGTTGCTGGAGGCTTTTTCGAAGCCCTTCCAATGTTTGCAGTACCTAAAAAGTTAATCAAAACTTCCTTTCATATATGGATTAAAACACTTAATTAATTATTAAGTATTATTTAATATGAGCGCACACTTAACCGAACACTTAGGCAAAAGACAAGAAGGAAGTTGAGTAAAGAGCGAGATAGCTACATTTTAGAATGACAGGTGTCGAATGCGTTTAGGAATTTGTTTGATATCTCACAATTCCTTATAACGGCGTATGTCTGATTGCTACAACTGTGAATGCAGAAAGCTTTAAAATTGCGTTTCATACAACATTTTCATCATCGACAATTTTCTTTTTGTTAAGAACAACACTAGTATTGCCTCCTACCTTGAGACATGAGTTCTATATCAGTTATATATGTAGTAGGTATAAAATCTGCCACACCCTTCAAATCAGAAAACATTCCTGCTTCATGACAAAATTAAACGGGGTGGTGGTGGTTTTTTTTTAATTATTGCCCTTGTAGGCAGACGAGCATACGGGTCAGCTGGTAGTGAGTGGTTACCGTCGCCCATGGACTTCAGCAATGCCAGGGACAGAACCAAGCCGCTGCCTACCACTTAATACTCTCCACAAGCCTCTTTTGAAGAAGGACATGTCATCGCGCTCGGGAAACACCGCGGAACACCGTGGCTCATTCCATAGCCGGATGGTACGTGGCAAAAAAGACCCCTGGAAACGCACTGTCGATGAACGCAGCGGTTCCAAATAATATGGATGAACTTTGCTCCGATGGCGGGAGGTGCGATGATAAAAAGGAGATGAAGGGATCATCTCAAATCATTCCTCAGAGCGCTTTTTGCCGTGTATAATTCTAACCACAACTTTTGTTCGGTAATTTCTGTACTTAATTTATCGTAAATCGATGCACCTACTTTCCATATATTTACGAAAGTATTAGTTGAGTTTCTATTATCTGTGTTCCGGTATCCTATTAACCCCAAATGGATAGTGAGTTGGTTCATGCGTCCAATCTATCTCTATATATAAAAATTAATTGCTGTTCGTTAGTCTCGCTAAAACTCGAGAACGGCTGGACCGATTTGGCTAATTTTGGTCTTGAATTATTTGTGGAAGTCTAGAGAAGATTTAAAAGGTAGATAAATATCAAACTGCTCGTAATTAAATAAAAATAACAATTTTGTTTTTTCTTTGATGTGTCGTCCCCCGTCAGACGGATTCATTTTGTTTGTTTTTAGTTTATTTTATACAAAAGTTTAGGTCCTTTATTTATCGATTGAGGCACTACGAAGTCTGCCGGGCCAGGTAGTAATGAAAAAAAAAACATTTTCTTCATAAATGTCTATGGCACACTTGTAAGGCTCGTGAAACTTACCTCGTCTCTAGCATAGGCCTTCCTCTTGGGTGGCTCAGAGTGCGGCCTGTCGGTCGGCGAGGGGGGGGTGCGTGCAGGAGGGGGCGGTGCGGCCAGCGGGGAGCGGCGCGGGGCGGGGGACAGACGCCGCGGTTCAGGTGAGTTGGCGCGCATGAAGTTCGTCAAATGAGTGCGTTCGGGACTACGACGAGGGACTTCCACCTGGACAACACGAAACAATGCTTGGAAATTTTAAAGTAATTTTTATTTTTATTTTATTTATTCCGAACTAGCGACCCGCGCTCGCTTCGCTTCGGAAACTGTAATTTAATATTGATTTCTCCACTATTTAATGGATGTTATTATACATATAAACCTTCCTTTACAAACACCATATATTAAAAAAACCGCATCATTATCCGTTGCGTAATTTTAAAGATTTAAGCATACATAAGAATATAGTGACAGAGAAAGCGACGTTGTTTTATACTATGTAGTGATGAATAATAAATAATAGTTTAAAAAAACTAAATCTATTCGCTTTTATAGCAAATCCAACTCAACAATAGAAAATAAATTTTAATAAATTTGAATTAAAAATAGTGTAAGAAAAAATGATTTTATTGTAAAAAAGCGTCGTCGGGTGCATGGTATCAGTAGGTATAAATATTTTATGAACAGATACGAGTAGAAGGGTTATTTTGATAATATCCTGGAAAAGCACCCCACGCTTTTTTACAATAAAATCATTTTTTCTTACACTATTTTTGATTCAAATTTATTAAAATTTATTTTCTATTTTTAGTTGGATTTTAATTTCTTTCAATTATTATTTTTAAATATTGAATTGTCATCGGTCCTAATAAGTATGCCAAATTTCGAGTTAATCCGACGTTTTGAAGGGGCTCAAAATCATGTTCAAAGATTCCGTTACAAACTAACATACATACGTGTGAAGCTAATAAAAGCGTATTACAAAAAATGTTACCGCGCAGCACCGATCTTTGAGGCCAGGCTTGTGGGAGGCCTATGTCCAGCAGTGGACGTATGTGGACTCATAGAATAGAATAGAAAAATAGTCGGAACTATGTGACAACTAACCGCTGAAACGCCTGAATTATTCGCGTGACCTTAATGACGTCACGATTAACGATTATAATGTGTAATCCTATTTTCTATGTACTTCGGTAACCACCTAAAACTGGAGGTGTCGTGAGTGCGCTCACTACCTAACAAAAAGATTAAAAAAGAAAAGAAGATGATGGAAATACAACACATAACTAAACTTTTTTTAATACTCACTTCGGTAGCCCGTAACTCCCTAACTCTTGGATTGTGTGGAGGCTCTAAAGGGGCCCTCGATACAGTTACTAATAGCTTTTCGGCCTCTCTTATGAGCTCTCGGTACTTTCTCTCGGCTTCTCTGTCCGCTTCTAAAAGAGGGTCTCGTACCGGCGCTGGAGGCGCGGGAGTGTGGTTTCTGCGTCGGGAACGCGGGGGGGTCGCTCCTGAAATAAGACATTCCACATAATACAGAAAGTATATCGATTTTTATTTGTTACTAGCTGACCCGGCAGACTTCGTAGTGCCTCAATCGATAAATAAAAGACCTAAGCTTTTGTATAAAATAAACTTAAAACAAACAAAAGGAACCCACCCGTCTGACGGGGGACACATCAAAGGAAAAACAAAATTTTTATTTTTATTTAATTTCGAGCATTTTCATTCATTTATCTACCTTTTAAACCTTCTCTGGACTTTCACAAATAATTCAAGACCAAAATTAGCCAAATCGGTCCAGCCGTTCTCGAGTTTTAGCGAGACCGCCTCGCCTATTTCTGCGGTGAAGCAGTAATGCGTTTCGATTTGAAGGGTGGGGCAGCCGTTGTAATTATACTGAGACCTTAGAACTTATATCTCAAGGTGGGTGGCGCATTTACGTTGTAGATGTCTATGGGCTTCAGTAACCACTTAATATCAGGTGGGCTGTGAGCTCGGCCACCCGTCTAAGCAATAAAAAAATAAAATAAATAAAGAACAGCAATTCATTTTTATACATACACAGCAATTCATTTTTATATAATATATATAGATGTATAGTCTTAGTATGATGGCTTTACAGTGTCTAATGTATAGTCTACGTGATGACGGTTATTATTATCAGTCATATAAATAGCTGTTTCTTTGTTTAATATTATTATATATTTTTTATAAATCATTTTGAATAAAATAAAGTTGATAACTTTGTAAAGTAGTTTATTTATCAATAAAAAAATCATAATAAAAATGTAGGTATACCCGAATAATTATTTTCTTTATACCTCGAATAGAACTAAAAATTAATATTTTTATAATAAGGAACTTCGCTCCTATCCGGTGTCCCACGACATCACACGTCTTTTTTTAACTATTGACTAAGTGAACAAAATACCAGCTGATCTCGGTGCGCGTCTCGGAGGTCTGCGTCTTCTTGCTCTTCGTTTCCCCGGCGAGGCCATATCCAGATCATCGGCTTCCTCTTCATCGCCTCCATCCAGTCCGGTATCTCCGTCAGAGTCTATATCGGCATCGGATAGTATTGCTGTTTCTCTACCGCGCACACGACCCTCTTCGTCGCTGGATACACCACCACGGTATTTCCTGGGCTCCGACGACAAATGCGGTGATAGATGCGGCGATAAATGTGGTGACCTATAATATAAATGCCAAGATTGTTTGTACCACAACAAATAGTACAGGTTGCCGTCAAAAAATACAATTCAGGTGCCAATTCAATGCCTTAAGCACATAATTGTTCGTCGGTTTTCATGAGCCGTAAACAAATTGTTAAAATTTATGTGCGCATATTTATTTCATTTTATTATTTCAGAAGTTTTAAGTTACCACACTTTAAATTATTTAGCGATAGATAAAATAGTGTGGACCGACAAACTGCAGACTTGTGTGCTCGATAATTCTTGATATCCACAATCTGCTCCTTAACTCTAATCGATAAGGGTCGCTTAATTTGTCCACATTCCAGAATCACAATCCAGTTCGTAAAGACAGGATTCCGCAGAGTATACTACACTACACAAATTATTTAGACAAAAATTGCCTAAATTTGTGTGGATACCGAAAACTTCCAAATTATGCGTAAGGAACCAAGAACTGATTGGTAAAGGGTATTTATTATGCACGCACCGAAGTGTCAACCCCTCATCCCGAGATGTTATTTGAAAAGTAGTGCAGTCGTTATGCAAACAACAATCTGCGGCCATCATATAATTCTGACCATGTGCTCTGGTAATAACTCAATACCGTGAATTGCTCATCTACCTGATCCAAAAAACCATGGACCTAGTAATGCCTATTTACCCCACTGAGTTTCTCGCCGGATCTTTTTGTTGGGTCACGATTCTCATTTGATGGCAGATTCAGCGAAGCACTCCTCTCTGATCAATGTGAAACCAGAATATCCCCTCGAAACTACTAATAGTTAGGTATGGCAAAAAATGCCTACATACCCTACTAAATACTATAAAGAACAGTTTTATTATACATAAATTAAAATTTGACTAACTTAAGTTGTTCTATTTTACACGTTTTTATTACCTTGGTATGTTCGTATGTAAGGATATCCTTGAACGACATTTATACTGACTTCAAGACTTCCAATTAACTTGAAAAGTTGCACACGCATCAAGGACCGATGACAATGTAATAATTTTATAACTTCACTGTAATATGCTAACGGATAAACCTAAATCCGTATCAACAGAATAAAAAAGATGAAATTGAGTGTTAGTTCGGTTTTCTAATATAATTAAACGTATTATTTTATTAATAATCTTTTTTTGATGAGCGAGCAAAGGCTCAGCCTGGAGGGGTACAATTTGCTAAAAGCTGCCCGAGCGCCTCCAAAGGAGACCTAACAACTCAAGAGCAACTACTTCGTTAATGAATCTACTACCAAATTGGAATCGCGACCCACTGAGAAGATCCGGCGAGACAAAAGGCATGGGTTAGGTTGCATGTCAAACTCTTTGCCGAGTTCGACAAGTAGGGTCTAATGCAAGGGTTATTAGATCTGATGGATCCGTAGGGACGTGTTTAGGGCGACGACGGTGACTGGGTCCTGCGTGATCAGGATATTACTAATCTATCCATGCATGCTTAGTATGTATATTGTGAAAACATTAACCTGTACTTGAGTTTCAACTTGTAAAGACGCAAAATATATTTCAAACAAAATTTTTAAATAGCTCCAATAGAATTAAAAAAGTATTTAATACGAACCTAGAATCGAATTTCGCGGCCTGTGAATCCACAGAGTGCGACGCGTGTTGCAACTGAGGCGCTACTGTTTGCGGACACTGCAGCGATTGTTGTTGACACAGGTGTCCCGGGCGCCTCCTACTTGGCGACGTGGCACCCAGCCAGGGGTTCGTTCGGATCCTGCACCTAGGGCGAGGGGACGGGGTCGCACAAAGAACCGGCTCGGGAACGCAACGCCGTATTTGCACTGGTGGATTAGACCGCCGCTGTAATCAAAGAATAAGTTTGCGTTACTAAGATCGAATCTTTTTTTTATCGCCTTGTAGGAAGACGAGCAGACGGCCCGCCTGATAGTGAGTGGTTACCGTCGCCCATGGACTTCAGCAATGCCAGGAACAGAGCAAAGCCGCTGCTTACCGCAAAATGCACATAAGATATTAATACCTACCTAACGTAGCTTATATTCATAGTTTCAATATTTTACGATCGAACTTGACTCCTTAATTAAATGCGGGAAATGAATAAACCTATCTAATACAATTGCCGCCAATTCCGGCCTACTTAGTTTTAAATGGTTATCACAAGGTCTACGCCACCACCTACCTTGAGACTTGAGTATTTTGTCTCAATTGCATAGTAATTATGCAAATTAAGATTTTGTGTTTTTTTTATACAGTGTTAGTTCTTTCCGTAAAATACCCCGCCTATTTCTGCCATGAAGTAGTAATGCGTTTCGGTTCGGAGGGTGAGGCAGCCGTTGTAACTATACGGAAACCTTAGAACGAATATCTCAAGGTGGGTGGCGCATTTACGTTGTAGATGTCTATGGGCTCCAGTAACCACTCAACACCAGGTGGGCTGTGAGCTCGTCCACCCATCTAAGCAATAAAAAAAATGTAAAAATCGCTATATTTATTATGATTAAGCTACATTTTATGAATTGTTTCATATTAATTCCATTAGTTTGTATAAATAAGTTGTAGTTGCTATAACGATCACCAAATTGGCTAATTGTGTAAAAACTAAGACGTAGATTTTTGTAATAAGCAAATAATTTTAATGTTTTATAGAATTGTATTGTATATTCATTGTAATAGATCTTATGTATGAAAACGCTAGCGTAACGCCGACAATTACGTCGGGCGACCTCGGCCAAAAAAATCACACTATTGGAATCTAATCATCGATATATTACTTTTCGACGACGATTAATATATCGATGAATCTAATAATCACAAAACGCCCGCTTCCCCCCATCACCAGCACATTTACAGTTTAAAAAGGTGTCTGATCCAACGGGGGGGTTAGTGTTACGTATTAATCATTCAGCCCTGTCGTGGCCTCCATTAATCTGCATTTTAAGCGACAGCAAGGATTTAGAAAAACGATGGAATTATGTAAATGATTATCCTTCGTACAAAGAACGGAACCATTTAGTAGTATCTATAGAACGGTTGAATAACAGAATATTTCGGTTCGATTTTCAAATATGTTTTTAAATAACAAAATATGTACGACTCTTCTATTTTTCCTACCTTTGCTAATAGGCTTGAGAGGCTATTTCAGCTTCGCCTTGACGTTTAGGTGAGCTCACGGGGCTCAAACCAGAAGTGTTGCTAACACTGGCCCTAACAAGAGCAGTGCTTCACAGAATCTACCACCGGATCGGAAACGCGACCCACTGAGAAGATCCGGTGAGAAACACAGTGTACTGTGTCTGTGGGTTTTTTTTTTTTTTTTTTTTTTTTTTTTTTTNTTCAGGTTTTCCTCCGGAAAAGTGTCCAGCAATCACTGCAATCCAAAAACTCAAACTGAGGGCGTATGCGACTCTTTATTACGCGTCGTTTGACGTATCGGACATTAAAATCGATGCACTTTTGCCACTTTCCCGAATTTTTTAATGATTTTCGAACGTAAATCACGTGCGGAGCGACTTGGGACACGCGTGTTCGCTGCGGAGGACCAAGGCAGACTTGTGTCTGTGGGTTAATTTACTCGTCGAGCCCTTCGTCGCAAGCCACGAGGACGGTGACCGGTGCTTGAGCCTTAAAGCACCGTTAACGGATCGGGATAATGACGTGAGTACGACTCGAAAGCGTTACCTCGTTACTAGAAGTTTTGTAAGCATGAGTTAATTGCAGAACCGCAGTTGGTTCGAGGTTTGCAACAAACAACAGTTGTACACTAGCCGTAGAAACGATAAGATTTACCTAATCGACCCGGTCAGTGACAAATACTGCGTTCTAGCTCTGAGCCAACGCTTTTAATTCTAAAAATTAATAAGCACATAATTTAGAGTTACTCTTTTGTTTCACTTCTTCAAAAGCGATGCGTGCTATTTTAAAACAACCGAGGGCTATTATAAAACATATAATTTAATAAATTAAATCATGAATAGGTTGTAGATTAGTGTAGATAACCTATAATTTCATATATGCCTTATTCACTGTTACGTTGTGAGCGTAGAATGGCTGATGTATTTTAGTTAGGCAAACCTGCTTCATGGCAATTCTGCAACAACCTACATTTAGTTTAAGAGACTTTTATTGAAATTTCGAAATTCGAAATCCGAACCCAAAGATAAACCGATTTAAACTGTATTTACGTAATATTATTTTTTTCCTACCTAAGCTGATAGCTTTGAGAGGCTATATCAGCGTTTTACGTAATAACTTATGCCATGTGGTTTATAGACTTTAATTTCGCGTGTCGTCAATAGATGTCGCTGTACGTTTTGTACGTCGCGCTATCAATATTTTCCGCAAATTTTAGAAGAGCAGCGCACGCGCGTATCTTTAACTTCCTTGTCTTGGGGAGCATAGTGCGCAGTGATCGTAAAGTGAGAGCACTTCTGCTGACACCCACAAGTTAAACTTGTTAAACCCGCGCCCGGCTGCCGTAAGGGAGTCCGAGCGCAATTTTTAACGGGCACTCTTACTTTACAGAGGCCTTTATCATTAACAATGCTAATATTTAAACTTAATTGGTCCTTTTTTCCCTACCTATTCTAATTATTGTGAACCGATTACAATTTCTGGCTCCGGTTTATTACAGATTTGTTTCTCAAAAAACCGGTTTTTAAGGTGTTATATTTTTAGGTTTTTTCCATAAATGCTAAATAATCATTAAATAAAACAAATTTACGTGCAAACGAAGAGTTTTCTTCATACAATTATTAATAACCCTATTATTATATTTTATATAGACTTAATGATCATATTATCCAATAATAAAAAACTTTTTATTGTTGATTTAATACTATTGTATTTTTTTCAAAGTAGTTTTTTCTTATATTTTGCATGGTAATTGCACTGTAGTTTTTAAATGTAATGCACGTTAATTTGAGTCTGAAACACGGTGTTTTTTATCTAGCAGCACGGTAATTTGTATATTTGATCTGGTAACACTGGTGGGAACTGTGAATGTAACACGTAATTAAAAACCGATATTCTTAAATAAAAACCGGTGTTTATCGGTACCTATTATATAAAAACGGGGCTCAAACATGTCGACTAATTAGTTCTTCGATCAAAGTGCTCATTTCATAACCGAGTCACAATGTAATGGAAACAAAATGAGATTAACAGAGACCCAACTAAAGCCCTCTGATCAATTTATCCGGTCTACGATGAAGGATTAACTGAACAGCATACAACTGGGTATACGGACAAATACCTACCTACCTACTGCCGGTTATAACAGGGTTGCGCGAACCCTGATAAGCCTACATTCAGACGGCGTTTGTAACACGATATTGAAATGAGTTTTACGCATGCCCTGCCGCGCCGATGATAATTAAATTAACTCTGGGCAGTGAGTCTGTATTTATAAGCCCGAATATCATTTCAAGCGGACCATATTGGCACATATAAAAAAGGGAGAGCTGTCTTAACCGGTTGAAACAGATTTTAGTATTTATATATAAACGGTTACCAAGCATAGACTATTTAAACGAATCATAAAATGTAAATAGAAGCAAATAAAATGTATACATGGCAGAATTTTTTCTGGAATATTGGTTTTAAAAAACAACATATAACTATTTTTTAACTATAAATATATAAAATATTTTATATATATTCTCTAAATTGATGGCAATCTGAATCGATAGGAAGTGCCTCAAAAATCACTGCAAAAGGATGTCGGTTTTTTTTGTCGTTTTTCTCTAATACACATTTTGTCTATCTAGCCCCTCAGCCCGCAATAAAGAATGCCGTTTCAAAAATACGTATGTATAATATGTATCTTTTGGTTCGTTCCCCAAGGTACATATAAAGATATCTTGTCACAAAATGGACGCGTAAGACACACATGTTCACATATCTGTCAAATTATCCACAACCAGTGGTAAGATGGAATAGCTCCTTAACCTTTCGGATGCGTGACAGAAGAAAATGACATTAGACGACCAGTGAATATGTGGTAAAAACAATCGGATACGAGTCTTGAGTAAAAGTGTGCAAACAGAAGTAAACGTATATAGACTCTATGTGGGTAGAAGAAAATGAAAGTTGCAAGCAGAATGTGCGCTGTCATATTAACGAGTTGATCGTAATTAAGCTCAGAAATATTTTGTGTGTCGAGATCAATTGTAAAACTATAAATATAAATGAAAATATGATGGGTCGGATTCCTGCGTTGAGTCCAGAATGACTGGCCTCGCGTGGTAAAATTGTCAGCCACACGACTTTAATAATCGGATTCAGAGATCTTTTAAATATATTATGTAGAATTGGGATCGTGGCGCTTAAAAAAAAAAAAAACTATTGTTGCACTTTTATTATTCTCTACCAAAATCTTCTTTGTTATTATAATTAAAAATTAACTAACCACTTTTTTACGCCTAGCTCATTTTTTTTTTATTGCTTAGGTGGGTGGGAGAGCTCACAGCCCACCTGGTGTTAAGTGGTTACCGGAGCTAATAGACATCTACGACGTAAATGCGCCACCCACCTTGAGATATCAGTTCTAAGGTCTCAAGTATAGTTACAACGGCTGCCCCGCCCTCCAAACCGAAACGCATTACTGCTTCACGGCAGAAACAGGCAGGGTGGTGGTACCTACCCGCGCGGACTCACAAGAGGTCCTACCACCAGTAAATTCATTCATTTAATCGTCTTTATTAAGTCATTCAATCGTCTTCACTATCTTACTTTTCTGTTTCCATTATTTTTTCCCTTTCTTACCGTTCTCTCTCACTCGCATCTTAACTCTCCATTTCATACGTTCCATTCCACCTACCAATCCTACATTTATATCCGATCTTATGATTCTAAATTCGAGCTTTACCTTTGCAGGCTCATGGTACAGATGCGTAGTAGGCGGAGTTGGTGGCGGTGGCGGTGCGACTAACGGTGCAGCGAGCGCGGTGGGTGCGGTGCCCGGCGACGTCCCGTCTGTCGAGTAGCCGGTGCTGTACGCGCTCTCCGGCGAGGACAAGTGCGGGGGAGGGGCGGGCCCGGCGATGGTCTGCGGCGTCGGCCGCGTTTGCTTCTGTTTACGCTTCTTCGCCCGCCCCAGTTGCGCCTCCATCCACGACTTGAGCCGCGCGCCCAACATGCCGACCACGGCACCTTTATACAACAATACAAACGTAATATAAGTACATACACCTCTTGTGAGTCCGCACGGGTAGGTACCACCACTCTGTCTATTTCTGCCGTAAAGCAGTAATGCGTTTCGGTTTGAAGGGTAGGGCAGCCGTTGTAACTATACTTGAGACCTTAGAACTTATATCTCAATGTGGGTGGCGCATTTACGTTGTAGATGTTTATAGGCTCCCGTAAACATTTAACATCAGGTGGGCTGTGAGCTCGTCCACCCATTTAAGCAATAAAAAAATATATATTATAAACAAGTTTTTTTTTCTTTCAAAAAGTTAGTTTCTTAACTTGGTCTATCATCAGCTACATTTTTTTCCCTACCTATTCACTGGTAGCCTAAGAAGCTATTCCAGCTACGCCCGGATGGGTAGGTGAGCTCACGGGCTCAATCTGAGAGAATTTGCTTACACTAGCCCTAGCCAGAGCAGTGCTTCGCAGAATCTATCAGCGAATCGTAATCGCGACCCACTGAGATCAACTGGCGAGTTTGTTTATTATTCTTTCTGTTTTAATTTAAATAGGTTTATCCTAGCTGAATGATGTATCTGTATAATCGTGGTGGACTTTGGTGGACGCCTATGTCTAACAATGAACGTCTGATGGTCGTGATGATGATTGGTCTGAAGAAGCTGAAAAGGGCGGTGATAACATTTGTGTCAAAAATATTTTTTAAAAGATTAATGCTTTACAAAGAAATTACCGAAAAATTAGGGAAAAGTTGGGTGGTAAATTTGATTAAATGATTATAATACAATGTTCCAAATCTAGCGAAGACTAGTATGGCGAATATTTTATGTAATCATCTATCTGCTACATTAATTTCAACTATGTTGTAACGAAGGAAAAAATAAACAACTACATCCAAATTCTCTTTTAATCTCACGGACAGTCGAAACGAACGTACTCGTGAGATATAAACTCACCACAAACACAATCTTCAGCCATTTGATGTATTTTCCTCACCTTTGATAAACAAATCGTTGTCTAAAAACGTATTACACCATAAAAGCTAACAACAAAGGACTCGACGGCGGCCGCTCAACATTTCTCTGTCATCACTCGGAATAAACAGAAGGGAACGTAAATATTTTTTTTTCCTTGTGATTTCATTTCGCGGAACGCTTATAGTTAAATCATCAAAGACCAGAAGGGATTTATACGCACAAAAGAAACTTGTATTATATTGCATATAACGTCTACTCTAAGCAAAGAAACAACCTATACCTTATATGAAAAGTAAAATTTTCATTCAAGACTTTCGTAAAGATATTCGTTGTGCTGAAATTTTGTAATCATCACTTTACAAATTATTTCAGATTTTGGCAATTTATTTATTATGCATTTACTCAGATTTTATTTGGACTATATATCGCAACATTAGAAGCTTATATTCTAATATCCGATTTCAACTATCTTAAAATGTAATTGGTGCTAAATTAATTCAGGCATGTCGTACCCCCCATAATAAATAATACGAAAATTCATTTTTCTTATTACATATTTATCTAAAACCATTGTGCAAGCCGTAAAGAGAAAAAAAAACACGAATCAGAATCATAATTCGTAATTGTGAAAAATAAATCCAACGTTATGGACTTTTTAACTTATATCTAAACTCTAACAAATAATGAAATGGGTATATCGAGAATTGGCTTTGGTACATCTTATTTTATGGAGTTATCGCAACGTGTCTGTTTTGATTCCACCCTCGCCTTACGTATTCCCAGAAACTGTAACTCTCGCTCGTAAAAGGGCGCAGTCAACAAACACCCTTCAAGAATAGAATGCCTTTAGATAGTTAAAACTGTCGACAGAAATTTACGTTCGTTTCTTCAGATCTGCGCCATTGCTATAGTAACAAATAAATCTGATAAGTTATATCATAGGATAATAACAAAAAATAAGTGATCAAAAGTGAATGTGCTTTCATTTACTAGTACCTTTTTTGATATATGAGCTCCTCCACGGGTGAAGGCCTGCTTTAGTTTCTTCCATTTGTCCCTATAATTTGCATTATTCTGCCAGTCATTGCCTGCTGTATCTGTTATGTCATCAGTTCACCCTCTTTCGATCTGCCTAGTCTTCTTTTCCTTTTGGTCCTTACCACTCTGTAGTTGTGGATGTCCATCCACCGACAATTTTTGTATCATGATATGTGGCCAGCCACTTCAGTGTTAGGGTTTGCGTGAACGCATCAGTTATCTTGGTTTTTGTCTAATAACTGTACTTCTGACTTTGTCTATTTCCTACATTATAGAATTGGTACTATTCGCTTGGTAATAAACGAAATGTTCCTAAATTCACTTCGCGTGACTACACAAATCACGTTGTCCTCCATCAATCACAATCACACGCCAATTGAAATCCGTTCGACTCGGGTTCAGCACCCTTGCCGACACGCCTAGTACTTAAGTAACGCTATGACCCTTTCCTCGACAGCGAAATCGTGTAGCTGCAGAAAAGACTAATGAAACCGACTTATCCCGATCGGCGGGGGTGTAAACTTACGAGATTCAGCTAATATTAGCAATCCATTACCATTGGGCTCCCCACACAAGGTTCCTGTCTATCAACGGTAAATTTTGGGATTTGGTAATTCCGGATCCCGTATATCTTTATTTAGTGTTAAACAGAAAGGAAAACACAATTCGAATCTCGAGATAAGAGTTTGCAATAAATATCATAATGGTACTATGTTCAATATAGAAATATAAAAGTCGATACGTATAATAATGTGTGTGTGTGTGTTCTAGTTTGACCGATTTCGATAAAATTTACAGGACACCTTCAAATTGGCCTAATCGGTAAATCTTTGAGTATGGTAGCGATCGGATTAAAGTAAAATCAAAGATCGACCAGCAAGCAGCAAGGAGGACGAGGTTTGACTAGTTTTATTCACAGAAGCAATTTAAAAAATTTAGAATTGATTAAACTGTTAGGTATTCTATATTTTAAAAAAACCCTAAGGCAATCTCGTAATTCTTTAAATCTTTGTCAATAGTAATAAAAAAAGAACATAAAACTATACCTTCGTGCCGTTACAATAAAAACCAACAATACTTCAAGTGAAAGACCTTTACGAGTTTTCCGCTGAGTAATGAATCGTAGTCAAACTAATAAATTGTGGTTCGGGCACAAAGTGTCTGTACGCAGTTTACCGCTTGTCGGGACAAGGGCGGATACGAGTGAGTATAAGGACAACAACTTGAATAAAAGTTGACGTGATGAAAAAAAGGGAACGCTTTCAATAAAACTTCTTTTGAGCGCTTCGTAAAATGGATCTTCCTTGTAAGGGATAAACTTTTTTCAATCCAATCCATTACGTATTCTACTTTAAAAAAAAAAACGAATAATATATCGTATCAATGTTAATTTAATGTTTGTTGTTGTGGTTTGTTCCTTTTTATATTAGAATAATTTCAAATAATGATAGAGTCCACGTTTATTACAAAATATTATTGTTCTCAATTGCGCAATAAAATTAAAATGATTTTAATTAATAGTACTATGGTTGCTCGAACAACGAGCCTGATTTATTTTTCATAAGAAAATAAACTGTAAATTCTATTTCATAAATGTAACAAATCACGCTTCCTATCATCGTTCTCTTAAGCGGTTATCCCAATCCATAGACATCGCAACGCGAATACCACCACCCACTATGTGACAAAACTTCGAAATATAAATGGTATTTACAAAACGATAAAAACCAGGAAACATATCTCATTGACACCCGAAACAGTTCAAGCGCATATTCATGCAATTATATTACATTCCTTTTAAATACAGCTACGTGAAATACGTATTCAGTTCCATACATAATTAAAAATCCTCTATTGAATTGAGAGCATAAACACCCATCGTGTGGCCACGGCTGATGAGCCTTAATTAATAAATCAAATATTCATTTACAGCAGGTCCTCGTAATGTGTGGAGGGTCTGTACTGAAATAACATGAAAGGGAAGAGCTATTTTTAAACGACTCATAAAAAGCGTTTTAAATGCGGATATTGTAAAAACCGCAAGCTAAACAGCGTTGTTATGTTTAGATCTTTTATTCATGCGTCAGTCGAATAGTGAAGTATTCTAACACGAGTTAAATGTAGTAATAGTGCGCTGTAGATGAAAGTGGCACGCTATAAAAAACATGTTTGTGCAATAGTGTGATTAAGTATAAAGATGTTCAAGATCTACACAGCGTGAAACGAAACTCATCTTCTAATTTTTTATATTAACTGTGCATTTATCACTCACTCGTCACAATATTAAGTATATTATCTATGCTCGTCAGGTCTTTGGCGCCTTTTTTATATATATTTTCAAATTATGTATTGTTGTCGGACTAAAAATAAAATATAACATCACTTCCACAAACAGACTTATTATTTGTGCTACCGTGAACATTATAACACACAAGATTATTTAACGAATTTTTACCACTATTTTCAAATTTGATGAGTTCTCGATATTTTTGCAACGGCGCGCTACCTATAGTGAAAACTGCAGGTAAGATGCTAGGAGCAAACAAATGTCTAGTCTATCAAATCCGATTTTGGGCGCTATCACTGGAATTTGATGAATCGCCTCTACAATAACCGTAAGTATATGCGCATTATATCGGGGAACTCATGAAATTTGAAAAATGGCAACAACCCGTTAAAAAATTATAATAGTATATCGTATTTAAAGTTAAGTTTAACAATACAATGCAAACTACTTTATGCATGGTGTTTAGTGGCATATGCCTTGCAATGTGACCATCTAACACAAGGCGAGTCCGTCCACCTATAGTGTAGCAATACAATAAAAACTTACGGCTATGCACCAGCCAACTCAAACTTCTGCTAATAATGACTATGAATTATTCTTCTTTTGCCGTCTGTGTGGGTTCGGCGCATAAAGCTTTCGCTTCTTTTTCCATACAGGCCTATCTTGCATCATCTGTGCTCTCACATACTTTTCTCGCGTATTCTCACTCAGACAAAAGAGCGTCACGCTAGGATGACTATGACCTTCAATAACCATTAAACACCAAGGCCGTAAGCTTATTGACCCTCTTGAGATATAGCAAGCCATATTATTTCCGAACACCCGTTGTAGTAGTTATTTTTCTAACTCAATTCCGACTTTTTTTTTATTTTTATTGCTTAGATGGTTGGACGAGCTCACAGCCCACCTGGTGTTAAGTGGTTACTGGAGCCCATAGACATCTACAACGTAAATGCGCCACTCACCTTGAGATTTAAGTTCTAAGGGTCTCAGTATAGTTATAACGGCTGCCCCACCCATCAAACCGAAACGCATTACTGCTTCACGGCAGAAATAGGCAGGGTGGTGGTACCTATCCGCGCGGACTCACAAGAGGTCCTACCACCAGTAAACGCTTCTTCTTGAACTGGTAGGATGTGGTCTTAGGCCGCACGAATCGGTACCACATCAACGCAATTCACCGCACTGCCTTGTTGTATATAGCAATAGCGCTCGGAATCAGATCTTCTGATCGGATACACTATCTTATAAATTCTGTTATTGCTTATCCATATCGTCGTTTGAATAATATTCCGATCTTTGTAATGTTGTTCAAATAAGAACGGGTTAAAATTACACTTATCTGTCACTTTATTCTGGCTAATTTAATTTGAATCATTCATTTCTACATTAAATAGTAATTTGACTGTATCTTTCAATTCGTAGCTTGACGAAAAAATACAGCTGAGATAACCGAACACCGAGAGATTTTTTTACAACACGCTTTCATCAAAACGCCGACAAGCAGCTGGATTAAAATCTTGCTTCGCTTGCGCCAACATAATTGCGGTAATCTTCAACATTAATCATGTTGCACATTACAATAAAGCACAATTTAGTAAGAAACATTCCCCTTACCGAAGTAAACCGACATATACTTGTGTCAGAGGGTGTCTTTGTTAAGTTTCTTTAATGAAACAAATTTTAGGGGTGTTGCTAAGATACATTTTACGTCTTGAAGTTGAACACAATGTAAGTTGTACGCGACAACCAACAAATCAAAAGAGAAGATCTACATTTGTCCCGTTTAATTACAAACAGAGAAATACTTCACACTTTTGTTTACTCACAAAGCTTGACTCAATGCAGATTAATTTTAAGCTCTGGAGGTTTTAAAAATCCCATCAAAAGAAACTCCAGCTCGTAGCTAGAGTCGGGCTAATTGCGGGCCGCTTTCAGACAGCGTCTCTAAGGCTTACGGGATTGCAGACAAACTAAAAAGACTGAAAGCATGAAGGCCTTAGCGCGCCAGACGACCGGCAATTGTTTGACGATGCACAGCACTATGCGATGTGAGACAAATGAACAGCCTGACGTTGCATGTTTTTGAAGAATGCCTTCATCATGTTTGAATGATGGTAAAATTGTATTTCTTTCTAATATGTTGATGATTTTTTTAGAATTTGATGTGACAAAGCTTACGACATTATTGCACCAGTTAAGCCATTAAATTAATTTATTAGTTGCGAATTAATAAATTATTGTATCTACCGGATAACACCGATATCAACCAACAAATACGTCCGACGTCCCATCACCACCAATATTTATTTTTTGTACAAAAACTAAATTGATGTCAGGGTGACCAACTTTTTTAATCAATGGGCAAATTTAGATTTAATTTTTTTTTGACGGGCCGCACATAAATTAACTTGTATTAATAATTTAAGAAACTTTATATCTTTATTAGAAACAAACAAGAATAGAACAGAAAAACGAATTGATGGGAGAAAGTCGATAAAATAAATTCAATTTTCGAAATGCTTGGCGGGTCGCAAGCGGCTGGCAGGCTGCGTGTTACTCATCCTTGGATTATAGCATTAAACAACACTGTAAAAAATCCAAACCTCTTATCATTATTTACTTCGGCTCTCCCGAGTCGTAAATATAATTAAAATCAGTTAGTGCAGTATTCAATTATATAATAATAATCAATACTAATATATAAATCTACAGTGTTTTTTACGGATATTGCGTTATAACTACTGAACCATGCATCCGATTGACTTGAAACTTGGTATCCATGTAGAAAATACATTTACTTAATGGATAGGCTAATATTTATATGAGTGTTGGACTCCCTAATAATAATGACAATAAATAATAATGTTAATTTTAAATGCCCAGCGAAGCGGGCGGTTACGGCTAGTACTTTCATAATAATAATAATACTTGAGAATAATACTTTAGTCGTCCCTGACCACGAAAACTGCAAGCATTCAGATACGTCCGGAAATAATATAATGACAGTAAAAAAGGCCGGATTAATCCGCAAAAGTAGTTTGAATAATGCCTTTAATTATACTAAAATGATAGACTGTAGACCCGATTACAATAATTATTTTTATATCAATAGATAGGAACTCTAGATTAGTAAACTAGGTAACAAGTTACATGATATTTATTGGGAAATTTAACAAACCAATAATAGTTAATCCCGACTAATTTCGTTTTTATTTCATACGCATTAAAATTTCTAATACATACCTTCGAAAATACTTTTAAGAATTTTTGGTTGGAGAAAGAATTCAAACAATTAATTCGGCTTTACATTTTCGCAAATACATATATGAACACACTCAGATGTAAACGGATATATGTAAATATTATTATATCAATTTTACGAAAGCCGGGTGATTTAAAAATTTAAATAAACTGAATTTTTTTTTTTTTATAATTTAAAATCATTATGTTAAGACTAAATCTTTCTTATTCGTGATATTGGTAACATTAATGTCTATGATTATAATTGATGTGTTTGAGAGTATCTGCTTACTGGGGGTCGCCACCTACATTATCTTCACCTTCAGAAAATGTTGGGTGTCACAATTAAATATATTGAATCGGAAAAATGAGTGCTAATGATAATTCAAATTATCTACGCTACCAAGACATCAGTCATCATGTTCATATCAAATGAACGGCGAATGACAATAAATAATAATGTTATACAATATTGTTTTAATAATATACATTATTATAATATATTAATTATTATGTTATATTATATTAATTTAAGCAACGTTCGGCAGAGAAATTCAATTATACGGAAACGTGTATGTTGACTCTTCAGTATTAAACTACTTAAATATAATCGTTTCAAAAAAAAACAAATGAATATTGTAGAACCTACGTGTTCACATAAAAATCATTTTATGTCAATTTCAAAAGATGACACTTTTTTCTTCTGTTTTTAAAAACCAACAGCGTTGTTGTAACTTGCATTAAATTTTCAAGAAACGAATGAAAGCATATTATTGAGACACACGAATTAAATACACCTAGACAATATCTAGAAATTGTGCAAATATAACAGGCCCTTGGGAGCAAATTAATGTAAAATCACATACAGGGTTATCGAACGAACCGTTCATTTGTTGCAGTTCGCCGAGAAGGCTGTGACGGCGGCGTATCCACGTGCGGAAATTATCTCTTCCTTTAATTATTTCCTCAATGAAAAACACATGCAACTTTTCGTTTGGTTAACCGAATATGTTAAAGTGTACTTACAGGGGCGCGCGGTGTTGATTAAATGTTGTGTATTGTAGTTCGGTGGTGTTTAGCCGCATAACGAGCGATGCGGCGACGCGCGGCTGCCGCCGACTGCCGACTGACGCACGCGCGCCACCCTTCGCCCTCACCTACGCGCTACGATACTACGTAGGACGCATTTTACACTCTACGTCCAATGAAAATCATTTTCAATAATGAATATTTGCTTTTCCATTTCAATCATTACACTCTAAAACCTCTTTTTTTTTTTCATCGAACGGAAAACAAGGCGCTTGCTTCACACAGAAAAAAAAGTGTGTGAATACAATGTTTTAATTTTGTCAGTTTCATTAATAAGGTTGTAAATAAGGACGCCTTCTTAATACCTAAAACTTGAATTCTCAATTATTATTTTATAGTGGCTGTCGAATTGGAATTTATATCACACCAGAAATAGGCACGCGGTGATTACTGCCGGAGCTGACTCAGAATGCCACGAGTAGTTACGCAAATGTTTAATTGGAGAAAGATACAGCTTAGTAGCAGATGTGCAAAGGAAATGTAGTAGCAACAACTATGATTTGGCAGCGGTTGCCTATTCATTAAAAGCTGGACTGGTTAAACTTTAAAAAAGATATATTGTAATCTTTTGTAAAAACAAAGCATCATTGGTTTCAATACAATAAATACTAGTTCATTCTAGGTATTTAAACGAACTCGGTTGAACCGAAATTCAAGACGAATTCTCAAAGCGACTATTACATTAATGTGGGGGGTGATAAATTGGTACAGTGAATGTAAATATTTGCAGACCGCCCTCCGGGCTACAAGTCTCTTAAATGGCTGTTTTATTTTGAAGCACTTGCTGTTTAAATTGCCGATAATTTTTACGGCCTAAAAATCATTAATCAGCCAAATGCGTAACGTAAATGTTTATGTAATTAATATCTGGATTCTTCTAAATAACCAACGTAGGATCATTATAATTCTGGGGCGAATCTCAGAGTGGGTGAATTGGTCTTTTTTTTAATCAAATATGTCGAAGATAGGTTTGCGAGTTCAATGTGTGAACTCTGGAGCGAATCTCAGAGTGGGTGAATTGGACTTTTTTCTTTAAATTAAAAATATTGAAGATAGGCTTGCGAGTTCAATGTGAAGAAAGATCCTTTTGTCTTGATGTTTCAATTCCATGAAGTATCCCTGCAAGCTTTCTCTAGTGTTAGGATAAATGGGCTCGACGTTTCGAGCAATGTCCAATATCGGAGTCATATACCTAGTCAGGTCATAAATTCTGTCACATGTTTAATGTAAAATAATTGAAACAAGTTTATTCATTATGTAACCATTCATATACCAAAATGAACTTAACAAAACATAGATTCTTATGACACTAAGTTTATTCAAAATGACCTCCGTGATTTTGAATACAGGCCTTCAATCTGCGCGGTCAGTCGTCTATCGCAGCACGAACGAGGTCCATGTCGATATCGGCGGCTGCCTTAATCAAGGATGTCTTGAATGACTCCAAATTGGGATGAGGCTTTGAGCACGCCTTTTCCTCCGAGTGTTGCCATATCTTGTAATCTAACGGATTCAAATCTGGACTGGAGGAGGGCCAGTCTTCGTGCCGGATGAAGTCGATTTCACGCGCCACCAGCCAGTCTTGTGTGCTCTTCGCTCTATGAGCTGGCGCCGAATCTTGTTGGAATACCCAGTGCCTCTTATTGAACATGGTATGAGAAAGAGGTTCCACAAGGTTCGTCAGGACTGTATTTTGATACACAACTGCATTCGTTTTTACACCTTTCTCACAAAAATGTACCTCTGTTAAGCCCCAATAAGAAACTCCCAACCATACCATGAGCGAGGATGGAAAATGACCTCGTTGGACACGCGGAATACGGTTGCTCGCTTCTTCACTNAACAAACATTTATTGATTTTTTTTATTCAGTGATCGGTGAACTAATTTTCAGCCCGGTGTAAAGTGGTACCCTTAGACGAACGAAGTCTCAATTGTATTGTTTAACAGCTGTCGGACTCTTCAAACCGTCGATAGCAGTCCATACCCGTATGAGTTAACAATAACTGTGATACCAAAAAAAAAACAAAAAACAGTTGGTAATCTTAGTATTAACGGCCGTCTGGTGTAGTGGTAAGTGACATAGTCACTACACAAGGGGGTCGCGGGTTCGAATCCCGCCAAGGGAAGATATTTGTATGATAAATATAAATGTATTTTCCAGGGTTATGGATGTATATTAAATATATGTATGTGTATAATAAAAATCTTACATTTATATCCGTTATCTGGTACCTGTAACACAAGTTCTTTACGAACTTATCACGGGACCAGTTAACGTGGCGTGATTGTTAGTAAATATTTATTTATTTATTTATTACTATATAACTTCAAATGAAACAAATCAACGTTTTAGCTGATGATTGGAATGCAAGAAGAAAAGTATCGTGTACTTTATTACACCTGCATATAATATACTATTACTAAAAGTGTATTTATTATAAGAGCTTGCTGTACCTACATGCCTGTAACTGGCTTACATACCAGTACGCTCGTATCATAATTAAAGAATGTTGCTGCTTATTCTCTGGTGAATTCCTTAAACGCCTTTACGAAGTTGAAAATGATAGGGTTGTATTATAGGCTCACACCGCACAATCAAAGTATTCGTTTAAAAAGAGACGGGTTCCACGAGGACGATGACCGGTGCTTGAGGTACCTAAAAGCACCGTTAATGGATCGGGAGGATCCGTAATTACGTATTTAGGGCGAGTTGATGTAGGTAAGATGCAAGCCTTCCGGCTGATACAGGTACGGATACGTCACTACTGTTTCGGCCGTTACCTGCACAGCATAATCAAAAGAGAGCTGAGAACGAAGTGCCACCATTGTGCTTGCGACAAGGACACTAACAGAAGTAATATATCATGCGATGATAGGACACGCTCAAATACTCAGAGTTGACGGCTCCGCGAGTCGTGGCTTTGACACTCGGCAGTGATATGATATGAGTTCTAAGTCTAAATTTTTCTTTACAGCCGCTACTACACCCTTCAAATTACTGCTTCACAGCAGAAATAGGCAGGGTGGTGGTACCTGTGCGGTCTCACAAAGCACCCTTCTTTTTTTTTTTAACGCTGGGGAATCCATTTCCGAATACCCGGTCGAGAGGGGTAATAGACCGGGTTATGTCGGACTCCGGCGCCTCCAGAGAAGAGGGAGAAGAGGAAGACCAAAGTCTTCCTCCTCTTCCAATTCCTACCGGGAGACTACGCCTTGAGAAAGGCGCGCGAGGCGCTGCGCGTCGTCTACCACGCAGGACCCGCCCCGCAAAACCGACTACCGACAAAACCCCATCGAGCTCCACCACTCCGACTCCACGAAACCTACGGCACCACACAATGCGCGCCGCAGGCTCGCCGTTGCCGGTACCCGTCCTGACAATAGGACGGGATCCCATCCCTGGGAAGATCCCGTAGGACGTCGTCTTGGGATACACACCGTGAGTGGCGCATAGGAGCCACCTTGCGCCGCCTCACCACGGAACCGACAGCAGAGCACCGGGCGCCCCCGCACCCAGTACCCAACAGTCCCTACGGGAGATTAACGGGAGCATCGTGCCCGCGTCGCCCACCCCGCCTTCTTCGCTGAGGAGCCGAAGAGGGATTCCACTCCCTTTCGCGCTCCTCAGCCTCGCGGAACGCCATGACCAGGTCGCAAAATCTGGCCATGGCCTCCCACGAACTCTCGTCCTCTAGCATGCGGGCAATGACAGCCCGCAAGGAGAGGTCCCACCCCAGCACCGCGATGAGATCTCGCCGCGGGTGCTCCCAACGCGGGCACGCTTCGAGTGCGTGCTGAGCGTCATCATCCGGATGCCCGCACTGGTGACAACCCGGATGTGGCTCTCTCCTGCAGACCCTCCACAGGTACCTCCCGAAGCACTCACAAAGCACCCTACCATTTGACCGACTTTTGAAGAACAACACGTAGAGGCGGCGGAGCGTAGGAGAAAGATTATTACTCTCTCGAAACATTTGAAGACAGCGTCGAACTTAATAGTATCTTTACTCTACGTCTTCTTCTTCTTAGAAAAAAAAAAAAACATACAACGTAATGTTCGTTGCAACGGCGTGGCTCTTTCACCGTGGATATTTCAAGTCTTATATATTAATTAATATCTATTTAAAATACATTATAATTACGTTACAAAAAAAATCGAATACCCGTCTAAATATTATTTTATAGAAGAAAAACTATTGTCCTTGCAACTTTACTATATTATACATCTTTTCAGTATGGCAATCGGCTTCTTTTTGTAGCCAGCTTCTGTTTATTGTACGAAAAATTTTATGGAGGGGAATGAAAAGAGTTGGCTTATAAAATTGTAATCAATTGCAATCAATAGAATGTGGCAATATGTGATGATATAAGATTATATGAAGTAAGGTCCCGATAAAATGGTGGAACTTGAAACTTAAATGAACTATTTGTAAGAACAGGATATGCTACGCCCTGCAACTTTGTTTCATGTTTCCATACTTGTGTACTTTGGCAAATACTAAACTGTTAATTAACTTCTATTATTACATGTTTAAATATGAAGAAATATTAAATTAATAAAATAAAACGCTTCATTTCTCCAGTTGTTGCCAGCATTCAACGTCCACCTTGCATTTGGTGCATTGTAATTAATTATCTGTGGTATAGTACATTGTGCACCAAGGGAGAAAAGTAGAACATTTCCTCCCGCGTGTAAAATTGCCACCCGAGCCGAAGGCAAACACGCGGGATGACATGTCCTACCTTTTTCCCGCGGTGCACATACTATTTTTTCTCCTCGTCGTGGCCTAAAGGATAAGACGTCTGGTGCACTCGGATCTAGCGATGCACCGATGTTCGAATCCCACAGGCGGGTACCAATTTTTCTAATGAAATACGTACTTAACAATTGTTCACGATTGACTTCCACGGTGAAGGAATAACATCGTGTAATAAAAATTAAACCCGCAAAATTATAATTTGCGTAATTCCTGGTGGTAGGACCTCTTGTGAGTCCGCACGGGTAGGTACCACCGCCCCGCCTATTTCTACCGTGAAGCAGTAATGCGTTTCGGTTTGAAGGGTGGGGCAGCCGTTGTAACTATACTGAGACCTTAGAACTTATATCTCAAGGTGGGTGGCGCATTTACGTTGTAGATGTCTATGGACTCCAGTAACCACTTAATATCAGGTGGGCTGTGAGCTCGTCCACCCATCTAAGCAATAAAAAATTAAAAAAAAGGGGGGCGGAGCCCTCCCATACTCGTAAAATAACAATTTAACTGTTTGTTTTTTAATTTTTAAATAAACTACTACTAATTGAATAAGAACTGTCTGATGACCTCATGTTTGTTTAATACTTCAGTATTAAATTTTATTGCATTTTGTTTATCTCACTTTTAAACTATAAACACAATATTGCAAATTACCCGAGCACAACAATGGCGGAGTATTTAGGTGCGTGAGAGCAGACGTAGACACTAACGCGCATGCGCACTTGTACCTAGGAAGGAAAAGTTATACTTTCTTCCCTGTACAGCGGGAGGAAAACCGAACTTTCGGTTATTAACTGTTTAGTATCTGTGAAAGTCCACAAATGTAGGAAAATAAAACAAAGCCACAAGACATAACTCCTCGTGGTCCTCGAAAAAGTCCACTGAAAAAGTCTCAGTAAATGTCCACCATTCTACTGAGATTCATCATTCAATTCATCCCATATCATCTCATCTCATTTCATTTCATCTCATGCCATGTTTCATATTAATCAACTTTATTTCATTTCACTTCATATTAGGTATCATTTTTTAAATAATAGGTACGGTATTATATAAGATTAGGCTGTATGGTATGACACCTTTGTCTTTCCAGTTAGAAAATAAAACCACCTATCACTACTGTCAAAAAGTTAGAAATCTTGAAATTTGGGCTAAGTGGACTTGTTTTATATTTATAATTTAAGATTTATAACATCTGTATTTAATTTGTCTAAGAAATTATTACTGCTGTTAGAACATTGCAGTTAGTCATTTAAAATACCAATAAAAAAATTATTAAAAAGAGAAAAAAAGTAATTTTGCCACGAAAGAAAATACTTTGAGTCACAACTCACAATGAAAGTGTACTTAGTTTACTTTGAAATTGCTGGAATCATGTGAAGGGTGAAGATTAAAGTGTCGATTTTTCATTCGTTAAACTGTTAATATTCACTGTGAGATGGCGGAAAGTGGATCATTTGTGGCCAAGCCGGCGCGGGGTTGGTTGCATCCCGACTCAGTATTAGCCTCCGACGGAGTAACGTATGCCGTTAGGGTAAGTCTTCGCGGACACCTCGTTTCAAATTTCAATTTCTTTACTCCACACGTTGTTTCCTGCCGGCCAGAAGCATTTATAATGCAAATAAACAGTAAACAATAAAATATTCAGATTTATATGGTATCTAAATCATTTAAATGTCCTACTGGCTTTGTACTTGTAACTTTTCTGCCTTTCGTTATCATTATTAATCTACAACAGTATCATATCTTTATTAACTCACAACTGTAAACAATTCTACTAATCATTAAATTACTCTTTCTTCTTCTCCGTTCTACAGCCTTCTCCGCTATCTAATCTGTTAAGAAAAAAATCATGTATATTTCAACTTTAAATGTTTAAAAAAATATGCATAGACTATAATTATAGTAATGTATGCCCTTTGTGTTATTTCTAGAGTATTACAATAAGTAGGCTTAAAGAAAGTTTTTTTTATAGGTAATTGCATAGTATGTCTGGGCTATTACTAATGCTCATTGGTGCCATTGATAATCTTCTAGTGCACACACTTGTACTTGGCTGTACACTTGAACACTGACTAAAGCAATATAAAATCTATCTAAAACAAATTAAGCCATATTCATTCATATCAGCAAATGTGTCATCTCTAAAAAATAATTAATTACATTTACAGTATATTGGGTGCATGGAAGTTTTAACATCGATGAAAAAATTAGACTTCGATACCAGATCACAAGTTGCCAAGTAAGTGTTCTACTTGATGTATTATTACTATCAGTAAAAACAATTTAATTTTTATTGGTTTAAATTAGTATGCATTCTCATATTCAGCCTGCTGTGAACCTACTACTGAAACTAATAGATATAACAATGAAAATTTTAGAAACCTTGATACTTTGTGCTCAGTGGTGACCATTTGGTGAGGGTGATGTCCAGCAGTGGACTGCTGTAGGTTGATGATGATACTTCATATCAAAATCTTAATTGCTTTGGAATAATATAATTAATCCTCTCCAATGTACAAAAAGCTATATTTTTAAATATTAATTCTTGTTCAATTTAATTTTTTATCGTAAACTTTTAAATCCTATCCTATGTTGAGATGATAATATTCACTCATAGTTAGGTAATTTATTGATGTCAACATGCTTTTAATACTAATAATCCAAAATTAATGCATTATTTTTCAGTTATCCTCAGTTTAAAATTACATTAGTGACATTTACCTTTGAAGGACTATTTAGCAAAACCTCTAATTATTGTAAAATTGATCAAATCATTTATTTGATATAAAAAAAATATATAACTAATGAGAATGCTGTGATAGAAATAAGTACTTTATTTTACAGCACCATATTACTCATAAGTAAAAAAGACTGTAAGAGTTAAAAAAAAAAGCAAGCATTGTTTTGTCAATCAATATTATAGCAACAGCTATTGTGATTATTTGTGATGTAGGTAAAATTTCATTTTCTCACACTTAAAACGTGAAACAGAAGTAAAATCCATCTATTATAGAGCTTTCACCGGTTGTACTTTCTAGGATTATAACTTGTATCTTTTCACTACTTCAGTATAGCCGTGATAAGTAGTGCCACTCTACGAATCTTGTTTATGTTTCTTAAGTTGTCCTTATCTCTGTATTTCACTACGTTTTCACAGGGGTCATAGGACCCTGTCGGATTTTGATTTCTCATTTACAGCAGTCTTTTTCTACCATGATATGAGAAACTGAGCCTATTTGTTGCCTCAGCCCATTGACTACATGCTGGGATCAAATGCAAAAATGTTTAGTGACTTGTTAAAGATAACAACGCCTACTACTAAGAATGCAGCTATGAATTTTACAATGACTGTCCTATGACAGTCCTATCCTACTATCCAGTATCCAGTACTATCCTAACCATATTACAAACATAAAATTAATTGTTGAAATAAAAGTTACGCTATGTAATTAATTTTCAACAAAAATAAAACCATTTCACATTGTATGTTAGCTGTGATTAATATTAACCAGTATTGTTGATGTTCAGTGACCAGCGGTTATCTTTAGTTGATCTTTTTAGTTTCCATATCGTATGTGTCAACATACAAGGCCGTCATAGATGTTTGAGTAACATGATAAATAATTGTTTTAGGGAATGCATAGCAAGAGTATGTGCAGCCGCAGGTCTTCGTTCGGCGGATAAGAAGCGTCGTGTGTCTCAAGCAGCCGCCCGTGCGCTTACGGCCAGACCGCGCATGTCTCATTCGGGAGCCAATGTCGCCCTAACCGTATCATCGAAGGCAATAACCCTGGCGGTTCTGGAAGGCGGCGACACCATAGCGCGACACGACATGCCCAGAGTATCGTTTGCCTCGGGCGGAGATGCGGATTCGTTAGACTATGTAGCGTACGTGGCCAAATCAGCTCCACCGACGGAATGGAGAGCGTGCTACGTTCTAGAATGCGGTGGAAGACTGGCGCAAGACGTGATAGCGACGATAGGACAGGCCTTCGAGTTGCGTTTTAAGGAATTTTTAACGAAACCCTCGACGTAAGTTGAATATTTTTTAAATTTTAATATGCGACTAATGTGGGTCATCCGTTCATTCAATGTAAATTACGTAAATTAACAAGCAATGTGAAATGTAAATGTAAAAGAAAATGTCAAAGCTCAAATGTATTGTTAGAGAATTTTGAATTGTAAAAATATCAGTACAAAGATATTCTGCGAAAGTCCAAGTGTATACTGGACCATATAAAGCTAAAGCTCCATGTGTAATGAGTCATAATTTGAAAGTTTTCCTCATATGAAGTCATCATTGCTAATATACCAATTTCTGTCACATAGTCTGTCTGACCCGCTTGAATTATAGCAAAGGTATTGTGATCATGAATGATTACAAATGATTGCTTTATCATAATGTTATTCATTTTAAAACCAAATAGACACAATGTCCCGTGAATAATAAGCTATTGGATAATCTATTAATGTGGATATTATATTATTTTCGTGAGGGATTTCCAAGGGAGATTAATAATGGGAATGGTTTCTGTACCATGTCTATATTAGCTATGACGTAATTCGTGCAAACTGTACCATGTGAAACGAGAAATAAATTATCTAAACTAACGTTGCTTCTAAATAAATTAAAATAAAATATAGTTTATCATCATTAGATAACCTTGAACCATTTGTATTATCAACGCAAACTTATGTCCGTAAGCATTCATTGAATTCGATGAGTAACAATCATGCAGTATCCTTAGGTATTTATGAATCACTCATTCAGAACTTGTTAGGAAACGTATTATGTCCTGCAAGAATTCTGTGTGTATTATGTGTAAATGCGAACTGTGGGCACTGAATTTGCGGAAGACTAGTCACAATCGACCAGCAACACTGTATTAATAGCAGGGTGTTTCATTCGCCTGCAGGGTATGCTAACATCGCTCGTCTAGCTATCTCTGCTTAGAAACCACCTTGCGTTCCCGCTTAAGTTTGGGATTGGGTATTACTATAAGCCAATAGACGTTTTAGTGGTAGATGTCATCATCCTGCTTATTTCTGCCGCGAATCGGTTATTCGCTCCGGTTCTAAGGGTGGAGCAGTCGTTGACTTTAAAGTTGAAACTTGAAGTCGTTTCCAATGTAACTGGTTAACACTAGTGAAAGCTGCGAAGTGCTGCCACCTGTTTACTTCGAATCGGTTCGCATTATTCTTTTTCGATAAATACATCACTACACATACCGAAACACATACAAATTTTTTTTTATTGCCCTTGTAGGCAGACGAGCATACGGTCCACCTGATGGTGAGTGGTTACCGTCGCCCATGGACTTCAGCAATGCCAGGGACAGAGCCAAGCCGCTGCCTACTGCTTAATATTCTCCACAAGCCTCGTTTGAAGAAGGACATGTCATAGCGCTCGGGAAACACCGTGGAGGGGAGCTTATTCCATAGCCGGATGGTACGTGGCAAAAAGACCTTTGGAAACGCACTGTGGATGACCGCAGTGGCTCCAGGTAGTATAAAATAATAATTCGCGACACCATCACTGACCTTGAAACAATAGGTCAAGACGACTGTCCGAGTTTCAGATAGTGAGACCTATTAAAAGATCATCCCCCTAGTTACGCACCATAAATATATCGTATTGTAATGTTTCCAACAGATTAAATCTCAATGGATCTCTGCCCAGCTGCGAAAGCGCTTGTGGGCTAGTGGAGGACAGAGAGTATTACAACGACATGCCGGACAAGGTGCCGCCCGAGCTGGCGCCGACTTCGCACCGCCACCCCCCGCCCCCGCCCCTTGCCTCGCTGACGTCACTCGCACCGCTCTCCTCGTACGTAAAAGATCAATTAAAAACATCGAACTGTTAATACCAAATAAAACGCACCTTTAATAATATTATAAAGTTAAATTTCGCGTATTAAGCGAAATGTCACTTAAGCCCTTCAACCCTCAACTCCCTTTAACTCATTTTCGAACACCCAAACTCGTGATTGATTTTTTGTTTCGGGTTCGTACGCGTATATCCAGGATTCCTCACCTGATACAATGTTGTATACAGCATTTGAGGATCCTGCGTGGAATCTTTCGAGAGTTCTGACGCACCAAGTAACGCGAGCCGCTTTTTGCTCTTCACAGAGCGAATGCGGTATCTATCGGGAAAACAACTTTTTTACACCTAATTGTTCATGCAAGATTATTTGTATTTGACTCATGCCAATGTCTAAAGTTGCCTGAATTTCGCGGTATGTCACATGTCGATCTTCCTCAATCAGCTTACGCACAGCATCAACGTTTTCTTGGGTGACTGCAGTTTTTGGACGACCTTGACGGGGATCATCACTGAGCTTGACACGTCCACGTTGAAACTCAGCAAACCAGCGATAAATTGTGGTTTTGGATGGGGCTTCGTCACCAAATGCAGAAATCATCCGGTCAACACACTGTTTTTGTCTTAAACCACTTCGAAAGTCATAATAAATCATCGCTCTTGAATTTTCTCGAGTCAATTCCATTTTCTCAACGACTAAACAAGTTTGACAAAACCTCGTGACAAGACCGAGAATCTTTTTTTAAATAAATAAATGATATTCGATTTTTAAAACCAAGGAGATTTCGATTAAAAAGATTTTAATATGACAGGAACAGTGGAAATATTCCATTCCCGATACTTTTAGTGCAGCCCTCGTATAATAATAGTGAATAGAGAAGAATTTAATTCGACACGCCACGTAATCGATATATTTTAATTTGAACGTTACAATTCAGTAACAATTCAATTGGGACTTGAAGCTCGTGGTGTATAATGGATGGCAACATTATTGATGTGTCGTATGGTAGCGCTGTATATAGCTTGGTTTTTTTTTTTCGAAGTCCAGTGAGATCTCAGTTACGGGTTACCATTTCAGTGAAAAGTCACTTCATTCCAACTAATTTTACTTCTATCCTTAAAGATATAGCTTCAGTCTAAGAATATAAAAGCTTTGGAATTTTAAGCTATATCAAAAATAATGTAGCTTCTATTTCTAGAGCTGATAAAGAAAATAAGTTTAATGAGTTTTTTTTTCGATTCCATAATAAAAACTAATAAAGCTATGGACTGTGTGTCGTGCCATATTAAAATTAACAATACAAAGTATTATTGTTATTTGCAACGTATTATTATTTTACTATTATTATACTTATCCCTTAGGCCACGACGACTTCGACTGGTGTTAAGTGATTACCGGAGCCCATAGACATCTACAACGTAAATGCCGCCACCCACCTTGAGACACGAGTTCTATGTTCTCACTTTTAACAGTACAACGGCAGACCCGCCTTTCAAACCGAAACGCATTACTGCTTCACGGCAGAAATAGGCAGGGCGGTGGTACCTACCCGCGCGGACTTACAAGACGTCCTGCCAACATTAATTAATAATACTATTTGCAGGTGCGAGGAAAGCGTAAGGCACTACGTGAACCAGACCCCGCCGCCGCGGACTCCGCCCACCGCGCTGCTGCCGAACCACCACACGGACATTTTTGACATGCGTACGTTAACACCTCGGCATAAGGACGCGTTTGCGTTTTGCGACCCGCATTCGTGTTTTGTTTTTATTGAGTAAGCGCGGGTGTCAGTTGTAGCTGGATCCTACGGACCTGAGAACCTTAACGCCGCCGTCCATCTGAAGATACAACTCTTTGACGGGAACTCGAAGAGTGAAGTTGTGTGATTTGTTTTATTTTGTCTATTTAGTGTTTCTTCAGGTTTAAACGGGTAATAACGGTGGTTTATTAACTGTTTAATATCTGTGAAAGTGCACAAATGTGGGAAAATGAAACAGCCGCTGGACGTAACTTCTCGGGTTCCTCCAAAAAGTCTACTGAAAAAAAACTCAGTAAATGACCACCATTTCATTATCAACTCATTTCATTTTATTTCACTTCACTCTCATTTTTAATAAAAGACATGACTTAAAGGTCTTAGTTACCAGGTCATAACATCCCTTTTAAAAAAACCTAGAGATACAAGGTCGAAGTTTCAATTGAATTATATAACGGTTGACACGTCCCGCTAAGGCATGGCTGCAGAAATACGCCCTCCAGTGTTAGATCATCACCTCACGTCGTGTTTCAGAACCATTCACGGCGGCTCCGGTCACGTCGTCGTCGTCCTCTGTGACGTCGGGCACGTCCGCGTCCGCCGAGTGCGCGCCGCTGACTGCCGAGGCGCAGGCCGCGCTGCTGGCGAAGGAGCCTTGGTTCCACGGACCTATTTCTAGGACTACTGCTGAAAAGGTCAGTTTAATTATTATTTTTATTTTACTGGATGTAGGACCTCTTGTGAGTCCGCACGGGTAGGTACCACCACCGTGCCTATTTCTGCCGTGAAACACTAATGCGTTTCGGTTTGAAAGGTGGGGCTGCCGTTGTAACTATACTGAGACCTTAAAACTCATGTCTCAAGGTGGATGGCGGCATTTACGTTGTAGATGTCTATGGGCTCCAGTAACCGCTCAACATCAGGTGGGCTGTAAGCTCGTCCACCCATCTAAGCAATAAAAAAAAATTGCTAGTAGGACAGATGTTACTACCCTGCGTTCCACTGCCCTCATGAGTTCCGACCTTCTTTCTTCTTCTTCTCCATCGCTCCCTCGTTGCTGAGGATCGTGACTCCGTTTTAGCTTGTCGACTGTCAGTCTCCATCGGTTCCGGTCAGTTGCCTGGTGTAGTGCAGCGCTAAGTGGTCCGCTGGTTTGCTCGGAGATCTGGTCGGACCAACGGTTGGGGCTCCGGCCTCTAGGACGTTTTCCTTCTACTCTCCCAGTGACCATCAGACGTTCCAAGTTGTCTACACCTCTGCGGGCAACGTGGCCAAAGTAGCGCATTATGCGTTGCAGACAGGTGGCAGACAGGCGTTGAGCGTTCTCCATTTTAAGCTGATGTAGGACCGAGATGTTCGTGCGGTGGGCTGTCCATGGAATCCTTAATAGGCGGCGCCAGCATCACATTTCAAAAGCATCAAGTCTGTTTCGGTCAGCTGCTTTTATGGTCCATGTTTCTGCTCCATAGAGAGCGATTGGAAAGACCAGTGAGTGCACAAGATGTATTTTGGTCCTATTCGAAATATTACGATCTTTCCAAACTTTGCTCAACTGCGTCATAGCTGTTTTAGCCATTCCAATACGTCGGCGTATTTCCTTATACCAAGGTAGACCAGTTTGTCTACCTTGGTTCTGTGATCACGGATTTGATTTTCATTTTGGTCGACCTAAATCATTAAAATTAACCGCATGGGACTCTTTTGAGGATTTTACCTCATGTCTATGAGCTCCAGTCATCACTTGACACTAAGTAGACCGTGACATTCGTCAGTGTGCGTCAGTCTGTTTCCTTTCGTTTGCCACTATGGGCGCTGTTCCAACTCTATACAAATTTAATATGTCTATAAGTCTATGATTAGAGTAGACTATAGAGTCAGTTGTCATACTGTTAAAATCATTGTCATCTGCAGTGCTGCCATTACAATTATTTAGTAATTTAAGTACTAATTGTAACAAAGGATAATTAATATTATTATTTATCATTTTAAATATAATACATTATGAAAAAATAAAAAAAAAATACTGCTTTTTTGTGGCGATAATATTAGTGCCATCCATTACAAATGTATTAAACCCGAAGTACACAAAAATCGAATTAAAAGCTTATTAAATTAACATTTTTTCGTGGCTTTGCCACGTAAATCTAACATCGTATAAAAAACGAGCAAATAAAATAGTTAAGTTTCGTTTATGTCTTAATCTAAGACGCCTTTTAAAACATTCAGGTAAAAAATTGCCATTCTTCTTTGTTTCAATCGGATACCTATGTGATTAAAGATACATTCAATATTGATTGCAGTTGGTAGTTGAGGATGGCGAGTTTTTGGTGCGCGAGTCGACGGCGTGCGCGGGACAGTTCGTTCTGACGGGCGCCAGAAGGGGTCTGCACAAACATCTACTACTCGTCGATCCTATAGGAGTGGTAAGTCCCGAGATCCATCTGACAATCAACAGCAATTCCAAATCAATTGTAACGGTAGGCAGCGACTTGACTGTGCCTCGGGCATTGCTGATGTCCATGAGCGACGATGACCACTCACCATCAGGTGGGCTGTATGATCGTCTACCTACACGGGCAATAAAAAAGCTCGTATAGCTTTTTTCCATAGACGCGGCAACTGAAATCAGCTGTCTCAGTCGACATTTAGGGTTTGCGAGTACAATTTAATGTACCTATATAACTAAAGTATTAAAAACAAATTAATTCGGCCGATAAAGCTCTGACATAAAAGCACTTAAAGTTTGTGGTCGGGATTCAAACAGGATGCTCTATCCATCTCCCGTAAACAGAATGTTGGTATGAAAATTGCAAGAAGAATGTGAACATTGACGTCATAATTCATTATAGCTCTCTCGGACTATGTTTTTTTCTTGATTTGCTGTATTTATGTTCACCTTTGATGAGCCAATATTATTCCTCAAATGCATGTTTAAATCACGAATATAAGACGCGAGCTCATATATACTGCCTGTAACTAATGCGTGCATTCTCATTAGGTACGAACTAAAGATCGGGTGTTCGACAGTGTGCCTCATCTAATCAAGTACCACTGTTCTAACGAGCTGCCCATAGTCTCAGCGGATTCCGCTCTACTACTCCGTAAGCCGGTCCTCAGGTCGTCTTCCTGAGACTTAAAGATAATCTACGTTGACTACAGAAAGTTAACATTCCACAAAAACTAAAAAAATGTATTCTAACAGTATTAAAACGCTAATAATAAAATGTTTGTCTAATGACATTGAAAAATTAGAGAGTAAATAATGATATAATCAAATATAAATAAACAAATAAACGTGGAATATAAAGACTAAAATATAATAATAGGTATGAATATAAAAATGTCTTAGCTTATCGAAGAATTTAATGATTTTTTTTATCCAACAAATATATGTAATGCTCTTTGACATATTCTAAATATGTAGTAATAATAGTAATTGCACTAAATTTAATATACATTGATGATTCTTTGTTTATGCATTAATTATTTTAATTGTACTAAAGAACGTTATTTTATGAACTGTTTTATTAAGGTTCACCATATCTTGACAATTATTTAAAAATTCGGTCCTAAACCGTAATTCCCTTCACTATGTGAACTATTTATTTGTTATTATAAACGAATATAAAGATGCAACATGAAATAATTTTAAAAAGTTTAGTGCGTCTTTTTTTACGTTTCAAACGTTTGCTATAAAATTTCGTGCAAATAACCTTCTGTTCTATATAAAATTATGACTCAATAGTTGTTTTATACTCATTATTTTAAGCATTAACACTGTACAGGAATTGACAAGTTAGATAAATTGTATTTAATAAATATTTTAACATTTCTTATACACAGACCATAAACAAAGTACTTATGTTATAAATGAATTTCTACAATAATCTATTAAGACTTTAAAATGCATAAAGGAAATATTTTTAATGTTATCAAATTTGAAATTAAATATAATGAATTTAATATGTCATGATAATTATCATGATATAGATAAAAGGCCCGAAATGAATATTATTATTTTTAAATAATCATATCTTAACCATGACCATCGAAACAATATGATCAATTCTCAATATCATAATAAAGTATGTTACTTATATATTTTAGTAATCAAATTATGTACATCGGTTCATCTTTTAAAATAATGTACTGATGTTTATGTTCTTATGTTAAATTTGTGGAAGATGTAATAAGCATTATGTATTTTAGTATGTTATACACAGAAATATGTACTTACCTGGCTGTTTGGTATTTTCTTCTGCAAGCTCATAAGGGAGTTCTGCCGTGTTTACAAAAAAATTATCAGCAAATAAGTGATTAAATTTTAGTGATGTAATAGTGAATAAAACAATCTGTTTCGGATACTGTTTTAGATATATTATAGTAAATTAAATCTTTTTAATTAGATATAAAAAATAACCATGACCTGTGAAATTATGGAATTTTGTAAATGCATCTGAATGTGCTAATATGGCTGTAATTTATATATTGATGTATTTGTAACGAGTATAAATGTGACTTTTAAAAAACAATGCAATCTTGTAATATTAAATATGTGGTTTTAAATGATAGGTGCTATGAAATGGCTTACAAAAATTCTGAAAATAGTAGGAATAAACAAAAAATTATATAACGCATCACAAAATTTCTTACTTTTTGTAATTATAAAATGCGTTTAGCGTTGTAGGTATAAAAACCAAAATCGTAATTATAAATGCTTTAATTATCATTTTATTTCCCATATTTCATATATGTTAGTTTATAAGAGATCCCTATTGTGAACGCACATGTAGAATTTATTCGAAGTTATTATAGCAATTCAAGTTATAGCGTACGTTACGAAGGTACATAGTATAAAATCCAATATATCTTGTGTATCTGACTCACTAATATTTAACGGTAAGAAGAGACTATAATCATTTTAACCACTGACATAAACGTGCTGTTATGATTTTTTTTTTAAAAGTTAAATTGAGCCTAATAATTTCAGTGGGAAACCATTTTAAGGAAAATATATTTTAGTAACTACCTATTTGTTTATATATGAAAAGAATACCCTTATTGAATATTTCTTGTACTTTACAGCAAGATACTAGAGACGTGCAATCAGAAAATATTGTTTTTATTGATTTTTAATATGCAACAATGTATTGAGCTTTATTGTTCCAAAAATATTATTGAACTGCTTCGTAACGTACTATTTAAAATGTATTTTACGTATAAATTGTGAACTCAAAATGTTAATCGACATTATAATGAATTAGAAAAATAAAAGTATATTTTAAAATATTAGACATTTATGTTTAATTACCGAGAATTTCATTTGAACAAACTCTTATAAATAAATTACATGATACTTAAGTTTTACAAGAAAACACAACCTCATGATACTTTTTCTTTATTAAAAAATTTAATATTACAGTATAAACAGTAAGGTCATACATGGCAGTGATGTTTAATTACTTATAAATATATCGGCATCATATACACTCTGGCCAACTTTCCATTCTCAACTCTACTCTACCGTCGACACTTCGAATTAATTTACAGCAACATTGAAATCTCACAACATATCAATAAAACTTCAAGAAACAAACAACAAACGTTTAGTGCCGAGATAGAGTAGCTACTGCCGACCCTGGGCTTACTCCTATTCATCCTACGTTATACCAATCCATGAACAAAATTAATATTGACTAATTTCATTAAAGTCCAAACAGTCGATAAAATAAAATAATGTCAGATCCCAAAAACGTCATTACAAGTTCAGAAACAAGACTGCATTACAATCTCCCGTCCTCGGTCCTCGACAACGGCTCACGAGAGTTACTTTCTTTGGGACATCGTGGCACATCTCATCGGCCCTGCTAAAACGCAGAATCTCATTCTGTGCAATACGCCTACAACTACTATTCGCTAAATCTGTCTAGTAAAACCAAAGTCACAATACGATAAAATAAATAAATATGCCTCTATACAAAATAAACACATAATGAACACGTCCAAAACCTCAAGGGCTGGCTCCAACTCCCGGGCTCGATACACTACCGACGGCCATCCGAACATCCGAACGCCTGCACTATTACTCTTCTAACCGACAATTGACTCTATTCTTATTTTAATTCTCACACAATTACAAAAGTGATCGAGGAGCGTAAATGTTAAAAATTACTTTGTATCACCAAAAATATTACTGTTCAACATATTCTAAATTCACGATTCGTGTAGCAAAATAGATCGCGATCTTCGGCTACGTTAACTATTACATATTTTGGTCGAAAAGGCGAAGCCGGGACCGCCGCTTCGACCGAGGCGGCCATCCGGCGGACATAATACTGCATCCAAGTGCGGAACCGCGGGGCTCCCGGCGACAGTACCGGCACTGCGCCGCTCAGTCCGGCGGCAGCGCGGCGTGCGCCCCCAGCGGCGCCGGCCGGTGCAGTGTGAACGCGTCGTACACCTGCGCCAGCTCGTCCATGTGGTGCTCCTCCAGGCACAGGAACCCTTGCAGCGAGGGGCTGGCCCGCCGCGCGCACTGCAGACAGTGCACCACGTGGCGCCGCTCGTGCTCGCGCACCAGCAGCGCGTGCCACACCTCGCGCTCGCACGCGCCGCAGTAGTGCGACGCCTCGCCGCGCGCGCGCCCGTGGAACCGTATCGGCATCCCGCGCGCGCGCACCGTGTTCAGCGTGCCCGTCGCGGCCCGGAGGGTCTGCATCAGACATGTGCGCATCGCGCGGTGCAGTCGTGGATCCGAGACGCGGATGTTCCGCGCCAAATTCCACGTAAGGTGTACCATTGGCACTATGGACTTAAAGTTCTGCACCTTGTTCCACTCGTATCTCTCGAGTGCGAGCGTGTACTGGCGCGCCGTCAGCGGTCCCACGTTCCAGGCGATGTTGTTGCACCAGCCGGTGGCCTGCACCCAGTGCACGCAGCCCGCGTTGACCCACACGAGGTCGCCGGGCCGCTGCGTGAAGCGGTACACGGGCACGCCGTGCGCGCGCAGCTCGTCGGGGTCGGGCCACCAGGAGCCGTGCAGGTACGAGAGCCCGTGTCTCTCGCACAGCTCCCGCACGCCTCCCCAGTACGCGTCCGGAACGCCGAACCACTCGCAGTCGCCGGGGCCGATATTAAGGTTGATAGAGCAAAAGTTGTTATTTTCTTGATGTCCTGGTGTGCGACTGCCGGGCACCTTCATGTACAACTGCACAGTGTTCATGCCGAGGATGACGTGTCCGACGTGGGAGAGCATGTTGGCGGCGGAGGCGACGCGCGCAAACGCAGGAAGCTTCTGGAGCTCCGCGAGCTGCGGGCGCCACTTGCGTTCGTCTGAGAGGTCTACGTTGGTACCGAAGCGGAGCATGCGGGCGGCGCGGCGGCGCTTGGCGGGACCGGAGTCCGAGTCGGACAGCGGGGCGGCGCGCTCCCGCTCCTCGCGCAGAGACTCCTGGAACGAGCCGGCCTGGTACTGCGCGTACTTGCGCACGGTGGTGTGGGAGCGGTGCGAGGCGCAGGCCCACACGCGGCGGCGCCCGGTCGCGTCCCAGTTCTCGTCAGCGGACTGCATGAGCTGCGTGCGCACTTCGACCGCGTGGTCGGGCCACGCCTCCACTAGTGTCTTCGTCGAGAACAGTCCGAGGTCGAGTTTAAGAGCGGCGGTGAGTCCGCGCACCACGGCGATGGGGTGTTTCAGGCAGAAATCTTGCAGCTGCGGCGAAAAGGCTTCGCGCTTGGACTCTACGTACACGAAAGGAGCGGGGGGTGCGAGTTGTTCGGGGGAGAGACGCGGTGGGGGGACGGAGGGAGGCTCGGGGGGACCGCACCCGTCTCCGAGTACCGACCAAGAGGTCGCGGGACCGGCATTATCTCTGAAAAATACATAGAAGGCAAATTTAGTTTTGATAAAAAATAACGCAAATTCTAAACAGTATCCTGATTTCAATACTCACTTGCAAGCCTCGAGAATCTGTTTGGAGTTCATACCGATGTGGAATGTAACGGGTTTAAGTGGATCCGTCTTGAGCGGCTCGAGTTTGACGACGGGTTGTCTGCCGCATAATACTGCCTCATTGCCGCTCGAGTTGCTAGTGTTTGTATCGGCTGTAGATCAGATTGATAATGGTTTAAATAAACATGAGAAATACCGTTTACATCCTATCTCAATGCTAATTTTGAACTAACACATGTGATGGTTAATTATTCAAAACATTTCATATGAGATGTACCGCAATTTAATAATTAAAAAGCTTTTATATTTATAATAAATTAATTTAACTTTAGGCTGTTATCTTTTATTATTGTAATTATACAATTAATTTGTAATCTATTCATGGTACCCAGGTGACTGTCGATCACTAATGATATGTCGGCGCAATGTCACTCTTTAGTTAACTAAGATTACTTAACTTGTTTAACTGTTTCCTAAATGTTCTTTGATTCCTTGCGCATGTAAAGAACTGTTTAGCCCCACTATTCTACTATAAATATCTCTCTAAGTCACTATTGTCACATAAAACACAGCCCACTGAGTTTCTCGCCGGAACTTCTAAGTGGGTGGAGTTTCCGATCCAGTGGTAGATTCTGCGAAGCACGGCTCTTGCTAGGGTTAGTGTTAGCAACGTCATCACGTTTGAGCCCCGTGAGCTCACCTATTAATTCGGCGAATCTAGTATAACCCCTCGAAGTTAATAGAAAAGGGAAGAAAAAAAACGCGTAAAACATTTCAGCTCGAGCATTCGAACGGAGCGGAGTTCTCTGCTGTTATCGTTGCACACTTGAAATGTAATAAATGGAATTCGTTGGGAAACGGAGTCTTAATTACTGTCGCTATGGAAGGCAATGATAATGATTTAGAGAATGGCGTCAGCANAAAAAAAAAAAAAAAAAAAAAAAAAGCATACATTGCTCACATACTTATTCAACTGATGAAAGGTTAAAATAATGAAAGCACCTCCAGAGATTTAAGAAATGACCTTATAAAGAAATGTAATTTACGTAAAATCGCATTTTCTTCAGTGAAGACACCTAATAAACATTAAAATAATCAAACCCTATCTATCTATTTAGAAAAAAGTGGATCCAAATAATTTATATTTTATTAAACTTACTCATCTATAGGCCTATATTTCGAAATAATTACAACAGTAAGTTATTCAGTCTCGCTGTTATTTCGATAGTGAATTGACACAACAATGACAATTTACAACCATTCTTGTGTACTATTTTTATATTGAAAGTTTTAATTCAACAAATTAATAATCGAAAGAGTTTTCACTTTCACTTCCAATTATCAATATTCAATTATTAAGTAGTAGTAGTAGTAGAAAAGTTTTTTTTAGATTTTCGTTAGATACAAATCAAAATAACAAAAGAAAAAAAAAATACAAACAGCCTGCATTAGTAACATAATTTATGACCTTGTAATGTAATTTGCCACAAGTATTCTAAATTTAAAATGGTAACCGAGTCCGACAACTCTAGTGTATTGATATGGTAACACTTAAAAAAAAAACGAGTCACGAATAATTAAATAATTACTTGATAAATAATGTATGTATTCAAATTAAGATTTTTTATTTTATTTTATGTCGACGCTTGTCCTTTCCATCGTACGTGTAATGCTTAGTTTACATTCCACCTCGGGTTAAGTGGTCGTTCAAGTAATTACATATATTATTATATAAGTAAGAAGAAACAAGGAGTTTTTCTTCCTTCTGCTGACAAAAAGCTAATTAACTCTTATAGATTATTATTATAGATATACCTGTATTTATTCTGTAGGTTTTTGTCACTGAATTATTGAAAACACACACGACTATTTTATTCGACAATTATATCCGCTAGGCGGCGCTGCGTTTGGGTTTAATTTTTTTTTAAGACAGCAGAGTTTGTAGGACTAGAAGGTATTGGCATACCTTCTAGTCCTGCAAAACAATATGCAAATTATTTAAGTATTTCCAATGCAATTGTTATTTAATTCATAATATAGATATCAGCAGAAGTAAGTATACTGCATTCTATAGTGATTAATGGTTTGGATTAATGGATATTTCCGGTTTTATTTTGTACATTATCGTATTAATTAATTCTGTTAAAATTAATTTGTGAGTCGAACATGTAAATTCATTATAAAACAAATAGATAATTTAAAAAAAAGGTTGATCTGGTTCATACCAGAGTTGGCGTCAAGAAGGAACATCACACCCCCACTGTCCCACACTCACCATTTAATGGTGGTCACGTCATAAATCGTATTGTGCATGGTTTTTTGTCTATTACGAACTACTACCACGATATACTTTGACTGGTTAAGTTACTAATTTAAGGACGGATCCTTAAAATTCTATAAATTTTAGATCGCAGATTACTGGTGGCGGTAGGACGTCTTGTGAGTCCGCACGGGTAGGTACCACCACCCTGCCCATTTCTGCCGCGAAGCAGTAACGCGTTTCAGATTGAAGTTTCAAGCCGCCATTTTCTCAAGGTGGGTGGCGGCATTTACATTGTAGATGTCTATGGGCTCCGGTAACCACTTAAAACTAGCGTTGTAAGCAATAAAAAAAACATTTATAAGTAATACTAATTTTAATTAGAGCCATAAATAATATTTTAAACGGCTTAAAAAGTAAATAAATATCACACACCCAGGCAATTAATGTGGTAAATAAATAAACGCGCAGGTGGGAACAAGCGCTTCGGACACTCGGAACGAATGTACTGCTGCGTTCATAATCTAACGGATTCATCGACTATAAAGCCAGATATGTAAATTGTTAACGGAAATATTAACTCGTAGGGTCCGTGGATTGATGATAGTTTATTTATTTATTTAACTAAGTACTAATATTATTTTTTATGTTATTGCTTAGATGGGTGGACGAGCTCACAGCACACCTGGTGTTAAGTGATTACTGGAGCCCATAGACATCTATAACGTAAATGCCCCACCCACCTTGAGATATAAGTTCTAAGGTCTCAGTATAGTTGCAACGACTGCCCCACCCTTCAAACCGAAACGCATTACTACTTCACGGCAGAAATAGGCGAGGTGGTGATACCTTCCCGTGCCGACTCACAAGAGGTCCTACCACCAGTAAAATTATATTAATTTAATATCGCCGCGATTTTCTTTAAAATTTCCTTTAAAATGTCTTATACAGGGTGTTCAATTTAATTGTCTGCTTGAACGTCCAATGGCTTTTTCCTCGAAGGGTTATTCAGCTTCACCCATCTAGTAGGTGAGCTCACGGGGCTCAAACATGAAGACGTTTCTAACACGAACCCTAGCAAGAGTAGGGCTTCGCAGAATCTACCACCGGATCGGAAACTGATACCCACTGAGAAGATCCGACGAGAAACTGAGTGGGCTGTGTCTGTGGGTTAATTGACTACTAATACTAACTACTAATAATAATAGAACGATGACCGGGGTCCAATGGCGCCGTCTAACTTGATATTCCATTGACACAACTACTTGTATGTTTTTTGAAGAGAATTTTACTTGTATTAATTTCGAAACACGAAACTCTACTTACAGCTGATCGGTTCCTTCTTGATCTCAGGCTGTACGTCAGAGAACTTCTTCAGTAAATCTTCGGCAAGCGATTCCGTGGTGTCGCTGCCGGTCGTGCTGCCGCTACCTTCCTGTTTCGTCACCTGTACATTCAACATCGTATCAATATTGAAATAATCGAACACAACACATCGAACGTGGGTACACCTGCCGCCAATAAAATAGGGAAACTAAAACTATAATGTTTAACGTTGAAATAGTTACAACACTACAAACCGCACGAGTTTTTGCTGCCTGAGCGAGACGGTACTGCGATAAGAGCTGCTGCATCAACGCCTGAGGGAAAATGTTTCAATTAAATTTTCGAAATGAACATATTTCTCAAGTTTATACTATGATAGTAATAAGAAATTATCACACATACTGGATATGACAATATAATTCAGAAAAATTATTATGCAAAAATGTAATTAGTGTTCGAACACATAACGGTGTTTTTTGCGCAAGCCAGTCGCCAGTTCATTCATTATTCACGAATCCATAATATTAGCAGGATTCTTTCATTTTTTAAACCTAACATTTTAATGTTATCATTGTCGTAGAGTAATAATATCATTATAACACCGATTTTACACTTGAAAGCTGTTTAGTTCTTCTACGATGACCAATTTAATGTGTTCTCATGAGAATTACTTTAATTATGATAGAATGGTTAAAACTAAAAAGAATTGAGTTTGGGAATTCTTTAGTTAAATACCAAAATTGAGAGACTCTACGGGAATATTCTACGGGACAGTTTTGTATCTTCTTTGTCTCCACCTTATCCTACTAGGTGGGGGCGGCACAGCTATTTTTTTTTCTTCCATTATCTTCTATCAGCCGTCATCTCAACACTCACTCCTCTCTCTCTCTCATATCATTATTCACACACTCCGTCCATGTCTTCTTCGGTTGACCTCTTCCCCCTCTACCTTGCACTACAATTTCCATACCACGCTAATCGTCCGCTCTTTGACTTGTTAATTCCTTATCTTGTCCGGGACAGTTTTGGATGATGCTTTGAAATGATATGTAAAGAGTATGGTTAGGTACTTGTTGCTGAGGGGTCAGGTTGTGGGAGTTTTTCTGCAGATAGTGCAGCGTGTGTAGCTGGTGTTGCGAGAGCTCGTCCCGCTTTCCCGGGTAGGGGGGCGGCGCGGACTTGGGCGCCCGGGACGACATCTCCGCGGAGATCGGAAGGTTCCAGGCCTCCTCGATGGAAGGCAGCTGACGTCGCCTGTAAGCGTGAGCGCGTCGTAACATCGCGTGTGCGTTATACACATCGACCCTTGAAAGGCAAACGTGACTAAGCGACAATGCGTGAACTTTACAGTAGACTAATTTAAAGTTGAAATACCTGAAAAAAAATCTATTTTAACGAATCTAGCTGTAGGATGGAAATGATTTTAATAGACCTAGAAATATATTTTTTTTGCGCATCGAATATGGTTATTGCCTATCATTTATGTACAAAGCAGTTATTGTCGCTTAGTCACGTTTGCCTTTCAAGTGTCGACATGTATGTTCGTTGCACGTCACTTAACGATTTACATAAAAATTCCAACAGAACACACACACACACAACAACAAAAACTTTTCTTATCAATAACAAAAGTAATTAAAACCGGCTTCTGCAGTCAAGCACAACACAAGTGAATAAAAAAAAAGAAAATGCGCAATTACATTAATTTGAAAGACATATATTCCTTCCAGCTATTCCTACACATAAAAACTAAACTAGTTAACCGATTTTGATGAAATTTCTATAGGACCAACCTCAAGGTGTATTCTTTCATGTAACGAAAAAATTTCGAAATTCCGATACATAATTGAGGGAATTCTGTTGTTAACAACCACAACAAAAGATGCAACTGAATTGAGAACCTCTTCCTTTTTTGAAGTCGGCGAAAAATACATGTTAGGCTACATTCTCCTTTCTAATGACATTTAGCATCTTTACGATTTAACATTTATTCAATTTGATGAATAAATACAATCGAATGCATTTTATCTCTCTTCTAATTATAGCACTTAGGCATCATTATACGATTGATATGATACGTTCATATTGCATTAATACACATATTATGTACAATATACAGTGGGTTTCGTCTATTTTTGTTTCCGAGTTTTGGTCACATATTTTTAAAATCTTAATTAGTATGGCACTTTTGGCTGCCATAACTTATTGCCCTTGTAGGCAGACGAGCATACGGCCCACCTGATGGTGAGTGGTTACCGTCGCCCATGGACTTCAACAATGCCAGGGGCAGAGCCAAGCCGCTGCCTACCGCTTAATACTCTCCACGAGCCTCGTTTGAATAAGGACATGTCATAGCGCTCGGGAAACCGTGGAGGGGAGCTCATTCCATAGCCGGATGGTACGTGGCAAAAAAGATCTCTGGAAACGCACTGTGGATGACCGCAGTGGCTCCAGGTAGTATGGATAAACTCTACTCCGGTGGCGAGCGGTGCGATGGTAAAAACGAGATGCCGGTATCATCTCGAATAATTCCTCAGAGCACTCCCCACAGAACATACGGTACAAAATACAGAGGGAACCGAAGTCCCTCCGCAGACCCAGAGTTTCCAAACGATCCGTGAGCCGACAATCCGAACGGCTCTCCTCTGTAGGGAGTCAAATGGAAGAAGCTGGTATTTGGGAGCCCCGGCCCAGAGATGGGAGCAGTACTCCACACGAGGCCGGACTTGTGCTTTATAAAGCAAAAGCCTTTGTTCAGGCGTGAAGTACCGCTTCGCTCTGTTGAGGACTCCCAGCATTTTGGACGCCAACTTGGCTTTGCCTTCCAAATGACTCCGAAACTGGACGTCGCTCGAAATGTCGACCCCAAGTATCCCGTTACTCTTGGAAGGTTTCAGGGATACTCCTTGGAATTGCGGCGCCATGACAAAGGGGTCCTTCGCAGTGAACGCGCAAACTTGTGTCTTTAACGGGTTGAATTGAACCAAGTTCAATTCACTTCATTTATTTAACTGTCATATTAACTGAAATTTAGATTTGTTAAATCAGTTATGTAGGGTTACCATGATGATATCTTCCCGATAATAATTCAATTTATCTTGATAATTTTGAGTACTGTCAGCGGAATACAAACGACAATCTGTTTTTCTCTGTTATTCTGCTGCTGCAGTAACAGAAGCGTTGAACCCTTACTAATGATATAACAAATAAAATTTTAAATGACCACAAACAAATTAAACTCAAAAATTGATGAAAAATTCAAAAGTACACATTGAATGATGACATTTTTTTTATTTGTTAAGAGTAGTAAACCTAGAAAAGTACAAAGAAATATTTCTAAAAGTACACGCGTTTAGGCTTGCTCTGTATAAATAATATTAGTTGTGATGATTGTGAATATCTATAAAAACACTTCAAATACAACTGTGTTCCTTGATGTACGTATGTATGTATGTATATAAATAATTATCGCAGTGAACTGATTCCAACCAATTTAGATCATTGTCAGGAATTGACGGATATGTTTTACGACCTTCCAATTGAATTTAAAACGCAACTACACCACGTATTTAACGTACTATGTGGCAAATTTTATGAGGCCGAATTTTGAGTGTTATTTTATGAAACAACTATTTTCTATACATACCGGTACCGAATTAGAATGTCTGCGAAATGTATAAGCGTGGTCGATTTATTTTTTTACCTATTCGCTGATAGACTAAGAAGCTATTCTAGCTACGCCCGGACAGGTGAACTCACGGGCTCAACCTCAGAGAATTTGCTAACACTAGCCCTTTTTTTCCTACCTATGCTGATAGCCTTGAGAGGCTATTTCAACTTTGCCTTGACGTGAACTATCCCTAGCAAGAGCAATGCTTCGCTGAATCTAAAATACAGCTGATCAATTTTATGCAAACGGTTTGAATTTGATATGAATCTTATATCTTTAAACGAGCAATTCTTGTATATATGTAAATATATAATATAATCTTAATCACGAAAACGGCTCCAACGATTTTCATAAAATTTTGTATACAGGGGATTTCGAGATTTTCAGAAAATGTTGTTTCATTCGTGTTTTCAATAATCAACTTTATCGACAAATTTTATTTTTTTCTTTAAATAACCAGTTCATAATTTTTTTATTATTCTGCATTCGGTAAGATCGAAAAATGTTATTAATATTTCATCATTTTATCAATGTGTAATTCGTATTTAAATAGAATTACCAAAAAACATAATTAAAAAAAAAACTCATTCAGGTCATTCAGGTACTTAATACAAAACATACCGTTCATTAAGTTAGTACTTACTTGCCGGTGATTGAGGGCATAGGTGCTAGTGCCAGGTGCGCTTTCAAGAACGCCAGTCGCTGTCTCAACGCCGCGTTGTTGGCGGTCGCGGCCGAACCTCCATTGGTGTAGCACGCGAATGCATCACGAGGCATCTGACAGCTCTCATAGAGACTCCCTAAGTTCGTCCACGCCGCCGAATGTCCCTTGTCAAGCTGCACGGCACATATGTACGCTTGGAGCGCGTCCATTGGCTGATTCTGTTGCTGGTATAGGACACTGCAGGATAAAAATATTTTTTTTGCCCAATTTTAAATTAAACTAAGCTTCGAACCATTTTCAAGTAACATTTTAGACTAGCCGCTTCGCTGGGCATTTAAAATTAACATTATTATTTATTGTCATTATTATTAGGGAATCCAACACTCATATAAATATTAGCCTATCCATTAAGAACATGTATTTTAATACGCTTTTATTAGCTTCAGACGTATGTATGTAATGGAATCTTTGAACATGATTTTGAACCCCTTCAAAACGTCGGATTAACTCGAAATTTGGTATACATACTTATTAAGGACCGATGACAATTCAATATTTAAAATAAAAATTGACAAAAATGAAATTCAGCTAAAGAATTCAATGTAAATAATAGTTTAAAAAAACTAACAAAATACGCTTTTATAGAAAATCCCAACTAAAAAATAGAAAATAAATTTTAATAAATTTGAATTAAAAATAGTGTAATACAAAACGATTTTATTGTAAAAAAAAAGCGTGGGATGCATGGTATCAGTAGGTATCAATATTTTATGAACAGATATGAGTAGAAGGGTTATTTTGATAATATCCTGAAAAGCACCCCACGCTATTTTCTATTTTTTAGTTGGATTTTCTATAATAGCGTATTTTGTTCGTTTTATTAAACTATTATTTATTTAAGTTATATTTTAGATTACGATCCAAATTACCCGATCGAGCACCAAGTATCGGCGTTCCCTTCCGACTTCTCGACAGAGTTCCTGTACGCGATGAAGGCGTCGTGGACTTTGCCTTGAGCAGCGAAACACCTCCCTAAAAGGTATAGGCCCGCACCAGACTCCGGCTCGGCGGCTACGGCTCGTTGGAGACACCATATAGCCGCACGTGCCCTCGCTGCGGGCTCGCCCAGAGACACGCATCGATGGTACAACCACCCTGGACACACGGAAATTTATGTTCCTTGCAACGCGTACCAACGTTCATTAGTTAGCTAATTGTGTGTCGCTTTTACGACCGCTTTAAATAAATTACCTAAATGTAGCTAAATTCATGGTAGCTCTATTTATATTGGTAAACCGCGCTTGTATTTACGTCTTATTTGATTTAGTCCAGCATTGGCTGCAACTTAATAACACAAAATATTCTTTAGAACTAAATGTATTATTTACTGGTGGTAGGACCTCTTGTGAGTCCGCGCGGGTAGGTACCACCGCCCTGCCTATTTCTGCCGTGAAGCAGTAATGCGTTTCGGTTTGAAGGGTGGGGCAGCCGTTGTAACTATACTGAAACCTTAGAACTTATATCTCAAGGTGGGTGGCGCATTTACGTTGTAGATGTCTATGGACTCCAGTAACCACTTAACACCGGGTGGGCTGTGAGCTCATCCACCCAACTAAGCAATATTTTTTTTAAATTTACCTCTTATTTGTTGATTAGTGTTATTGAGCTTTCGCGAAGAATGGGGTCCATTTCATCCATTCATCCATCGTTCTTTAGAACTAATTTATTATCGAATCTCTAGTTAACTTCTACGACAACTGCGCTTGATACCGTAGCCTTTTTTAATAATATGTTTAATGTACACAAACATCTCTTAGTTTCATTAATAATAGTAGTACAGTTGTAAATGATGTATATAACTACATGTCGGTGGTTACTCTCAAACAAAGAACACTTCATTATCATTGAACGAAAAACCTGTTTAAAAATACTCAGAAGGTTCCAACCCTTTGTTTCGTTTTGTTTTTAAATTACGTAAATATTGCGTCGAAATATTTAAAGACTCGCGTGAATATATCAAGAATCAGACCGATAAACTTCTACCTTGTATTGCTTCCCTTGCCCGGACGCGGCGTACTATTGTATGATCGTTACAATTGTTCTGATCTTTAGTGAAAGTACCGATAGCATTTTATTTCTAAACAGCGAGAAACCCTTGAACTTCACTTGAAGAATTTAAAGACGTTACGTTATTTTGTTTTTACGTAATTAAACTAATGTAATCAATGTAAACACTAAGATAATTTTTATAACCTATTGAGATAAGAGAGTTTCGGCAACATTAAATTAGTTGACTTTTTTTTCCTACCTATGCTGATAGCCTTTAAAGGCTATTTCAGCTTCACCCTAACGTATGGGTGAGCTCACGGGCCTTTAACCAGGAGTGTTTCTATCACTGGCCCTAGCAAGAGCAGTGCTTCGCACTGGTGGTGGTGGTAGGACCTCTTGTGAGTCCGCGCGGGTAGGTACCACCGCCCTGCCTATTTCTGCCGTGAAGCAGTAATGCGTTTCGGTTTGAAGGGTGGGGCAGCCGTTCGTCCACCCAACCAAGCAATAAAAAAAATAGAATATACCACCGGATCGGAAACGCGACCCACTGAGAAGATCCGGCGAGAAACTCAAGTGGGCTATAGCTGACATTACTTACCCAATTGTCTGCAGACATCAGCTTTGAGTGTCGACGAGAGTTTCGGTTCTTCGAGGAGGCGTTCGTAGGCGTCCCTGGCGGCCTTCCTCAAGCCCCGCGCCTCCAGCAGGTGGGCGGCGTGGAAGCTGAGCTCGAGGCGGGTGAAGGTGGCGTCTTGGTGCGGAGCGAGGCGAGCCCTCCTGAAGTGAACCGCCGCGGCGGCCCAGTGCCGGCGCGCTTTGAACATGAGCGCCAGCCGAAGGTGCGCGTCCGCGGCCCGAGAGAACCCCGGCGACACGTACAGAGCCATTTGCAACGCCTTTGTCGCCCTGTTGGTAAAAACCGTCTCCGAACATCCGCCACGTACACATTTTTATCGGTCGACCTATTGTTTGCCGCTTGTACTTGGAACTGCTGCCCGTAAATAGACTAAAATTTACGGAAACATAAATTTTGAAAAGTGTTTTTTTACTATGTTTTATTGATAGGCATCGAAACAATGCCGAAAATCGTAAAACGAACTTGACTCTTTACAAGGTCGAAGACGTCGTAAATAATAGTGAAATTAGAATACAGCTCTCTGCAACATAACTGTGCTGCAAACAAAACAAAAACAATGTCTGCCGAAACAAAAGCGACCTCACGCAAAAACTATGGTATTTATTCTTTTCGTGTATTTGGAATCGAGCCCAATGTTTGTCAATCTTTTTTTCAAGAAGTATTCCTTTCAATTATTTTTATTGTTGCATTCTTTTCCATTACACTGAGTTTTTTTTTAAACTCCGCCATTTACAAGAGGCGTTCAGAGATTTTTAAATTGTTAACAATCACCGAGACGCTTTAATTTGAAAAGGAATTTAGACGATGTTTCAGTTAAAATAAAAATAAAAAAAAAAACAAAAAAAAGACAAATAAGACGTCTAAGTTAACGATTCCGAGAATGCGGCGACGTCAAGGTGAATCGGTTGAAGTTACAAAAGATTGATCCATAACGTAAGGTTATTGAGGAGCGCATCACCGGAGCGTAACGTCACCGATGCTCCACGGGGTCGATGACCGTCTGAAGCTCGTACATGCAATCGATCGGACGATGCAAACATAAACGTCTAGACAGCGATCGCACTCCNGTCTAAGGTAAACGATTCCGAGAATGCGGCGACGTCAAGGTGAATCGGTTGAAGTTACAAAAGATTGATCCATAACGTAAGGTTATTGAGGAGCGCATCACCGGAGCGTAACGTCACCGATGCTCCACGGGGTCGATGACCGTCTGAAGCTCGTACATGCAATCGATCGGACGATGCAAACATAAACGTCTAGACAGCGATCGCACTCCGAAACCGAAGCCTAAAACGCCTTTATTTAGATGACCTCTGTTGACATTTGCAAGCCGAAACAAAGGAACGAAACAGGTGCTGACCGACGGCACTCGCAACACAGACCGACGCAACTAAAATTAAAACGACGATTTACGCACACAAAAACACTCGCATCAACGTGATGAGACGGTATATAGCTTTCACCTTGCCATCGGCGTCAGTACTCTGAATATATGTATAATTAAACTACTAAAATAATATTCTATTCGTGTTTCTAGCTAGGTTATCGACTGCCGCTTAACATGCCATGCGACCTCAAGATCTATTCATGTTAAAGAAATTATTACTTTTTGCAATCATGTTTTTTATTACTACGAGTATTAATGTGATTTATTTCTAAACGTCAAATGATAATAAAGGATCTTAAATATTGAGAAATTAACAAAATAGCGCGACCGAAGCGCTAATAAAGATTCTGATAGTAGGTCCGCTATGGGTAGGGCGAGGTGCGTTTTCGAACGATAACGTAATGGGCGATGTGATATCAGCGACTGGCTTCATGGTTCACAACTTCACACCCACGTCCAACGATAACGCAATATAAATGTTATTCATATCAGCAAATAAACTTCATTGCAACATTTCAGTAAAGTATAAATAAACACGTATATATTAATATAGGACATTCAATCGGGATTAAAATAATATAATGCAAACTAACTTTTGCGCACGACTCCGTCCGCGTGGAATAGTTACTTTGGCATAACGCTAAGTTTTACCCCCCACTTCATTTACGTAGAAAGAAAATATTTTTTAATTATAGAATGCTAAGGAGCTGTTTAAAACCCGATTTTGAAACATTATTTATTGGTGCTCTTATCTTAGCGTGATGTTATATAGCCTATAAGCCTTACTCAATAAATGGACTATCTAACACTGAATTTTTTAAATCGAACCAGTAGTTCCTGATATTAGCGCGTTCAAACAAACAAACTCTTCAGCTTTATAATATTATAGTACTTATAGATAGAAAAACAGTTTTGAAAATAAATCAGTTTCTCTAATTACGATAAATTCCTTTACGCTGTATGTAATGATGATGAAAATATATTGCAATGTAATTTTATGAGAATCAATTAAATCCTCTAACGGCTAACCATTACGGGCGATCGTTGCAGAATTCAGAAATCTAAATATCCAGAAATCGAGACGGGATCAATTATAATCCGGTTTGCTACCTGCTTGAACCCAACCTTGAGCATTATCAGTTCACGCAGGTAAGAGCTTTATGAATACGGAGGGATCCCTATTTGAACAAACGAAAAATACTCGGGTTATTCATATTCAAAATTGTTGGGACCGAACTGGGACCGAACATCTGGCTTGCCGCTTGTCAGACATCAAACGCGTGAGCTGCAGTAATTCAGTTATTGAACGAAATTTTAGAGACGTTTTGTAAGGTAGAACGTACTCGGCAGATGTTGACAGGAAGTCTGCGGTTTTTGTGAGCAGAGATCTACTTTAAAATAAAATAAAAAAGATCCAATTCAAAAATAATATGCGGATACTATTTTAGAGTATCGAGAAATAGCAAACATCTGACGCAGAGACGCACACTTTTGTACGCAATAACAAAAACCATAGCTGTAGTGTCTAAGCTAAATATTCAAGGACTTTTAAATATTCATTCATTAGTCTTCTATTTAAATAGCATTCGTCGCCATAGCAACATATTATTAGCTTTACATAACTTTAAAATTATTATGTTACTCACTGTGCTTAGTGGCACGTGATATACGGAGCAATTTTCTACACTCACATAGTAAACTCTCGACTTTCCCACGAAATGACTGACCAATGGGAACGTATAAATTCATTTAAATGATAAAGCATTTTTATTAACATTTAAAAGGGAATAAAATTGTGATTCGGTGTAGCGTTGTCTCTGGAAATCAGGTCAAAGTCGAACTATATTCTCCTCCTAGTCCTAGATCCATATTGCCGGATGTGACCTATTTTTAACAGCTGTTGTTTTCTAGGTCGTATCTCCGTTAATAGATACAAAATGATCGATAATCATCTATATATATTAGATATAAAAATGAAAATTAATTGCTTTCGTTAGTCTCGCTAAAACTCGAGAATGGCTGGACCGTAGATAAATATGAAAATGATCGGAATTAAATAAAAATAACAATTTTGTTTTTCCTTTGATGTGTCCCCCGTCGGACGAATTCCTTTTGTTTGTTTTAAGCTTATTTTATACAAAAGTTTAGGTCTGTTATTTATCGATTGAGGCACTACGAAGTCTGCCAGACCAGCTAGTTACTTAATATAAAGAAGCACGCATAAATATTACTTCGTTTTGTTTTCGGTACATAGTTGCGGACCTAGTTGCGCTCGTGACCGCGTGACGCGATCATGCGAGGCGACGGCAGCCTATAATTTACGTGGCTATATTGCATCACGGCCTTGGCCACACGGTAACTGAGTGCAAAACTAACTGCAACTGACTGCATCGCAAGCGAATATCGAAACCATCGATCCGTACAACGCAGTCTGCATACAACCATCGATGTGTGTTTATTTTCCAGTTTGTTTTCTTTTCCCTAAGCGACCGGATATCGCGATTCGTGTTCGCAATCAAACACCACACTAGGAACAAAAGCGGGGTACTTCAAAATTGATAATGAACGAGGGCTCTTTTATCGCTGGCGTCATACTAGTTGACCTACTTTCGTTCTAGTCGATACTACTTATAGAGTAACCTACACGCGAATGATCTCATGAACGCAATATTTATGATATGCGTTGTGTATTTTCAGTATATAACTGTTTAGAATGAAGCGATCGTAAGTTAGATGCATTTTTTTATGTTACTCAAAAGCCCCTTCAGTTATGTAGTGTTTTAATTTAAAGACGTTCATTACACGATTAAATACTTTATCAATCATGTAATGTATTTGAGGTCGCCAATAAAAGAATCGAGAAACTTCCAATTGTATAATCATGCCTACGTCTATTCAATGAGTTTGTAATGAAAATTTGAATAATATTATATAATATTATTCTCTTCAATTAACAGATTAACCATGCAAATGAAGAGCCAAAACATAATTGGTTTGTGTTCATTCATTTGCGTAATTAAACCTATTGATTAGTATGACGAGATCCGATATTATGATTCGATATTCCTACACAAATGAATTTTTACCATTGAATTGTGAAGTATATTTATGAATTTTGGGGTTTTAGTTTGACGGTGATTTAAAACGCTAATCTATTGATCAATAAGACTGACTACTGCACTATGGATCTGTATTCAGCTCCTGTCGAAGCCAGTATCTTTGTTGAGGATTCATATTATATACATATTTGATATTCCATGTTTCTGATATTTATAACTCTAGAGAATATCCTGGCATGAGGCTATTGAGTGTGGAACGTTTAAACATAGCGAACACCAGCTATTTCTGCCGTGAAGCAGTAATGCGTTTCGGTTTTGAAGAGCGGGGCAGCCGTTGTGACTGAGACCTTAGAACTCATATCTCAAGGTGGTTGGCGGCATTTACGTTGTAGATCACTTAACACCAGATGGGCTGTAAGCTCGTCCATCCATATATGCAATAAATAAATAAATTAATTACATGACCACTGAATAAATAATTATATGGACTCGAAGAGCCAAGGTCAAGATACATTATTATAATCCCATGCTATGTAATCTTAATCACTATAAAATAGTTCAAGAATATTCAATGTAATTGATAATATTTTGTAGTCAAGGCGACCGTTATCGGTACTACCTACATACAATGGCTGAAAACAATGTTATTATTACCAGTACTAATGGTAGCGCTAATTCATAATCTGTTAACTTTAAGACATATTTAGCTACTAAACGAATCGGCTACTCGGATTTTAGCCTAAAGTACCACGAACTAGATCTTTCAGAGGAAAGATTCAATAAATTTAATTACTTATTTTCCAAAGTTGCGTCAGATTTCAATAATCCAATCCAATCATCGAACAACGACAATTATAAAGGCGGAAGTAAGCGGACGATAGCAGCTGCAATTGCAATTTATTATACTTAGCGCACTGCGTTGTACACGACACGACAATAATAATACGATGCAAATGCAACACGACGACATCATGCGAATTCATTACTGAACTGGTCCTCTCTGAGCTAACTCCTACAATGGATTGTAGCTACACATTACGTAACGTACATATAAAACCTCAACAAATTATCGAGCGGTGCGTTCTATTGTTTTTTCTTCGATTCGAAACACGCATGAGCCATTCAAAATCTAGAAATAACGTGCCGAATAAACGCAAAAACATCTTTTCATTACTTGTATTACGCACGAAACTAACGCTCATAAACTTGCTGTGCTGAATCAACTTTCCCCTACGCAAAAGAGCTGTACATTTTGCGCTATTATTACATTACACACATACGTCGGAGTGCCCTTGACTACCCCATACGATCCATGGCTCACAAGTGTTTGACAAGTCCAATACTTATTTACATGCAGCAGAATTAAAAACTCGGCCCCATCCCTATTATTACATCGATGAAGAAGGGTTCAACCCTTTGTGATCGAATTTTTAAGTTTATCGCAGACTTCGAATTGTTCGTTGGACAATAAGCGCACTGTACGTTTATATGTGTGCGTGTATTTATAGACTGCGATGAGTAGGGGAGTAGTTATAGGTCGATAGTGACGTAACATCATCTTGCAAGAGCCAGGCCCTTTCCAAAGTTCCCTTTTTGCGGTCACCGGTCGCTTTCTAATGCCCATTGTACGTTCAAAGCTACGCGGACGGTATGATCGTAAGTACAGTTCGACATCCGTGAGAACCGCTTCGTTGCTCACTAATTACGCATGCTCGTATGAACGCGCTAGATACTAGGGTAGACGATAGCTTTCCATATTATTATTATTTTTAAATTGGGTATTGAATTTTTAGAAACAAACGAATTGGATTCGTCGTGGCCTAAAGGATAAGACGTCCGGTGCATTCGTATCTAGCGATGCAACGGTGTTCGAATCCCGCAGGCGGGTTCCAATTTTTCTAATGAAATACGTACGTAACAAATGTTCACGATTAACTTCAACGGTTAAAGAATAATATCGTGAAATAAAAATCAAACCCGCAAAATTATAATTTGCGTAATTACTAGTGGTAGGACCTCTTGTGAGTCTGCACGGATAAGTACCACCACCCTTCCTATTTCTGCCGTGAACAGTAATGCGTTTCGGTTTGAGAGCTGGGGCAGCCGTTGTAATTGTGCTGAGACCTTGGAACTTGTATCTCAGGGTGGGTGGCGCCTTTTCGTCGTGGATGTCTATGGGCTCTAGTAACCGTTTAACACCAGGTGGACTCAGAGCTCGCCCTCCCATCTAAGCCATATTTTTTTTTTTTAAATCGTCATTTTACAAATTTTCTGTATCACGTACAATGTTCGTTGAAGATAATTCTAAATATGTATTTAAATAAAAGGTTTACGTTATGATGTTTGAGTAAAAAAGATCATCCATTTTCTTTATATATTTTGTTTTGGACAAAAATCGGTAACGTTCTCTGATAAGTGATTATCGTAGTAAATTAGTGGCGGTAGGCCATATTATGATGGACACACGAGTTGATGATATTTACCACCAGCCTATCTATTTCGCGCTTAAAAAGGTAGGACTGTTTTTCGTGTGTCATATCTAAAATTGAGACCACAAAGTGAAACGCCTACACCTAGTATACCTATAATAATAATAAAATAAGCTATCACGTCATTTTTTCGATAAGCACATGTGATGTGTGAATTGTAAGGTGCTAGTTTACGTAACTATAATAGTGATAACAACTAACAAATGCGTGACCGTCATACCCAACGACAATTACGGTTTACTTGGTAAATCCGCTTCAATGTATATTTCCAAGAAATTCCGATAAAATGTAAATGGAAATTCTTAATACACTTTAAGCAGTTTTATTTCATTATTAAGGCAAATTGTAATATGTCTAAAATGCCGGCCGGCTTATCGGCATACCGGGTTCCAAGCGAAGTTTTTGGAGTCTATTAGTTAAAAGATAAATTGAACGCGTAGGTTTTATACTAGATCCGGCTGGAACAGACATGGTATTCCATAATGCACACTGCCTAAAAAAGCGATCGAGGGCACGCGATGTAGCTAGCTGCATTAAAAAATGTATATGTTTACTATCGATTTTTAGATCAAGACTTGTTTGTTGGAAAAGTCAAACAAATTATGTAATTAAAATTGAAACGAAGTTTTATTTTATTTTTGACGGACTTTAAAAATAGATTCTCAATTCGTACCGTCTATTTTATTTGTATTTTTTTTTTGTTACTAAAAATTTTTCAACTTTATGAAAGGACTCTATAGGTTTATACATTTAACCACATTTTCCCGCTCTCTCAATATGTATATACTAAAAGTTTACTTCGTTGTGTTTCACTGTACTTTGGTATATACCGGAACTTAGCTTTTCCTTTGCAAATAAAATTAAATAATAGAAACAATGACGAGGGAGAAACCTTTTTATACTAATTATGTAAGACGACCCTTTCAGGCGCGGATAGGATTGGTGTAAACAAAAAGCATCTCATTGCTTACTCACCCACGGCCTTGCAAGCGTGTCGTGACGCCGCGCCGCCCCACGCGTGACGTGTTGTGACGTATGGCTTTTTTCGCGGAAATTCCAGCGCGGACATCGCACGCTACTCGCCAAGAGTGTGCAATGTATATTCCCAACTAGATTATTCAATGTTCATGACTATGTAATTTAAGCATTTTGCGAGAATTCAACGTACGTTGACTGAATGTACGGCGAATTTTGATATTTTTTTTATTGCTTAGATGGGTGGACGAGCTCAGAGCCCAAGTAGTGTTTAGTGGTTATCGGAGTCAATAGACATATACAACGTAAGTGCCGCCACCCACCTACAGATATGAGTTCTAAGATCTCAGTATAGTTACAATGGCTGCCACGCCCTTCAAACTGAAACGCATTACTGCTTCACGGCCGAAATAGGCAGGGCGGTGGTACCAGGTACCCGTGCGGACTCATAAGAGGTCCTACCACCAGCAATAATTTCAAAATAGTGATTATTTAAGGTTTATATGAAACAATCGAAAATAACGACCGAGCTAATTGCATACTGACCTCGAGCTATCCCTTCAGACATATAAAATGCACGTGTCCTAATTAAAAAAAACCTTTCATGAAAAAAAGTAGAACAGGCTGCTTGACACAGTTCATGCCCTGCGTGGGTGGCTGCCCTATAGAAGTGGGCGGGTTTGCGTTACGTAACTCAAACAGGGCCGAAGGGCGCCCGCTTACTACACAGCGAACTAGACTTTCGCAACATTTGCCTTAGGAGTCGTCGGTGAGCAACGAACGTTCGAAACAGTGAATTCTGATTAGACATTCAAGTTTATCTAAAACGTAGAACACCAGTTTTGTTGCGACATTCGACGAAATAGGAAACGATTCTGGGACGGTAAAGTGATGAAGAGGTCATTGACAGGACGGAGGCGGGTGGCGCGGATGCAACGAGTGCAGCGAGCGAGTTCCGGTGCACTACGAGGCAGGTATAAATAGCGATCCGTTAGTGTCGACGACCGCGACTCGCCTCATCTTCCCAACCCTGCTATTGAGGTCTAAAAGCCATGACCTAGATTTGACAAAAAATAATAAATTATATAACGGACCACAAGCGAAAATTTAACATAGCCGCCACGGTAAGGGTATGGGAACCACAAGCCGAGAACCTCAGTAACAGGGTGTAGGGTGTTACTGGGGTCTTTATGGGTGAAGGGGGAGACAAAATAATGCATACGCCCTTAGTCAATTCGATAGAAGCTGCGCGCGCGGGCTCTCTCCGGCCTAGTCCCTCCCTGTGCGTGAAAGGGCCTGTGCGTACGTGACGTGGCGCACACTGCGGGCGAAGGGTAAAGAGGTTACGCCCTATCTCTAAGATATTTTATTTAGATGAACTGAAACAACGTTTCAGTATGCCTTTGTCTTCATTATACCATTCTGGATTATTGAAGTGAAACTTATTTAGAATCGTTGCGATTTCAAACTCGATGAAACGAAATGAAACGAAACGAAAAAATAAGTGTGCCGCGATTGGCTTGCGATTTTTCTTATTTTTTATAAGTTTCACTTCTACCGTGTGCGTCTTGCACACACACACATTTTTTTTTATTTCCATCCAGAATCGTCCACTAATTACGGCCACTGTTTCTCTTAGCTCTTCGCGTAACAGCACTATTCACGTGAAGCATAAAATTCCGGTTTCCCCGCTATTCTATTTTGTTGCTACGCGGCATTTCTCACTCCGCTAGACCGGCTTACTGTGAGAAATAACTTGACTATTGTGACGCAAGTTTCAAAACACCGAAACGTAATGTGTTTCGTATGAGTTTTTAAGCCAACCAAGAAATTTTGACGAGTGGCCTGTCTGTCGTAGCGCCGCAGCGTTGTCGCTTTTGTATTGTAAGCCTATCTAATTTTGAATAGATATTTAAGTTCATATAGCGCATTTAATCACATTAATAATGTTTTTATTACGATGCAACAAGGTCAATGGCATTAACGCGTCTGCTATCCACTCGATTTAATTAGTAAACAAGCTCATTTTGTAAAGTTACTTTTTACTCGATTCAGCATCGTAGTTCAGTTAATATTTGTTCAAATTGTCGGTGTGCAATTTTCTTTAAACAAATATAATACAAGTGTTACAGATTTGATAAATTTGAATTAGAATTGACCATAATTTAATTCGAACAAGGAAATAATATTTCAGAATTTCCTGATATTGGGTTTTTCTCCCCCAAAGCAATTAAAATGTTTCACGTTCGAAATGTTTCCATTTGTGAAACAAAATGAATACTACGAGTTGAGCAGAAATAAAGGTTAACTAGACGTACTTATTTGCGCACAACGTGTGTTGTTCTTAGAATGAAGACTAGTCATTTCAGGGGGCAGCTGATGTGACAGGTGTAGGAACAGCCGGCATACACCTGCCTCTGGGCACGTGCCATCGCAAGCTGCTCTCGCATTTAGGTATAACAATATATTATACCTAATATTGATATTCAATACCTAGACGCAAAATCCAGCAGGCGACGACTAACACCGGCTGCTTAACTTGCAAAAGAGTTTTAATTTCGTGTATTGAAATTCCGTGAAAAACAAAAACCTTAATAAAATTCATGCTTTAAGGTGTTGATCGTCAGGGAGTATTGCTACAGAATTTCATAAATAAAATGAATAAATTTTAAACTCGTGTACGAAGTATTTGCGACCGTATCAAAGAATAAGCGAATGATAATTGAATAAAACCATTGAATTTATATTAGGTGCATTGTATTTTCGTACGGCAATACGACTTTGATGAAAATCGAATTCAACAAATTATTTATAATTGTATGGAAATGCCATTTCTGGATTAGATAGCCAATAAAGGACTTTGCAAATATGCTAGAAACAAGTTCTCGGAACGGGACGAACAAGTCTAGTCATTGGAGGGCTTCAGAGAAAGAAGTACCGTTATTGGAAGTAGCTAGCGGCGTTGCCTAGATAATAATGCGCGAACCGGTCCACGGCCCATACTAAATGATAATATTATTCCTGATAATTGTTACGACATACGATGCTGATAAAAAAAACATGGTAACTAGATATCGACATACATTAGATATTATTTCGTGCGTAGTACAACAAACGTCACGAGTTACATAAAACTTCTTGTTATAAAGTAAGGAGTATACTAGTAATATGAAAATTTACACCTAGTCAATTTACGTTTTCTTAGAAGACATCTTTCTTTTGTATTCTCCCTTTGTTTCGCTTTATATGAAATTTATTCAAATTTTATATCAATTGCAATTTTTTTACTCTTTCTATGTATTGTATGTGTGCGCATAACAAACGAACTAATGACAATAACTAACTAAATAATTAAGTGCTATTGAAAAAAAAAGCATGAAACCACGTGGAGGTTGATAGATGTCTTTGCCTCATTAAATTTCTGAGTAGCATCGACGCACTACCGGTCCAATGATCAATGACGTAATACAAAAGTGCGCGAATTCCACCTGTTATGGTTGACAAGTTGCTTTGTGACTCATTACTTTTCTGTGCTAATTTATAGTTTCTACTAATAATAGAGGATGTTCGTCATTAAGCCTTGAACAGAAGTTGATTATTAACGTATTAATTATATTAGAATGGTCGAGCGTAGTATACATTTGAACTCTGGCTAAGATAGTCCCAGCCCTAGTTTACCGTTATCAAAACATTTAAGTACAGCTGCTGCTCGGATGAAACAATGAATGTATGAAATTTAACAGCGTAATAAATGCATTTCGAATGGCCCACTACCGTAGGGAATGAAGGTGAAGCGGCCCGACATCGCGTGCGACGGCATTGTTAGACCAATTCCACCGACCCACATTTTATGCGGCAAGGAACTAATTATTTCCTTTAATCATAATTAAAAACATTGTACTTTTTACTATACCTTTTACGGTCCATGAACTGTCATGCATACCACTCGAATGAATGAAGAAAAGCAGAGCAAATCTGTTGCCTACCTGCGAAACTTATTGCAAAAAAAAACGTAGCAAAAAGCATGCAAACGAACAAAAACACGACGTCTTGAAGGGGCCAGCTCTGGAATCGTCGATGTAGGTGTCTGCATTTTGGAAACAAAACACAATAGAAAGAGTCGCGAGTGATCGCGACGCAGGGATACGGGCGGCAGGTAGAGTGAAAGAGATATATAAACGGCACGAGGGCCGACGTAAACAAACTGTGATCGGGAGCTTCGACCGCACTCACCATTTCGGGGATCTTCGGACCCGCGATGGGCCTGTTCGGCCACAGCGGCCCGCGTAGTGAAGAGCGGAGACGTGGTCAGCGGGAAGAGTTACAAGCACTCGGTCACTCAGGATGATTCTGTTGAAGCACTCGAAACAACNGAAAGAGATATATAAACGGCACGAGGGCCGACGTAAACAAACTGTGATCGGGAGCTTCGACCGCACTCACCATTTCGGGGATCTTCGGACCCGCGATGGGCCTGTTCGGCCACAGCGGCCCGCGTAGTGAAGAGCGGAGACGTGGTCAGCGGGAAGAGTTACAAGCACTCGGTCACTCAGGATGATTCTGTTGAAGCACTCGAAACAACTTACGATCACACACGTCCCGTCCTACACTACGTACACGGCCCGTGCCGATGCAGTTTACGTCACCGCATCCCGCTCCAGACTGACGGTACGCGGCGCGAGCGAGCGACGACCTCGCGCTGCAGCGTGCACCGTCCCGCGTTCCGCACACCTCACCGGCTCAGCCCTACCCCTCCCCCGCTCTCCTCGCGAGCCCTATACTACATCGCCTTACCTCCGACCCCGGGCCCCAATCACTCGTCCTACAACGGCACCCTACAGACGTACCACAACGAAGTCACAAATCACAGATTAGATGGAGACAAAATATTGTTTAAAATTATGAACCGTGGCTTAATCTCATAAAGTACATTATGTTACTATTCAATTGACAAATTTAATTATTTATTAATATTCTAGAATAAATAGATTTAATATGAAAACTACAATAATTACTACTTTCACAGATAACCTGTTCTAAAATTTCCGCCCGACAATCGGATGTCGATCCATAGGTGCGTGAGGCGTTACGTCCGGTGACTCAACGACTACTTTCAGAATATAACACTGTTACAAACTTGGTATTTGTTAAAACGACTAGGCTTGTACAGGATGTGGCGCAAACTCAAGGGGACGTGAATAAGTTAAGCCAAAAGTTCTCTGAAGTAAGAATGCTTAGGATAAGGTCTTTCTTTTAGATTTGTTTTTCCCTAGTTAATCGTTGGTAGCACAAGGGGCTATTCCAACGATGTGCGAACGAGTAGGTAAAGGTAAGCTCACGGGGCTCAATCTGAGAGAGTTTGCTAACACCAGCCCTAGTAAGAGCAGTGCTTCGATGAATCGGAATCGCGATCGACTGAGAACATCCGGAGAGAAACTCAGTGGGTTGTGTTTATTGAGTGCATTCGATGAGTGCGATGAGAACGGTGACCGGTGCTTGGGGTGCCTAAGAACACCGAGAGTGGATCAAGAGAATCAGATAAATTATAGTGTATGCTAACCGAAAACAGTTTACTTGAATCTTAAAGCCCTCTGGGGGAAAATGTAACACCTACTGTGAACTGGGGGAAAATGTACTATGTGGTGGAGGTTGATTTTTTCGTAATTGGATGTAATCGCGATTTCGCTTGCATTACTGTAGAAGAAGAAAAATTCTATCACTTTTTTCACCAGAATTTAGAATAGAATAAAAAAAATTTCTCTTTTTACATTTGTATCCCTCGCAACGTATATAAAAAATTCTTGATGTTCCGACGTGTAGATAAGACGTGAAAGCACTTGAAAGTTGAAGCCAAGAATTTGCACTGGATTATCGACAAAGTAAAAAATTCGTTAATAAAGGAGGGATACGTTCTAATTTTCAGGATTTCAACGTTCTAAAAAATATTAAAAAAAAAGTATGTTACTCAAGTAGGCAATAGCCTATAATAGATAATAAGCCCTTTCAAATAGACTTTACCGTCGATTCGTAATTCAATTTCACCACTGAAAAGAATCGATGCGAAACTCAAAGCATGTTGTTTGTCCAATCAGATGATTTTATTATTATTTGTTTATAGTACCTACATATAACTATCATGTAATCAAACATACTTAGATACCTAGTGGGAGACTTTTAAAGACCCTAATGTAAAGAAAACAATCTTGGTAAAAATGGCGTTTCGATGTTTGTTGGTTAATTTTTGTAATTGAGATGAAGGCCTATTATTGGCCAATATTGGCCTTATATAAAGTTGACTCTATTAAAAGCAACAGTACGACCCTTTATTAAAAGCTAACTTTCATTTCATCTTAAAAATAGAATGTTAAGTCACAAAGGCGTCTCTAGCCCTTGTAGCGCCCATGTGCAATCATTACCTTACCACTCCCTAGTTAGCGCGCGATCTAAATGGAATAGGTACAAATAATAAATAAATAAATATGTATATAATAAATAAATGTACCAGGTTTATTGAAAACGCAGAGGCCGGCGCCACTGCGTCCGTGTGCAACGCACATTCTGCACTATAGGAATACTCGTCTCTGTCAGTTCATTTTAAACTGTTAATTGAATATCTTTTTTTTATGTTTGAGAGATTACTGGTGGTCCGGAGGCCTTTCCAGTTTAGCAGGGCAGGTGGGCGAGCAAGGGCTCGGCCATGAGGGATGGGATTTGCTAACAGCTACCCGAGCGCCTCCAAAACAGACCTAACAACTCAAAAGTAGCTGCTTCGCGAATGAATCTACTACCGGATCTGAATCGCGATTCGCTGAGAAGATCCGGCGAAAAACTCAGCAGGCTGATGTTTAGGTTAAGTTGCACGTCGAACTCTTTGCCAAGTTCGACGAGTACGGTTACCGGAGTCCTTACTCCTTGTGTTAGAGCTAAAGGTGTCTAATGCAAGGGTTATTGGATCTGATGGATTCGTAGGGACGTGAGTTGTATATCTACATTCTGGACAGATGTATATGAAAGGTCTGCCTATAGTCACGTTTGACGGCTGACGTTAGTCTTCCTTGAAAAGTTCTTAAATCTCCTATTCTACTCCTATCCCTAAATCATAACACCAAGAAAATCTGCTATTTTATTTCAGTCCAAAGCAGATAAGCCTACAGCCCTCATCGATAAGTGGTTACCGTCGTTTACAATCATCAAAAATACCAGGAGCCGAGGACCGCACAGCCAAACCACTGTATGTTCGTAGATTTATTTCAAACTTTGTTTGAAAGACATTTCATTAGCAAACACCAAGGCAGATCTCATTCGTATACTGTATAGGATGTGACTAGAATTACCTTTTGGAAAACAATGTCAATGTACTAATATTGAAATAAAACCATGTAACGACATCTATCGGTGCCTTTTATAAACGTGGCAAAACTTGCACTACGATGGGTAGGTTAAACTGCTAATGATTTTAAAACTGCGTTAAAAAGTATTTTTAAACTAGTATTCTGAAATATACTTTTATTTCAATGGAATATTAAATAAAAAAAATCGAATACGTATACTTTGGTTCCTGGATAATACAAAACATACCAGCGCAGGGTTGTGTGGTCTTCTACTTGTAAATTGAATTGAAAATCGTTTCACTAAATTAAATACCAAAATATAAGGACGCACGCTTAGCCAAAATAAATAATATATTAGGTGTTAAAGTATGAAATTGCCGATTTCTACTGAAAAATTGAAATTCGTTTCTTTTTCATTTAACATATATTTATTTCATCAAAATATCTACCATTATTATCTATACATTGCTGCCTTTGCGATAGAACTCTGGTGATCTAGATTCTACAAACTGCGTGAAAGCATTTTGTACTGCCTGCTGGGAAGAAAACTTTTTATCACGTAGAAAATTGTCCAAATGACGAAAAAATGGTAGTCCGTTGGAGCAAGGTCTGGCGAATACGGAGGGTGACGAATGGTTTCTAATTGTAGTTCCTGTAGAGTTAAAATGATTTCACGTGCTGCATTAGGTGCGTTATCATGGAGCAATAATGGTAAAGATTGATTAATGAGTCGGGGCTGTTTCATTGCAAGTTTTGCTATTAACGCAAGTATCACGCAAGCATTGCATTGTTCCGAGTTCGGCACAGTAGACATCTGTCGTTATTGCTTGACCAGATCAGAGAAAGCTGTAGTGAAAAACACCATGCTGAAACCGCCAAACAGTTACCTGTACCTTTTTATTGGTAAGCTCGTAAGCTTTGCTTTAGGACACTGTTGCAGCGTTTGACTTGGGGTCAGCCATTGCATTTTTCGCTTACGGTTATCGTAAAGAATCCACATTTCATCACATGTCACAATTCGATTCAATATTCCTTCATTTCTGTATCGATTCAACAAGGCAACACAAGTTTTAACACGCGTTTCTTTCTGCAGATCAGTCAAATCACGAGACAACCATTTTTCATTATTTTTTTTGTTTTATCTATTTGACGCAAATGGGTCAATATTGTTGGTAAGGTAACTTTTAACCATGCCGCTAGTTTCTGGGTAGTTTGGCTCGGATCGACTTCCACCGTCTCTTTCAATTCATTGTTATTCACATGTACACAGGGGGTCTTCCACGAGGTTCGTTCTTCAAATCAAAATTTCCATCACGAAAGCGTTTAAATCAAAATCGCACAGTTAATTAGCAATCCCCTCTCCAAACGCAACATTGATATTGCGAGCTGTTTCTGCACCGTTATTTCCGCGTCGGAACACGTATTAAAAATCACTCGAATTTTCGAAGTATCCATCTTTCTTGCCTAAGCTGAGTAAAAAAACAACTGAAAGTCGACAGGTAATGGAATATTGCGCATTTTTGAAAAGAAGAACGTCATGGGTACCATTTGAAAAAGTTACAATCAAAAATCTCAAATCATGAAGGTTCTATGTCAATTCGTAGTAGGTACTTACTACAATAAAACGTCAATTTCATACTTTAACCCCTATTATTACAAAACTTTAAACGCCTTTGTGACGCTTGTTGCAGTTTTTTTTTTGATGTTTCAGTTTAATGGAATTAAGTAATAGCAACTCTATCGCTGAAGAGGATTTAGACTTTTAACGGGAAAGCGATGAATGAGATTATGTGAATTATGTGAAATTATTTATTTCTTTTCGTGTATTTAATGGACATGCTTGTTAAGAAGGCGTTTAGTACACGATTTATGATCTGAAACAGCATAACTAAATGAAAAAACTAGCTGGAAGTGGCTCATGAGATTGTTCGAGAAAATCCATGGAAATCATGGTAAATTTTCGCGTTTTCAGTAAGTAGTAAGTATATCATTTAACTGAATTTTATCAGCTAAACGAAATCAATTATTTTACTAAATAAAGTTTTGGCTTCAAAGACTAAGGATAGATTTAGACTAATTTTTATTAATATTAAAATACCCAGAAATACCACCATAAGGATAATGAGATTTTCCTGCTACGGCAAAAAAAGATTTAATAAATTACTTTTTTTTTGTTATTTCTTAGATGGGTGAACAAGCTCGAGACCCACCTGGTGTTAAGTGGTTACCGGAGCCCATAGACAACTACAACGTAATACCGCCACTCATATTGAGACAAGAGTTCTAAGGTTCAGTTGTAACAGTACAATGGCTGCCCTACCCTTCAAACAGAAACTCTTTACTGCATCATGGCAAAAATAGACAGGGCTACCTACCCATGCGGACTCACAAGACGCCCTACCACTAGTAATTTGATTTGATTTTTTGTTACCATGTTTGATTTTTATTACACGATGTTATTACTTCACCGTGGAAGTCAGTCGTGAACATTTGTTTAGTACGAATTTCATTAGAAAAATTGGTACCCGCCTGCGGGATTCGAACTCCGTTGCATCGCTTGATACGACTGCACCGGACGTCTTATCCTTTAGGCCACGACGACTACATAATTACTACAGGGACTACAGGGACTACAGGGAATGTTTGAGGGTCCAGGTGATACGGATGAATTCTGTATCGGTAGCGGGTGGTGCAATGGTTGAATGTAGACGACGAAATCATTTCTTCAACAACCCTCTAGAGGACTTTATATGTATGTACAGTACAAAAGAAAAGCTAAGAAGTCACTTCGTTAACCGAAGCGTTTCTAAATAATAATATTATTGTTTATATGAAAAATTATTTCTCGATAAAAGTTTAGAAAGGTTTACATGCACCATCCCAGCCTTCTGAATTGGTATGGTAACATGTGTACGGTGACGGTCGGTATCAATAAACACTTATAATAATCGGACATCGTAACACTAGTCTTCAATATTGTTATAATTTATGTTAACAGCGGTAGGCAGTGGCTTGGCTCTGCCCCTGGCATTGCTGAAGTCCATGGGCGACGGTAACCACTCACCATCAGGTGGGCCGTGTGCTCGTCTGCCTACAAGGGCAATAAAAAATAATAATAATAATAGCAGTTCGCATCACCTACTTACTACAAGATGAAAAAATGTGAAATGCAAAATAAGTAATTTCTTTTAAGAAACCTTCACTTTTTTACATCAGTTTAGTTATTCCGAATGATATTTTGACAAATCGGTGTATATTCTGTTACGTATTAACATGTTGAAAATGAAAAATTTGGACAATGGAGTTAAATATATTTAGTTTTAATATTTTATAGTAGGCAGCAGCTTGGCTTTGCTGATGCCTCTGACATTGCTGACGTCTATGAGAGACGGTAACCAATCACCATCAATTGGGCCGTATGCTCTAGGACAATTAACAATAAAAAAGTTCTATATAAATCTTGCTAAAAGAATGCTTCTTAAATTAACTTTATCTTGTTTATTGTCAACATTCCTGTACTGAAGTATATCATGAGGATTGGGTTTTATTTATGGTGTTACTTAATTCTAACATACCATTCAAAAGCATTGTAGTGATAGTAGCAAAGGCCTAATCCGTAGAGGAACAGGGGATCTTTCCAGTTATCTTGCTCCAGTGCGTAGAATTTTTGGTAAGCCGACATCGCTGTAACAAATGTATTAGTTTTATTAAACATGAATAAAACTAGGTCTATCTATCTCACGCATTTTTTGCAAATCCCTGCCATGCTGTTGCAGGATAGGATATGAAATATACCCATTTTTTCAATACTCAGGTGCCACCTTTCAGTGCTAAAATGTTACCTGAAGTGTCAAAAACAATAGTATAAATTTTCAACTCAATAGGACACAGAAATAAAAATAAGACTGACCAACAAGTCTTATATCATTTTTATTCAATATTTTAGTAATGTTCAATACCTATTAGTCACTTATTGTATAAAAAAGTTTATAATTTTAATCTTGTGCTTCATCTATTAATATTATATTTTTACTATAGTTCTGATTATTTTATTGTATTTATAGTCTAGGCAGACTAATTAAAAAGCTTTCAAACTGCTCTTTAGCTTAAAAATCGAGGTTAGATAATCAATTGATTTTTACTGAGCAATATTATTATTTAAAAAAATCGAATCTATTTTAGTAGATTACAATTATATTACTGTTTCCTATTTTATATATATATACTTATAGTTTCGGAACAAATTAAGAGACAGCCTTCTTGTTCAGAAATCATTTACTACACCCCAATGAGCATTCATCAATTACATAAGGAGACATTTGGGTATTTTTGAGTCCCTCAATTTTTCATATAAGGACACTGATTTAAGTATCCTCTTCTTTCTTATGTAATAAATCAATATCTATTTTTCACAACTAGTTAAAATACACTACTAAAAGTCATAATTTAACATAAATTTATTTGTTCTGATATAAAACTGATAAAATCTTTTGAATGATATATGAACTATATTCAAATTACCTTCAGAAAACCTGTGAATTCCATAATTATAACAATATAATTCAGTCAGGGCATTAAGGTTGCATTTTAAAGAAGATTGAAGTAAAATTAATAAATTTCAATATTAACCTTTTGCATAGTCTTCTAATAATAAATGGAAGTGGCCCAATTTACAGAAGGTTTTTGGATCTATGCATATGTCACGTTTGGCCACAGGTGAACATCCTCTCTCTTCCTCCTGCAAAAATAACGAAGTTTAAATAAAAACGTAAAATTATTTTATATATCGCACCATTCGTGGAAAAAGGTCGCAAGTGAAAAACTCGAACTTTTCAGGAACGTAAAAAAACTGTTTTGTTAAGAAATGGTAAATCCTAGATGAAAATGTTCTTAAGAGACTTCACGGATAAAATTAAGCTGCATATATATCTGTTATTGATTTAAAACAATTTTGAGTAGTTTTCGAAATAATTTGAAATTAATCGGTTACGTCTTTAATCCCCGTTATGATATTATGACTTTTAGGAATAAGTAAAGTAACCGCTTTGTTGCTACGGTGTTCACACGAATCATAGCTTCGTAATTTTAATTACGTATTTCTTGCCGACAAAATTGACCTAGCCTATGTATGTGTATAAAAAAATACGCCTTTGTTGCGGAAGAATTAAAATAGAAATAATCATAGTAAATGAATTTATATTTTTATTACAAGTTTAATAATAAAATAAATATGTCTGTATCACTAACAACTTACTTATTCTACTCTGACAGAAAACGTTAAAATATATTTAATAAATCGTTATTTTTTACTAAAACAACATTTGTTTGCTATTATTTATGTGAAAATTGAATGCTTAAGGTAGTAATTAAATTTAAATTGTTAATATGAACATATTGAATGAAATCAACCAGATTTATTAAACAAAAGGACTTGATAATAATGTTTAAAAGTAAATTAGTCAATAAAATGCTCAAGACGTACATAATCTTTTATAAAAACCAAGATAATGCGATCGTATGNCGTCGTACACAAATTTTCTACCCTTTCTTTTAAGTACTACACCAGTTTGTCACGGCATAGTGTATGTTTTATAAAAAATCAACAAACACTCAACAAATAGCAATGGCAACAAAGTCCACAAGCAATTATAACAAATAACTTAACGATTAATAACGATAGACTTTCCACTGTACGCAAGCGTACTTTTGGGAGCAAACGGAATGAGGGCGCGGTGCGGGACGCAAGGTTCGACTGATCTACCAATAACGCGCTCGATACGATTTCCCCTGCCGTCGCGCCTCACCCTCACCACCAAAGTGACCTAAAATTCGGTTCTGCGCAGTCAAGGTCATTTCCTCAAGAAGTTTGCCGATTACTATAGTTACTTGTATAAAAAAGTTTATAATTTTAATCTTGTGCTTCATCTATTAATATTATATTTTTACTATAGTTCTGATTATTTTATTGTATTTATAGTCTAGGCAGACTAATTAAAAAGCTGTCAAACTGCTCTTTAGCTTAAAAATCGAGGTTAGATAATCAATAGATTTTTACTGAGCAATATTATTATTTTAAAAAATCGAATCTATTTTAGTAGATTACAATTATATTACTGTTTCCTATTTTATATATACTTATAGTTTTGGAACAAATTAAGAGACAGCCTTCTTGTTCAGAAATCATTTACTACACCCCAATGAGCATTCAATTACATAAGGAGGCATTTGGGTATTTTTGACTCCCTCAATTTTTCATATAAGGACACTGATTTAAGTAGCCTCTTCTTTCTTATGTAATAAATCAATATCTATTTTTCACAACTAGTTAAAATGCACTACTAAGAGTCAAAATTTAACATAAATTTATTTGGTCTGGTATAAAACTGATTAAATCTTTTGAATGATATATGAACTATATTCAAATTACCTTCAGAAAACCTGTGAATTCCATAATTATAACAATATAATTCAGTCAGGGCATTAAGGTTGCATTTTTAAGAAGATTGAAGTAAAATTAATAAATTTCAATATTAACCTTTTGCATAGTCTTCTAATAATAAATGGAAGTGGCCCAATTTACAGAAGGTTTTTGGATCTATGCATATGTCACGTTTGGCCACAGGTGAACATCCTCTCTCTTCCTCCTGCAAAAATAACGAAGTTTAAATAAAAACGTAAAATTATTTTATATATGAAAATGAGTGTTGTAATAGGAGATTTGAATTTCATGTACTAAGGGTGTTCAATAATCAAGTGATAATTCAATTATACTTTATTAAATTTTATGTTATTTTGCGACATATTCATCTTTCAGGGTTATATACTTAGTATATCTTAGTTCTAAAGCTAAAATTCCCTTTTTTTTAAATCTTCATCCTGATCCCTTCAAAAATCGTGTACCGCGGCGACAACGTTATAATATCCAAATTAATGGCCCCTAAGGTGTTCTTTCCTTTAACCGCGGAAATCACTAGGACCTAGGTCCGCTGAATATGGAGGATTTTCCATTAATTCGAACCCAGCTTCTTGAATAGCAGCGATCGCAACTCAGGATTTGTTGCAGGGGCGTTATCTTTGTGAAACAAAACAACTCCAGCGAATTTGCGACGCCATTGCTTGCGTTTTTTCTCACGCAAGTTTATTATTTGTCCTGCGTACAATGTTCCCATGTAATAGTGGCTTCATGATTAAGATATTTGATCATTTGCACCCCTTGGCTCTCCCAGAAAAAAAGCAGCCCAACATCATGGGCTGTTTTTCCGTTTCCGGGACATACCGGTAAAGCCATGATTTATTGTCCATTGTTACGAATCGCGTCAAAAATTAACCCAAACAGCTTTGTGAAATTCTATCTCTTTTGTTTCTGAACGTCAGTAAGCATTGTAGTCATCCAGCACTTTTCATACCCAAAAAGTTGTGTATAAAATTATGGATACGTCCTATAGAATTCCATATATTCTGCTATAAAACAAATAGTAATACAGCACCACAGCACATCAGCACACCAATGGGCAACTGTAGAATATGGAGGACCATGAACCCTTAATGTTATTCTCAAGTATTGATTTACTAGTTCCGTTGTAAAGAATTTCAAGCAGAGATACTTTATTACTGGCCGAATGTTATTTTATCCATTTACAGAATACATGCTGACACAACCCAAATTGATGACTTCAATTTTTTTTAAACTAAAGAGTATTGATTGCTTTTTGATTATTATTATATCTAATGCCTGGGCTGTGCTAGCCAGTATTTTTTTTCCAAGGAGAATGTATTGCATTATCACTATTTGAACACTACTCATATAAATTGAAATTAAATTTATTATTATTTTCTGCTATTAAAATTTTATTCACTTCAAATTTATTCTAGTCTTTTCCAGTCTTACAATTATTTTAACATAAAGTTAAATGTATGTGATTTCTTAGTTCACTTGACTTTAAGTAGTTACTGGAATCCACAAACACTACAATGAGAACGCCACATTGGGACGACTGGGTAATTAAGCAGAAATAGGTAGGTAGAGGCGGTGCAAGATTGTGCAGCTGTAAATTGCGTCCTACCTATTGTGCTATTGCTCTACAAGTCAAACCCGATTTTGGAGGGTGAGGATTTAAAGGAAAATTTGTTGAAGATGCTAATAATAGGGACCAGTTGTGGTAGCTTAGGATCACCAGGGTATCCTCACTTAAGTATGCTAATAATTATATAGACCCAGAAAAAAAAAAATTTATAAGTTTATACTATTTCAATTTTACGCTCATTCAATTATCTCAGGTCTCAACCTCCCAAAAATACAAACTATAACATATATATTTCATTTATAATTGAATATCATTCTGACTAAAAGAAAGGTTGGAGGAAGAAGAGGGTTTTTCATAATATTCCTTTTTCAAATTACTTTTTAATTTGTATTTTTACCAATTTCAATAATGATACTTTGAGATTGTGTTCTATCTTCTTTAAACAGTTTTTCATAGCCTAATCGGTATCCCAAATGTGTATGTAAATATATCATGTCCAAATTTTTCATGTGAGTACATCATCAAGCTTCTTTTTTTCACTAGTGAAAACTTGCCTTTATTGAACTAAGTAAATTCAAGTTATAGTAATACATACTGGTTTGCACAAAGACATTCAGTTTAACAATGTATTTTAAACAGACAAAATATATAAATATATAATAAGACAATATATATTCGGACTTAAAAGTATATTTATTGTAACAGATTATACATGAACTCATAGTTGACTATAAACTCACCTTAACTTGTACAAGCATCCCCTCCAAATACTTGACTGCCTTGAGGACAAGAGCGCGTGTCCTTCCATGTTCAGTCCCACGCAATTTCAGAAACCCAAACTGACGACTGAAATAAATATGACTAATTAAAATACCTTTTAAATAGTTGAATTTTTTACTCTTGAGATGTAGTGCAGGATTATAAATATTTTTTAACAATATCTTACAGAAGATAAGACTTTTGTGATGCATTTTCAATTGAATTTGTACCCATAAGTCAATAGATGCATGGGGCACTGAACATGTTATAGTATTAAATTTAATTCCCTAGTCACTAAAATTCCAAAGTTATTTATAGTGTACAGCAAACTTCTTGTTGTCTATTCACCAAAAAAATTCTACAATTTTTATTAAATCAATCTCATACTTATGGTAAACTCAATTTTAATTGGTACTTATTGGTACATATATTATATTCATTGAAACAATTTTTAGTGAAAAAAGCGTAAAAATTACTATTGATAGTTTTTCAAATAAAAGCCATAAAGCTGATACTGAATTATTCACATCGTAAAGTTTGTAAACTATTGCATTTTCACAACAAGCATCACTAGGATAAGTACCTGTCAAGTTCAGAAAGAACTTGCAATTCTGGTGAGGTTAAATGTAACTCCTCTTTCTCATCCATGGTTCCCACGTATGCTTAGCTTTATAAATAATCTTGAAGCCCGTTTATAACATGTTAATATTGAAATATTATTTAAAATTACTATACACAAAGCGCGGTTTTAAATTTTATGATTTAAGATGAACATTAACGCAATTGACAATTATTCTAATGTTCTAATGTGACGTTTGAATTATAGGAATACAAACAATTGTCAAAGTGTTAAGATTACGTTTTGAAGATATAATTTTAGTCGAGCTTTACTAAAATCGAAAACCTATTCCTAAGAAGGTTTTTATTTTAATAATAATTAAAGGAACTACAATCCGAGTAATAATATTCACTGTTATAATTTAAATAATAACGTTATATTATCTTATCCATTACTAGTGTAAAAATTAAATGACAATGTTATAGTAATGTTGAGACAGTAGGTACCTAAAATAATGCAATGCGACATTATAAGCGGGACTGACTTACTCAGACTTACTATCGACGCGGCAACGCTCTCAGCATGTCCTTATGGGTCCGCTTGATTAATAACACTCTTATTACATGCCTGCGTCTCTAGAATTAAGAACAGACGTAAGGACTGGTAACAGCACTGGTCCAATTGTACAGAAGTGGAATCTAACCCTTCACATCACCCCGCTGAGTTTCTTGCTGGACCTTTTCAAATTCAGGTTTTCTCTGAATCTGAGAATTTGATTAGAAGTAAAAAAAACCTACAGCTAACTTTCAAAACCTCAACCTAAAACACATTTGTTAACCAGTTTATTGACCCATTTAAAGACAAAGATATACTAGTTAAAACGTTTATGGTGTTATTCTATTGTGGCCTTGTGGCACATGTAAATGTAGGTTGAAATTGTTGGTGTTACTTCAGCTGCTGTCAAGGTTAACTCAAAGTTATAAATAGTTAATTAATCTTAGTGTGTCTTTTTTGAAAACAAAAGTCGAATCTTGAGTAAACGATTTATTTATCATTATCATTTTAATCGATCCCGTCTCTATTTGAAAGGAAGTCATTAAATATTAAGTGTATAATCTATGGTCATTAATATAGTCTGTGACGGCCGTGACGGTGACGGGTGAACTACAGAAGGAAACGGAGTACTAATACAAAACAAGAGTGGTAGATATCGCATTGCTATTACCGACCGCTCATGTTTAATTTAATTGTACCCAGAATTATTGGGGTTTTGCAAGTGTACACTTAAATAGTTTCGTAATACTTAAAGAAACAGGACTCTTACAAGATGAGTTATCGTGACACGGTGAGCTTAATAATTGCTGTTTTAAAAATTGTATTTAACTTCACCAATAAAATTATATAAAAATATAAAACTGAAACGCTAACACTTAGTTATAACTGCATTGATTGTTCCACTGAATTTGTTTAAGAATCCGGAAGAAATTAAAACTGAATTCCTTAAATCTGATCTATTTTTGCAACTATATTACTCACAGGTTTCAAGGTCGTTTTGAACGCATATCAACTTTCTTCAACTAAACTATTTATAGCAGGGTTTTATAATCCACTTAAATAATCCTATTTCTTTGGAAAGAACAGTAAATAAACTATGTTGTTTTAATATTTCAATGCATTTTGTATCCTCCACGAAATTCTTCCACAGTGTTTGTACCCTCGACTATCACGACGCTACACCACATATAGTGATGATTATGTATGTACCGAAAATTTGTACAAGAAAAGACTGCGTGTTTTAGTTTTTTTTATGATTTAACAAATAATTTGCTATGAATTTTGAACTTAAATCTTTAAAAAAACAACTCATCTAAAAGTGATAAAATACTCAAATAAAAATCTTGATTAATCAACTTGTGACCTCAATAAAATAATATGTGATGTCGCATAAACTGACCATAAGCTGACAATACTAAAAGTCCATGATGATACTGTGGATGATCACCACAACAAAATGCTTTGTGACATGATTGCCAAATAATAAATACTTTTGTAAAAGATACAACTGAATGGATTAATGTCAAACTAAATAAGTCACTATAAAATGCGACAACACTGCTTAGTTTCGAAAATAAGACCCAACAAAACTTTTATATCCTAAAATTAGAACGGTACTCTTAGTTTATAGGCAACAAAATCAAGATATTACTACTGCTCTGTTTCACTAAAGAAAAGCCTTCAATAAGTACTGAAAACTTGGCCTGTTACATAAAAAATCTGAGTGGCAAGTCAACTTTGTGATTTCTTTATGAAAATTGATCCATCTACGGAAAGGAACCTTATTTTAAAAAAGAACATTATTAATGCTACAGCTCAATATAAATCTGAATTTAAAAACGTTTTAAGAACAACAAAACAAGAAAAAGTTTTTAAATTGATTAAACCCTTTCCTAAAGCTAACAGTAATGATTGATTTGAATTGTGAATTAGTCAATAAATTGGTTTTAGTTTGGAACCTTGTAACATATCCTGTATAATTCTTTGCTAATTACCATTCTATATCCATAGTTTTTATATCTCTTCATATTTCTGGTATATATACCCACCAAACAAAGAGGTTTAACTGTATAAATGTATCATTTACTACATTTACAAAAATTGTTGCCTGATCAATGCTCCTGTTCATAACCTAGCATAGTAGAAATTAGAATAACAAGTTATTGAAATCTCTAAAAACAAGCCTAAGTTTTTTATTTATTTATATAAAAACTGTTTTTGGCTTATGACCACAGCAAATTTTCTCTATGAGACTTTCATCTTATTGTCAGCTTATTGTCACTATATGGTACAGCCTATAGAATGATAACAAATTATTTATAAATGTTCCATTTACATAATATATTTTACTTTGAAATCAGTCTGCTACAAAGTTCTAAATTCTAATACTCTGCAACCTTTTTTGTGCTATTCTTTAAAAATGCTTTAGCAATACCATTTAATGTGAACGCATTATCATCAACAGTATTCACTTTTTCCGAGATCTCATTCATACTGCGCAGCTAATGAGCAACGTGTAGGATCCTACTTAAGGACCTTGATGGTATTTATGTTTATGTTTATCAGCGTGTCCCTAGTGCACAGTTTTAATTGAATATTGTATTATAAATATGTAGTTATTTATGTTTATATCATTTTAAATTGTTCCTGGTTTTATAAGGCATGCTTTAGAACTTAGATGGTTTGCATAAATTATTTGGCTTTTCATTTACAAACTAGCTATAATTATAGGTTCTATCAGAGGCCCAAGATGTTGTGATGATTATTATAATTTGTTATTATAGTTGCATGGCATACACAAGGTAATGGAAATTAGTTAATGGTAAATATTGGCAAATATGTATATACAAAGATTTAAATTGTAGTATAATTCCACCACCAAAGCCAAAGTTTCATAAAATCATCAAGATCAATGTGAAAAAAATTACAGATCACAAGAAGTAATGAAACTGGTTTTAAAAAAACCTGTGCAACTCTAAATATGCTGGTCTGGTTTTATTAGTAATACTAAATTATAAAATAACTCGTTATTAATAATTACATAATTGTATTACTTCCCAGAATAAAATTCTCTATTATTTACTATTAATATGTAATAAATGAAAAATTTGACTTTTAGAGTTTTGGCTCCTCACCTTCCTCTGTCTTGGGTTCTCTATCATCTCTGCGCTCACGGCCCTTCACTGATGTTTCATACAGCCCAACTCCTGATGTTAATGAAGTGTATCCGGGATTATTTGTTGGAGATGCGTATGTATACAAGAATTCAATAACAATAATTTTCCTATTTTGATAATATTGACTAAAATTAATTTTTTTTGTTGTAGTGTTGCAGCTAAAGACAAGGCCTTTTTAAGGCGTATGGGCATTAATTACGTCTTGAATACTGCAGAAGGTAAACGCTACACTCAAGTAGATACAGATCATCTCTACTACAGAGACTGTCCTGGTTTGAGATATAAAGGTTTTCAACTTATGGATCTTCCAACTACTGATATTTCAAAGTATTTCCATATTGCTGCCAATTTTATTGATGAGGGAGTATCAAGTGGAGGTTTGCAAATTTTGTACTATATTTATCTAATACAAAAAAGGACCTGTTGTATAGAAAAATCCTAATATGTAGTAACTTTTAGGTCGCGTCCTCGTTCACTGCATGATGGGCGTCTCTCGTTCAGCTACATGTGCACTTGCATTCCTAATGATCAAACGTGGAATGTCCCTCACAGAGGCACTGTGCACTGTACGTGCTCGACGTGACATTCATCCAAATGATGGCTTCCTTCGTCAGCTTCAGCAACTAGAGAGGGACCTACGTATTACACGGGTTCGCTGACCTTACACCCCCAGTCAAACATTCAATTTTCCATTTGAAACTTCATTTGGGAGATATCGCGTGCGCAGTCTTGATCGTAATGGCTATCGCCATTAAAATAAAATAAATATTTCTAAAATAAGTGGGTACTAAATAACTAGACGAATATTGCGCACATTAAATTGAATTCTCAAAGAATGTTAAATTGAAATGTTCAATAAAAAATTCAAATGTTATCAAAATGTATTGATAAGTACTTTACATAATGCATTATTCTAATTTAAAGAAATTATATAACCAAAACCTATCTAGATTTTAGCTCCCTGTCGTTAGCAATTTAAAGTCAAATTTAATATTTTGTTTCGAAAATATCACTAGAGGGGATACCGTATCTACTGACACGATAAAAATCCCGTAAATGAGTTGAAGATAAAGCTATCCACTGTAATTTTTCTGAGGTTTCAGCATTTTACTAAATAAAGCTCTAAACATCGTAATTTAGTATGTACACTGTTGAATCCATATAGCTAACTAATAATTATTGTATGAAAGTAAATTATTTGTAAATATAAGTCTATTTTCAAATAAAAATATATATTGTGAACCTGTTATATAAAAACCTATTAAAAAAATCAAGGCAGTTTTTGTCATGAAACAAAAAGGTATTGTGAAAATATAATGAAATTTTTTAAGATCAGGTTGTTACTTATTAACACTCTTGTTTCATGTCAATGAAAGCACAAATCTATTAGAATTGAGATTACATTGTGTATATAAAGTTTTTTTTAAATGTACCAGAGTTAAATTAATTATTTATTTTTTATATTAATTAATATTTTGAAATAGCACTTTTATTTATCACTAAGCTATTTTTCGAAACTTGTTTATGTTGGTCCATAAGAAAAAAAAATTCAATATAACAAAAAAAATCTTAGCTAAATAACAATAAACTACATTTGTGTGCCATTTTGTAAAAAAAATTGTGATAGATTAAATATTCTGATTTATTGAAGAAAAAAAAACTAGTCTTACCATCTATGTTGTATTGAAGCATTGTAATTATAATATAATTACTAAAGTACAATTTATAGCCTTTAGTCATTTGATGACTTAAATGAAATGCAATAATAATATTAAAATTCTATGTTTCATAATTAAGATTAATCTTAAAGACTGGTGAATAAATTCACTTGTAATATGAGTTATTGACCGTAGAAGTATTTAGCTTAGTATATATGTCAATGCTTCTAGGCAAGTGTCATGGTCTGTAAACATTCATTGTATATTTCACAGTGGTTGCCAAGACTCAACTGTGCCACTTGGCTGCTCATATGTGTCATTAGCATCTATTTTAAATGAAGTCTTGTCTACTATGCAATTGAGGGACCTGTTTTAATTTATTTTTATAATTAATATTTCTATTTCTTAAAATATTGAATATTTTATTAATTATATAACAATTAGTAGTAGTTTCCACAGGAAATACAATGCACCAAAGAACTAGTGTGATATGTTATAGTTACTTTTAGTAGTGGAATGGTTAATTTGGTGGTATTGATTATAGTTGCTAGAAGAAAGTTGAAATATAGGTACACAACCGTATTCTTTGATCGTATTGTAAACACAATCGGATAAAAAAAACCCTGTCTAAGCCAGGATTTTTATGGACAATAGCAACATTTCTTTTTATGGTTCTCATCAGGTTTTTATTGGTCCGCACGCAAGAGATAATAATAGTATATTAAAAGCTTATCGAATTATGTGTCGTTTTTTTTAAGTAGCATAGTGCATTTATATTTGAAGTCGTGGCCTAAAGGATAAGATGTCCGGTGCATTCGTATCTAGCGACGCAACGGTGTTCGAATCCCGTACCAATTTTTCTAATGAAATACGTACTTAACAAATATTCACGATCGACTTCCACGATGAAGGAATAACATCGTGTAATAAAAATCAAACCCACAAAATTATAATTTGCGTAATTACTGGTGGCAGGTCCTCTTGTGAGTCCGCACCCCGCCTATTTCTGCCGTGAAGCAATACCTAATTCGGCTTTAAGGGTGGGGTAGCCTTTATAACAATACAGACTTTAGAACTTACATCTCAAGGTGGGTGGCGTATAACGTAAATGTCTATGGGCTTAACACCAGGTCGGCTGTGAGCTCGTCCACCCATCTAAACAATAATAATAAATGTATATATATTTTTGCAACAAATGTCCTATTTGTCTTGATTTTTTATGTATTTGTCCACATTTCCAGTTGTTCAATTAAATAGTTTATGCAGCATGCCATCATAATCATGTATCACATTTAAAAGTATATCAGATTTATTTCCAACACTACACCAATGGTATTAATTAAAATACAATTGATGTTTCTACAAAGCTTTTCATATCCACAGACCAAGGCTTAAGGAGCTATTTAAGGTACCAATATTACGCTTTTTAACCGACTTCAAAAGAAGTTATCAATTCGTCCATAATTTTTTAATCTATGTATGTTCACCGATTTTTCGAAAATCCTTGAACCGATTCTCTGAGCATGATTAAATTGAAAACTATTTATATTGTAATCAAAACTAGAAATTAATAGAAAAAAAAATTGCCTTAAAATAAAAAAAAAAGTAATTTGTACAAATATTTAACCTTGGTCAACATGATTATAAAGTACTATACAAGGCTATCAGAGCAGTTCAAAAAAATAAATGGTCCTTTAAACTTTTGAATAAGGTCGAATGTCTCAACTTTATTGTATAATGCCTGTGCTGCCCTTCTTTTTAAAACACATAACTTCTTTATAACCAAAAATAGGCAAGATAGTGTGTACAGTGTGGGCTCACAATATAGTTAAACTATCATTAGGTTAGTCGTTTAACGTGTTTAATTTTGATGACATGTTATTCCTTCAAGCAATCCATTAAAATGTATGTAGTGCCTACATTAAGGTATAAAATGTAGCTGATATAAGCATGCATTTCATTTCATTTATACATTAAAAGAAACATTGTTCGAGGTAAAACAAGCTATATTACATCTATAACAAAAAATTAGAAGGTCTACAAATAGGGTCTATTCATTTCAGTTTTCTTGGCCTTTTTATCTCGAGCTCTAGGGTACCAACGATGTTCAGTAGTTAATGTTAGGTTTGATAGTTGTTTTCTTGCAAATTCAGGTTTCATTTCATTGAAGACTCTTTTAACTTCATCTAAATCGGTCATTTTCAAAACTGTATTATCTTTACTTGTCTCTTCTGGTAAAGCTCTTGAATGCTCGTAAGGAAAATCATAGTCTTGATGAAGAGCTACAATGGTAGAGCCATCGTCAGTGATCACTATTTTATTGTAGAATCTACTTAATGCCACTCTTGGGATTAATGCTATTTTGCGAGTTAAATAGGACATTTCATTTATATTTTAAAGTTAAATCAAGTCCACTCAAATTCACTCAGATGGTATGATGGTATGTTTTTTTAAGGGATTTTATGACCTGGTAACTGAGACCTTTAAGTTATGTCTTCTTCTAATTTATACTCTTATTTTTATGAAAAATAATATAGTGAAATGAAATGAAATGAAGATGATTAATTTGAGACATTAATCAACGGGGATGAAATTAAATTAAATGAGATCAGATGATACGGGATGAAATATAATCTCAGTAAAATGGTGGTTATTTACTGAGATTTTTTCAGTGGACTTTTTGGAGGATCCCAAGAAGTTACGTCCAGCGGCTTTGTTTCATTTTCCCACATTTGTGCACTTTCACAGATATTAAACAGTTAATAAACCAGCGTTATTACACATTTAAACCTGAAGAAACACTGATTTGTTTTTTTGTTAATTTGGTGTAATGTAGTAGCTTAAATGTGTAATAACGGTGCTTTATTAACTGTTTAGTATCTGTGAAACTACACAAAAATTGGGAAAATGAAACAAAGCCGCCTGACGTAGCTTCTCAGGATCTCTCAAAAAGTCCACTGAAAAAGTCACTGTAAATTACCACTATTTGACTGGTTAACACCACGTGGGCTGTGAGCTCGTCCACCCATCTAGACTATACTTTAAGCCATACCCCATACTCATTTCTCGTTACATTTCATCTTAATTCATTAATTTACAAAGAATTAGACCGTAATTCTTATTGACTGTATGTTGTGACACCATCGCCTTGCCAGTTGAAAAAAACGGATCTACTACCATCACATCAATCAGGGTAACGATTTCCGTTTAACATTAGCCCACTTACTTACTCACTTTTTACCATAGCGTTACTATTTTATGTACTTATGAACTCCATGCTTTTTACTTAGCAATTTTTTTATTTCCAAACGAGATACATTTTATTATAGACTTTGAAATTTTTTATTAAGAGGTTTATTATTTAAGAACGAAGAAAGCGCGCCAAAATTTGATATTTGTCAGCAAAACTTTTCTTTCTTGAGGTTGATTGTGAAGTGGTAGGGTGGTGAAAAATGACACATCGCTGCAAAGTTTTATAAATTCATACTCAAAAGTTTCATAGAAAGGTAAGTTTGTACTTTTTATAATAAGTAAAGGTTGCAAATGTAGTTTCATAAAAAATCTACTTATGATCTATATAGTTGTTTACGTGTTTGTCTTGATTTTAATTCGTTTGGTGAATATTTGTGCTAATATGGGTGACTTTAACCCGGGCGACTGTTAAAAATAAGCCGAAGAATATGCCAAGAACATGCACAAATAGCCCTTCGAGAACTGCTAGAAGCTTCCACGGTGATTAACCTTCCTATTACTCGTTCTTTATCACCTATTCCTGGTCCTTCAAACATAAAATCGACATACTCAGTTGACCTACCTACCAATCATCTTCCATCACCCACAGCTGAATTCTCATTTAATATTGAAGCTACCGTCTTTCGTACTCCACCACCTACTATCTCATCTCCATCTCATCCCACTACTATATATCATCACTCATGGATCGTGTTGCATCATTATTTGAGCAATTAAATTTGGCTACTGGATCATAGAATGGGGTGATTAACAACTGTAACTATTTAATTTCTACCGAAGCATTATGGCGTTGTTGCTTTTTTTATAATTTTAACATGCCACTTTTTGCTAAATAGGATGAATAAAGACTGATTTGTAATAATAATTAGAAGATAAATAAGTTCTTATAAATTAAGGTCCTTTTCAGACGCACATTGAATTTTACTGACAAACCTAAATTTAAAGCTTATTTTTTTCGTAAGCAGCTGTCATAAGATGGCGACCTAATTTATTTATATAAAAAAGAAATCAAATGTTATGACAGGGCTTTAAATGTAAAAATACATCAAAATTGTATTGCCAGTTCTTATAGTGGCAAAGTTACCCCACTCTCAATATAACATTGGCCTACAATTTTTTTGTCAATTTTGTGAGATTTTCACTTTATTCAATTGTAAATTTCAATTGTAAAAGTTTAAAACCCACGGAAAATCCATATTTTTTATTAATATCCAGTAAAACTGAGACAATACGTACAAAATTGTTCGCATGGCGGGACAAAGTTACCCAGATGGACGGTACTACTCTCAAAATATCATGGAGTTAATAAGTACCTACAACAAAATATTATGTGTAGAATTTATGTCAATCTATGACTTTAACATAGATAATGGACTTTTTGGCGGGAACGCGCGGAGTGAAATTTGTGATTTGTTTTATTTTATCTATTTAATGTTTCTTCAGGTTTAAATGTGTAATAACGGTGGTTTATTAACTGTCTAATATCTGTGAAAGTGCACAAATGTGGGAAAATGAAACAAAGCCGCTGAACGTAACTTTTCGGGATCCTCCAAAAAGTCCACTGAAAAAATCTTAGTAAATGGCCACCATTTTACTGAGATTATATTTCATCTCATCTTATTTAATTTAATTTCATCCCAGTTGATTAATGTCTTATATTAATCATCTTCATTTCATTTCACTCCATATTATAATTTTTCATAAAAATAAGAAGATAAATTAAAGTAAGACATGACTTAAAGGTCTTAGTTACCAGGTCATGAAATCACGTAAAAAAATAACATAGATAATACATTAAATTACGTTAACATTGATTAACAATACAACCAAACGTAAAATCTTAAATTGTTTTCTGACCTACTCATTATTAAAATTAGTTAATTATGTCCACATACAATATCTGTGTACGTTTTTTTTTCATTTTTCTCTGATTAAATTGTTGTCTGGACAGATAAATAGTGTTTGAGTGTAGGTGTTAGTGGTTTTGGTAATATTTCAATATTCTTAATAACAGGGCTAATAAAACAGCAAATTTCTTTGAAATGGAGTTTCCCACCTTACCCTTTAATGCGTCAGATTCAAATGATTATCCAGGATCTGCTCAAATCCCACTGTCAAGCTCAAAAGACGACAGTAAACGGCGCAGGTATGTCTATGCACTTATCCTTTTTGTTCGGCACTATTTACATATAGATATCAATTCTTTATCATTATTATTATTATTATTTTAGTTCATCAAGATCCATCAAGAGACGTCGTTTTGATGATGAACTAGTTGAATATAGCTTAGGATTGCCGGGGGCTTCAGTTGGGAAAGGTGACAAAAGAATGCGCACACAATCTTATACCAGTAGTAGTCTACCAGATTTACCAATCCCTGCTAATGTACCGGTTACATCTAATAATACTACACATGAGCGCCGACGTCACTCTAGCAAAGTTTCTGGAATCATGAGCGGCGGGAAGAAGGCCCGTCGTAAAGGGCACCTCAGTCAATTGTCAACTAAAGATTTAGGTCGCTGGAAGCCTACTGATGACCTTGCTTTAATTCTAGGAGTTCAACAGGTATGATTTGGTAGAGCGCATAGCAAACATATTTTATATTACTGTAGACTCCTCAAAATTGTGATAAAAAGAAGCTGATAAAGAAATAATTAAATTTCAACATTATGAATTTGAAAAACAATATTTTAAGACACCTTAACATATCATTGTAGACAAATGACCTCCGTATAGTACATCGAGGTATCAAATTCTCATGCCGATTCACAGTAAGTGAACTACAATCCCGATGGTATGCTTTACTCTATAATGCGGAAATATCACGAGTGGCAGTGGCTGCTATGAGAAATCTTCATCCAGACTTAGTTGCTGCAGTTCAACAGCAAGCTTTGTATTCGACAAGCGAGGAGGAGTTGCTTGGAACATTGAGTAGTGTAAGTTAAAATAAAAAATTAATACCAGCCTAGATAGGAATACCAAACTGATTTTAATATTATGTTATAAATCAAAATGAATATTAAACTTTTTAGTAGTAGGTAAAATAACACTTCAGTTATTGATATTTTCATTATTTTATTATTTCTAAATAATAAAACAGATTAATTTCTCTAGAAATTAAAAATAAAACAGATTAGAAGCAGCGATTGCAGCCAATTTATAATTAAATTATAAAGTAATGTCAGTAATAAACTAATACATTGCGTAAGGTATGTTTCTCAGATCAATTGATGTTGAAGGTAATTAGAAAACAATATTATTTTCAGACTTCACATCCAACTTTGGAGAAATTTCAAGAGTTACTTGATCAGAACCCTCATGTATTCTACCCGACGAGAACATCTAAGACGTTGATGGCACACTGGCAGCTTTTAAAACAATATCAGCTCTTGCCAGATCAAACTGTGCTACCTTTACCAAAAAGTAAGCCATACATTTTGAATATAGCTTAGTTCATTTATCACCTTATACATTAAGAGTCCTATTATTTTAATTCTAATCAAACCAAATTAAAGATTGGTATCCACAAGAATTCATTAAGAAGGAATAACTGTGAATCACCAAAAATATATAATTGAAAATATTTTAACTCATTGTACCTGAACTGTACAATTGAACTGACAAATCAAGGTGGCCTAAATAAAAAGACCCCCAGTGTATATGTTTAAATGTATTAAAATGTATGTAGTCTTAACTAAACTGCCATTTAAAAAAATATATGAAGTACTTTTTTTTTTTTTTTTTATTGCTTAGATTGATGGACGAGCTCACAGCCCACCTGGTGTTAAGTAGTTACTGGAGCCCATAGACATCTGCAATGTAAATGCGCCACCCACCTCGAGATATAAGTTCTAAGATCTCAGTATAGTTACAACGGCTACCCCACCCTTCGAACCGAAACGCATTACTGCTTCACGGCGGAAATAGGCGGGGTGGTGGTACCTACCCGTGCGGACTCTCAAGAGGTCCTACCACCAGTGTTCCACTTGTGTACCACTTGTGTTCTTTTCTGTAGATACTATAATAATATTTAATATATCTGGTTCGTATAACATGTCAAACATATTAATATAGATATTTGTAACGTAATAATAAATTAATTAGTACATTAATATACATTAAAAACATTTGTAATGTATTTCCAGATCAGAATGACAAAGTGTTGACATTCTCTGATGCTGAGGAGACAATGAATGATAATGAACTTCCTGACTACAAGGAAGATGGAGTAGACCTAGAAATGCAAATGGCTGACAGGTTAACTTCTTTATAATACTGCTACTGTAGATTATGTAAACTTTATAGTAAATGATTACATACAATTCATACAATAACTAATATAATTCTCACCTACATTGAGATAATGATAAGTACATATCAAAACATAAGGCACAATATTTAAAATATTTCCTCTTAGAGATAATTTATAAAACAATTTGGATAATACATAAGCCCACAAAATCCACTGGGCTAAAAGCTTTCCTTTTATTTCAATTTATTTGAATTTCTTTAATTTCATTAATTTAAATTATCCATCTGTTTCTCTTTTTAAGTAGAACAATTTTCTAAAATGCTTGTAGAATTGAGAAGAAAAATATACGTCTACTGGAAAATTCATTGTCTCGGTGGCAAGTGTTGGTACAGTCGGTGGCTGGTGGTAATGTTGAACTTGACAAGAACACACTGGCAGTGCTCCGTGGTCGTCTAGTTCGATATTTAATGAGGTCCAGAGAGGTAAGGTGCTCAAACTATATTAGCAGCTTCAGTAACTCAATTTCCGTGACATTTGTATTAGTCTAATGTGGCAAAAATCACAAATAATGTTCTTATAAAATAGATTTTTGTTAAAATAACAGATTTTTGACAAAACCTTATTATAAATTTTGTTCTTGTTTAATAGGTTCAGGTCAGTTTACAATGCTACTAATAAATATGCTATGGTAGGACTAGAATCCGGCTACAATTATCAGAATTACTAGAATTAGAACTAAAAAAAAATATCATTTAGTATTTTGCTAAAATATTTATAATATTTTAATAGTCTTTACCTATGAAATTATCGTTTAGTATACATAAACTGAGAGTAATTTTTTTATTAGGTAATATTTTTATTTCTATCAATCAAAATATGCATCCAATACCGTATTGATGCGTCTTTGCCAGGGTAGTGGTTATTGTAATTAGTATTTCTGTCAATAGCCAATTACTGGCACTAGATTTAAAAAATATTTTCCGATAATCAATTATAATAATAAAAATTACATAGGCGGCACTAAAAATTTCGGGAATTAACGAAGTGACACAACATTACTATTTAAAAATGTATTTATTGCTTTTCGAAGTATTCTCCGCGGAATTTGACACATTTTTCCATACGATGGAACCAATCATTGAAGCAACCATTCCATTCGGAAGTTGGGGTCTCCAAAATGGCCGTTTTGTAGGCGTCCACAGCTTCTTCAGGTGTTGAAATTCTCTGTCCACGCAATTTATTCTGTATTTTAGGGAAAGTATAGAAATCACTAGGGCTTAGGTCGGGGCTGTACGGCGGATGGTCTAATAATTCTATGTTTTCTTGCTCTAAAAACTCTTTTGTTCTGTGCGCGGTGTGAGAACTCGCATTGTCGTGATGGAGGATGATGCGGCGGTTGCAGTTCTCTTTACGGAGTTTCAGAAACGACCTGTGGCAAACAAATGCTAGCATACCATTCTGCATTAACCGTTCTTTGTCCCTCAAGAGGAATAGTCGTAACATGGCCGGTTTTGGAGACAAACGTGGCCATCATTTTTTTTGCAACACTCCGTGAACTAACAATTTTTGTTGGCTTTAACTCATTTTCGAACACCCAAACTCGTGACTGGTTTTTTGTTTCGGGTTCGTACGCGTATATCCAGGATTCGTCACCTGATACAATGTTGTATACAGCATATGAGGATCCTGCGTGGAATCTTTCGAGAGTTCTGACGCACCAAGTAACGCGAGCCGCTTTTTGCTCTTCACAGAGCGAATGCGGTATCCATCGAGAAAACAACTTTTTTACACCTAATTGTTCATGCAAGATTATTTGTATTTGACTCATGCCAATGTCTAAAGTTGCCTGAATTTCGCGGTATGACACATGTCGATCTTCCTCAATCAGCTTACGCACAGCATCAACGTTTTCTTGGGTGACTGCAGTTTTTGGACGACCTTGACGGGGATCATCACTGAGCTTGACACACCCACGTTGAAACTCAGCAAACCAGCGATAAATTGTGGTTTTGGATGGGGCTTCATCAGCAAATGCATAAATCATCCGGTCAACACACTGTTTTTGTGTTAAACCACTTCGAAAGTCATAATAAATCATCGCTCTTGAATTTTCTCGAGTCAATTCCATTTTCTCAACGACTAAACACGTTTGACAAAACCTCGTGAAAAGACCGAGAATCTTTTTTTAAATAAATAAATGGTATTCGATTTTTAAAACCAAGGATTTTTCAATTAAAAAGATTTTAATATGACAGGAACAGTGGAAATATTCCATTCCCGATACTTTTAGTGCAGCCCTCGTACAGTAGATTGGGGGGAATAGAGACGTGTTAGAATAAGGACAAATTTGGGATGTCACAATGGTTTTGATGAGTTGTTAGATTTAACTTTGTTGAACTGAAAATGCCTTTTATTTAGTGTTTAAGAATATTGAATAGTTTAATTTAGTCATCAAAGTTTTATAATTCATTATGGATATTAAAAAGTTAATTACCTAAAGTTAGGTACCTAACTAACAACAAAATAGTGTCAGTGCCAGCCCTATCGAAAAACTATTGTCCCCCAACGTAACCTGATTCACCCCAAAGCCAAAGGTGAATCGGGTCAAGCTAGTTTTTTCAGTTTTTGTGTATATTTCGTAATGAACTATGTATAATAACACATCTATACATATAAATAAAATTGGAGTGTCTGTTTGTAATATTGAAATAGCCTCGTTTTACTACATGCATATGAATATATATACGGTACATACACCAAAATAACATTTTTTACAATTTTTGTTTGTCTGTCTTTCTGTTTGTTCCGGCTAATCTCTGGAACGGCTGAACCGATTTTGATGGGACTTTCACTGATAGGTAGCTGATGATATAAGGAGTAACTTAGGCTACTTCTTTTAGACTAGCTTCGCCCCGCGGCTTCACCCGCGGTAAGACAATAACCGCGGGTAACATCGCGGGATTCAGCTATCAATAATAAAATTTAATGTTTCCGAAGCGAAGCGAGGGCGGTTCGCTAGTCGTATATAAAAATGTAAGCCTCTGGAACCGTTTTAATCTCAATTCTATTTGTATTTACCCTAAAAAAACCATTGAAAATTTGTGTTGGATTTGGAAAGGGTCCCGATTCCCCTCAATCTGCGGTATCCAGCAATTTTTGACCACTGGTCATTTGGCGCCCCTTTGTCTGTAGCGCCCGCATGACGAAGCCCCCCTTTTGCCCGCTCCCTGGCTACGCCACTGGTTTAGAGACGGTCTTTTGTAGATTGAGTATCGTCAGCTTCAACTACCGCCTTTAATAGGTCATTGTTGACTTTATTTTTCGAGCGACCACGGAGATCATTTTTTAGATCAAAAGTTTCATGTAGGAATCGTTCAAGCTAATAATGAGTCGTGCGTTCGTTTGTAGTGTTCACACATTAGACACGTATTTAATGTTGTGAGCCGTTTGTCCCGTATTGCGACGGAACTCGTTTTCCATAATTACTCCTATTATTATCACGTCCATTTCGATGAAAAACATACAAATGTAGAGAAAACAAAACACTAATCAATAAACAAATGACTGATTTGAAAATAGAATTCCATATTTTTTAAATAAAATTCATTTGAATTTAGAATTGATTGCCAACGATAGATAAATTACGTTTCAAATGGCCAGTATTTTAAAACGGCGGCCTTATATGTTATTATTGTAATCTCTTTAAATATCGTTTTAACTGGCTGGCATTTGATGTTTTCCTAAAAATATTGTGTATATACCGAAAAGAGTGAATTTCAATTTTATTGGAGCGAGGTCAAAATAAATACATTGAGTAATTGAGAAATTTTTAGAATAAAATATGATGGGCTCTGTTGTGCAATATTGGCTAGCTTGGTCGTATTCGTTTGCAATTATAATATTTATAATGGCTGACAGCTGCCATTCGCCGTAACTGTCTAGGTTGATATCAAAATCTGTAGATTAAATACCTTATACAATACTTTCAGTTCGTAAGTAGCTGGAATAGTCTCTTAGGTTACCAGTGATCAGGTAAGGGAAAAAAAGCTTTACGAGTTACCATTTGGTAAGACGAAAGCAAACTTATTAAAAACTGACTAGTCTCTTCTTTTGATCATAACTTGTCATTGTGACAAGTTTTTTCTCCAGGGTTTAGTTACAATTTTTTTTTCTGATTCCTTGTTGAGGCTGACAAGCATACGGCCCACCTGATGGTGAGTGGTTACCGTCGCTCATGGAAGTCAACAATGCCAGGGGCAGAGAGAGCCAAGCCGTGTATTACGAATAGCGTTTCTGATTATCGTAAACGATTTATTTTTGATCAGCAGTAATGATACAGATTTTTTATTAAAGTGCCGGTTTCATAATTTAACATCCTTTGATGCAGGTTTTTGTTTGATGGGCTACAACTCAATCCATGCGTTACGCTCATCTCCACTTTCTCATCTATCGCAATTTGATGACTTTAGCATATTTGGAGGTGTTTTTAAAACGGTAATGATGTAATAAATAAAAAATGCAACGAGTCGTGTCTTACCATATTATTGATCTATTAGCTATATCCGAAACTTTTGTTCAAAAGTAACGATAGTAATCTTTTAAATATTTCCACTGTTGTGAAGAAAACGTATTTTGAATTTATCAAACAAAGGCCGAAGGTATCAGTAACAGGTAACTACAGTACAGTAACAGCTCAGGTATACCGAAACAGCGACGGTACCTTCACACGCCTATCCACATGATACAGGAGCCTTCAGATCTACTTTCGGAAACTCCAGACGCTAGGGCAGACTGAAAACTCCGCACCCAAGGATGATAGCTAAAGTTACACCTGTTTGGGGACTGACAAGGCTGCAAACTATCGTCAGGATAGGGAATTTCCGTTTTCTGATCCTTCCATATACAGCTTAACTCTTAATCAACAAGCGCTATAAGAAAGAGAAAGAATAACCTTTTACCTCACAGAACCCACTTCACCGTTGTCTACCCTTACGATTATCTCACTGAGTCTTTCGAGTCGTCAGCATGCCTAGAAGTTGAGCAGTAGCTCTACTTCTCAACAAGAGAAGCTGTATCTTATACTAACTTAAAATTACACAGGTGTATTGAAGTGAAACTTCCTTATCGGCGTTGGAAAAAAATTTATCGTCACATTTTTCGGTTACGCGTCACTTTTTTCCGTTACGCGCCATCTGTTTTGTATTCATGTCTATGATAATAAAATCCTTTTGTTTAAACTTTATCTAATTTAACTTTTTTGTATTCATGTCTATGATAATAAAATCCTTTTGTTTAAACTTTATCTAATTTAACTTTATTTAACCAATTTCTAGAAAGTTGCATGTAGATCATTTTTCGAAAAATAAGGCCATAAACAAGTTTCACTTCTTACGTGTGTACACTAGTACACGCACACATTTTTTTACGAAATGCTATGTTTGTATAAACCAGGATTATCTGGAAATCTTGCAATCATTGGGAAGTGCGAATCCTCCATAACTAAATTCGAGGACCGGATAACTCCCCGTGGAAAGTAAATTTATTGACTTGCATTATTGCTCCAGGAAGAGCCAAAACGCATTGGTCCATTCACAGCGTCTTCTCCTGCAGCAACTACCAAATTCTTTACGTTTAAATTCAAACTTAATTCCAATCACACTAAAAACGATATCTACTTATATCGATCGTATGATACTCACTTATTTCTGTTATTCGTGTCAGGCCATGACACGTTCGTCAAGGACAAATCGAACCCTAATGACACGGTCAATCATGTTGTCGCGTGTACGAAGTATAACACATATATCACAATCTAAAATTTTCCCTCGTTTGAATATCGATCTTTCTATACATAATCATGAAGTGACTTTATGCTCATACACTTGGTATGAAAATTTTTAAAGTGTTAAATCTTATCATTTTTTTAATCGCCTTATTAAATGTCTTCGTACACAACGTTATCGTTATTATCGTCTTTTATCGATACTGCTACTAATTTAGATTGACTTAAGCCGTTTACAACTGATATTCGGTACTGAATTTTTTTATCGATAACATTTTGGACTTTACGTTTGTAGTTCTTTGCTCTGTGTTCCTAAAGTATGTCTTTTGATTTTAATCACGAGTGTTCGTTGCCAGTAGCATGGGCTTTTAATGCACAGTAAAAAGAAATTCAATGATTTTGTTTAGTCTCACTAAAATATTTATGTTNTTGACTTAAGCCGTTTACAACTGATATTCGGTACTGAATTTTTTTATCGATAACATTTTGGACTTTACGTTTGTAGTTCTTTGCTCTGTGTTCCTAAAGTATGTCTTTTGATTTTAATCACGAGTGTTCGTTGCCAGTAGCATGGGCTTTTAATGCACAGTAAAAAGAAATTCAATGATTTTGTTTAGTCTCACTAAAATATTTATGTTTTGAAGAATTTTTTTATATATAATTCTTTTTTTATTTCGATAATGAACGGTAACCAAATAACAGTAACCTTGACGTTTCGAGCACTCGACTTTGAATTTAATTCGAAAGGAATTGTTGTCACGTTGCTGTTTGTTGAGTAAAACCGCAAATTATAAAGTTTCTTCTTAGTCTAGCAGTAATGTTTGTTTAGAACAATTTCCGCTGTTTGGTCACATCATATTGATATATTTTATTTAGTACATATACTAAACGAAATACGTAACTTACTATTTTTCGCGAGTGGATTCTCTTTAACTTCGTCTTAACGAAATGACATAATCTAGTTTAATTTCAAGTGTATGGTAATTGATTGTGCTTGTATTATGTCATCTATTATCTGACTTGGTCGCATAGTAGTTGGCGATTGCTAAGCCCAGGCGCGTTAGGTTCGATTCTCACATCGGGCATACATTCATGTTCGGGAGTTTAGTATTTGTATATTAGTATGTATATCAGTATCTAGTTCCCATTGTATAGAGAATCCTAGTTTGGGGCCCATACGGCCAGTATGTCATTAAAATATGTGCTACTAATGTGTTATTAATATTATTGTCGGTATTGTTGATGTCTATCATATTCGTTTAAGATTAAACAGCTATGATAGTCTGATCCCATCTGAACAGTATCTTATGGCACTGAAGTAAGTAATTTCTAATACTCTGACGAACTCGAAATTTTATAAAACTCTCGAACATGGCTATGTTTTGAGAATCGACAAGTACCTACTACCAAACACTGTTATATTTACACAACACCGGCGTATAACACGGTCATTGTTGTTGAATTCAATGGAATTCATAAATACACGAACATGTCAATAGATGATGGAATTATAATTATACTTGACCGATGGATCGATAGCAGTGAGAAGAGCATTTTAGTAACTTGGTATATTTCACATTAGATACATATTTATATTAACTAATATCACCTGTGGCCAAAATACCTTAAGTAAAGGATCATGTATAAACAAAAAAATCATGTGTTATTTTACCCACCTCAACGGTAAAAAACTTGATTAATATTTATTTACGTTTAAATTGTATTTACCCTTCGAAATACATATACATATAAGTTATAAATATTGTGTTTTTTGTAAATATAACTTGTAGTTACATTATATTATTGTTGGTGTATTCCGCCATTTTACAAGCGGTGTGACGTGATTTGGCGCGAAAACATTATTATCGTCTTCGTTTTACAGCCGGCGCGAAATATAAAAATCTAGAATTAACGCGAAGCGAACGCGATAGTTTGGTTTGATACTTTCTCGAACGAAATTAAAACTCATTTGATTTACTTCGCGCACGAATTCTTCTACCTCTCTTTGCATTTTCATTGCTTGTGTTAATTTATGGTTATTGGGTTTGACATATTATTATGCTCTAAATTTTTAAATACATGCATAAACGGGCAGTAGATGTGCTAAGGAAATGTTAGTTACAATTGTATAGTTACTTAGAATGTTGAAGCAAGAAAAAAAAAGAGATGGTGAATCCAATACAGTTTTTTTTATCATTATAAGAGAAGAGAATAAGGTAGTGGGATATATGAATTATGCTCAAGATATTCGACATTTTTGAGTTATGCTACAAACAAAACTAAATGAAGCCGCGGACCGAGAAGCAATGGACAAGACACAACATCGGAAACGTTATCTGGTGGTGAGCTGCTGTGAACGCGTTCAGTTTACTCTTCACAGTTAGGCGGTGTGGCGGTCTTCGATCAACAGTGTTACTATTGTTGATCGAAGGTGGCGGTGGTGCGGTTACGGCATCTTCTTCTTTTTTCAGTATGGCAACTGGCTTCTTGCGACATCAATGCTACTAGTGCTAATGCTAATAGTGTTGCCTTCATAAAAATCTTCAATTATTGTGTATACATACATATTTTTATGATATGAAAATTGATATGAAGCGGAATGAGATGAAGTTGATTTATTCGAGACGTTAATCAATTGTGATTAAATTAAATGAAAAGCAATGAGACGAGACAAAATAAAGTGTCAGTAATTTGGCGGTTATTTACTGAATCTTCTGAAGGGGCTTATCGGGAGAACCCGAGATTAATTGCCGTTTAAGATTCAATTATATTTACGGACTTAAAGTTAACGTTAGTTTCAAATCGATTTATTTTTATTTCAATTTTTAAACTGATTATTTTTACACAGTCATAATTAATTACGAACGATTTAATGAAGCAATGAAATTTGATTGCATTTCTACATGCTCGTTGTGAAAGGATTTTTTAATGATAAATGAAAATCTCGAGAATAGTAAATTAAAAACACGAACAGAAATTATGCGTGAAATTAAGAATGAGGCTTATTCTTACTGTAGCTTTTTTAAATTAGTTCTTTTCATTAGAGCTCTTTTTATTTGGGATTTGTGCGTCATTGCACTTGACGCTTCGAATCCCAAAAGAAAACAAACGTCACTAAACATCGTCGTTTCTAGAATTAACACGTCGCGAACGGAGTGATAATCGAATCGAATTCTCGTCGAAGGCAGATTAGATTTTGAAGTCGTCGTGAAGTCGATTTTGAAGTCGTCGTGGCCTAACGGATAAGACGTCCGCTGCATTCGTGTTGAAGCGATGCACCGGTGTTCGAATCCCGCAGGCGGGTACCAATTTTTCTAATGAAATACGTACTCAACAAATGTTCACGATTGACTTCCACGGTGAAGGAATAACATCGTGTAATAAAAATGAAACCCGCAAAATTATAATTTGCGTAATTACTGGTGGTAGGACCTCTTATGAGTCCGCGCGTGTGGGTACCACCACCCTGCCTATTTCTGCCGTGAAGCAGTAATGCGTTTCGGTTTGAAGGGTGGGGCAGCCGCTGTAACTATACATGAGACCTTAGAACTTGTATCTCAAGGTGGGTGGCGCATTTACGTTGTGGATGGCTATGGGCTCCAGTAACTACTTAACACCAGGTGGGCTGTGAGCTCGTCCACCCATCTAAGCAATAATAAAAATAAAAAAACCACCATCGTCCACTCTTGAATACCTCATTCAATTATTAATGACAGTTTAAGAATTTATTACTTTCCCTACACTAAAGAGACATTGTAACTATACTTGAGACCTTAGAACTTATATCTCAAGGTGGGTGGCGCATTTACGTTGTGGATGTCTATGGGCTCCAGTAACCACTTAACACCAGGTGGGCTGTGAGCTCGTCCACCTATCTAAGCAATAAAAATAAAAACATTAGAAACCTTTTCTTATATTTTTATTTTGCATAGTATTAAATATATTTTTCGTGTCCTTCATATCCCGTATGGACTCCGGTAACTACTTCGATGAGCCGTGAGCTAGTCTGCCCGTTCAATGGGTTGAAAAGGTTAAGCAGGGACATCCTAAATAGGATACGAGTAAACTTGTACGAATCAACCACTAGATGCGTCATAATCTCCGATGTCGCCATTGCACAGATACGTACCTTGGTCGCATAGAACATAAAAAAACTTCAAGTGGGCTGTGACTTTGTCAGTTTTATACAAAAACTTCTCGAGATAATTTTGTCAATTAATAATAACTAGAGGTCCCGCAGTAGTCGAAATTCGACTATAATTAGTTGAAATTGTAAGTTTGTACACTATTATGATTGTATTTTATACTTCTATAATCATTAATTTCGCCAAGACTACACTATATAAAATATATTAACAAAAACAAACAATATTTAATCTCAATTTGACAACAGACGTCAAGAACAAAAGTTTGACAATAAATAGTATGTATGCGTGTGTGCGTCAAATACATGGTATGTAGTGTGTGTAATGTTTTCTTTATTGATTTAAAGTATCTTTTATGCATTATTTAAAAAAAATATTAGCATTATGCACTACTTCTCGATATTCTCTATAAGTGTGGAAAATTTCATACTCCTCCGTCCGCGCAATTTTCGTAAAAAGGGATACAAAGGTTTTGCTTCACGTATTAATATATAGATACTGTGGTGTGAAATCATTTACTTCGACTGCCGAAGTGGGAGTCGCCACGATGACTTTGTTACTTAGTAACCGGAATCCGAATACATCACAACACACGATAAAATATCCACAATTTACATGTTTAAAAAACTCATGTATGTCGTATAGCAATCGTTATCTGATGTTAAATACATTCACGAACGATTGATAAGATCGCACGATGTAAAAACGTACCGAAACTTAATTATTTTAACATTATTATACCGTTTACGGATTTTTTGATTACGAACATGACTACTTATTTATTTAAAAATTATTTACCAGCTCAAATATCAGAATTGGGTTTCATATTATAAATACTATTATATTCAATTATAAATCATATACCAAAGCGGGTCCCAACCACGATTTTTAGTTTTAATGAGTTCCGCATATTTCGGCGCGGACTGAAGACTGCGGGTAGGTTGTTAGGAGCAATCAAATCTGTCTACCTTCTTTATGGTTCTTTTTTTCATGATACCAATGGAACTTAATGTTTCGCCCCGACAATATATACTCACGGTTTGCTTAGAACACTTTTTAGTTTTTTTTTGTTAGTGTTTCTATATAGTACCGATTTCACTCACTTGATAAATTGCGGCCACCGCAACCCTGGTTGAGGTTTTTTTTATTTTTATTGCTTAGATGGGTGGACGAGCTCACAGCCCACCTGGTGTTATGTGGTTACTGGAGCCCATAGACATCTATGACGTAAATGTGCCACCTACCTTGAGATATAAATTCTAAGGTCTCAAGTATAGTTATAGCGGCTGCCCCACCCTTCAAACCGAAACGCTTTACTGCTTCACGGCAGAAATAGGCAGGGTGGTGATACCTACCCGCGCGGACTCATAATAGGTCCTACCACCAGCAAAAATTTTTATATTTAGAAATTATGTTGTTAGCCGCGTTTTGGTATATAGTGAATCGGTATATACTCTTATCTCAAACGCTAATGCAAGACTCATGCGGGCGGTGTTTAGGAGATATGGAGTAGAGGGCAGAAGAAGGACATAATAAACTTCCAAAGGTCGAAGTATCTGGGAACGCCAAAAAAATCCAAGATAAGATAAATAAGCTGGGTAAATTCATATTGACCGAAAAAAGATGTTCATAAAACTTTAGAGATTTAAAAAGAGTTTAAAGTTCTTACTTCGGCCCGTATTCGCTCGCGTGTGGAAAAAAAGGAAAAAAGTGTCAGTGTAGTTTGTACTTTGAGTATATTTGTAGTTTGACATGTCTTTCTTCAAACGAGGCTTGTGGAGAGTATTAAACGGTAGACAGCGGCTTGGCTCTGTCCCTGGCATTGCTTAAGTCCATGGGCGACGGTAACCACTCACCATCAGGTGGGCCGTATGCTCGTCTGACTATAAAGGGCAGGCCAAGAGCAATAAAAAAAAAAGTTTCCCGTGAGAATGATATGTTTTTTCGGGATAAAAGGCAGACTGACTTAATACTACCACTTTAAAAAAAATATATCAATCCGTTGTATCGTTTCAACGTGAAAGAAGGGCAAAGAAACACACAAACAAACATACTTTCAATTTTACAATATTATATATGGATTTTATTAATCAAAAACACTATAAATAACAAAATTCTAAACATAAATTTAAATCTTACCTTATTCGTGTTTAAACTTTCGTAAATAATTGACAACAATCTAAGCCAAAATAGTTACCTAATTAGGTTCCATTTACTCCTCTGTTTATCAACCGACTTTTTTGTTTAGTTGCTAACGAAATATTGTCATAAAAGTATAGTCGTAGCTTTTATCAATAAAAAATAAACATGCTTTAACAAAAACCGACATCAAATAGAATTTTTTTTTATTCCAAAACAAATTAATATACACTAAAACAATAATTATCGAAATCGGCGTGATATTGAGCTATTGAGCTATTTGTCGCGCACGTGCTTAATGCAAATTTAAGACTTATAATAATATGGTTTTCTCATCGATACCATTATCAGAATTGGACTAAATTGAAATGGGCTCACACGGGAAGCGTCAGTTTTCTAATAAAGAAAGCATCATCAAAATCGATTCACCCAGTCAAAAGTTATGAGGTAACAAACATAAAAAAACATACAGTCGAATTGAGAACCTCCTGTTTTTTGAAGTCGGTTATTAAAAATAAGATTATCGGTAAGTGCTACACAAAAAATTCGAATGACAAGAGAAAAAGGTCCTGAACTGTCTCGTTCTATTTATAGACCTATTATATAGATGTGTTAATAGAATTACGGCGATAACCACAGTGATTACGTGGAAGAGAATAGTCTATCCGTTTGCTTTCAAAATTACATTTCAAAATTTTCAAATAAACAGGCCATTTTGGCCAAAAAAATTGTTCTCAATTTAAGAGATACACAACGAAATGAACGGTCGTCGTACAAATGATTTGTCTACACATAACGGTTTTATATTAGAGCAATACGACACACAACACATTTTCCATGAACGTAATGCTAATTGAGTTAGCCGTGTTCACTCATATTGTTGACATCGAAAAAATACACGTTGGATACGACGACTAAAAATTTCACTGTAAGGCACTTCTCAATTTGAAAAGGTAAGATAAGACGGTTTTTTAAATAATAAAAGAAATCGGTAATCTACTTGGAGTTCATTTAACTACAACACTATCGTATACTTTTTGTTGGAAATGTCCTCACTGTACAAACGCTCATTTATTCGGCTTGAGAATAATTACTTTATTAGTTTTGTAGGTGCAAACACAGTCAAAGGACGTTTTAACGAATGTTACAATACAACTGGTTAGTGTAATATGATGTTTAATTAATAGACACGGACATTATGTACTTCGTTTGACAAAATTTTGACTAGAATCTAAATAAATAACAACTTAATATTATTACCGAAAACCGAAACCCGAAAATCTTAGGTAAGACTAAATGATAACGCATGGCCAATACACATGCATGTTGGCTGGCCAATTCCACATGCGTTCGATTATACAAAAAAATTTTTTTTAGATTTCTATACAAACTATGTTTGGAAAATGGATTCGGGACTAGATACTTGTAAACTATGTACAAAATATCGAAACACTGATTAAACAGTTTCCAAGTGTTCTCAATATCTTTAAGATGACTTTATACAGTTGTAAATCAAACGAATCAAACTTTAAATTGTAATCTGAATACTGAAGAGATTATAAATTATTTCAATGATAAATATAAATTACAAGGAAGGTAATAATAATTTTATCGAATTCTTCGATGATTTCTTAATTTTTTAAATACTGTACATTAAACCAGACTATATTGAAACATTTTTAAATTATTCATTTGGGTGTGTACTTATACGTTTTGTAAATTAATGTCTTCAGTGCTCGGTAAAACTTGAGAACGCCAAGCACGCCAATAATAAAATGATATGCACAAAATAATCATTAAATTGTTAAAACATTTCCAACGCTTCGTTGACTTTCATTGTTTTCGTGTGAATGTTTAAATAATTGATTTGTACGTTCGTATGTATTGATAATATCAAAGGTGACTTCTATTAAGACTCTTTTGTTTTATGAAAACACACCTCATTCTAGGTCGAAATGTCGTCTGATTTTCTCAGTTTCATTTCTTTTTTTTTTAAGTGTATGATTATTTTCAATATTACTTCAAGTTAACATTCATCAAGAACAATTAATAGAGAGTCATTTAAACTATTCGATTTTTTTAAATATGATATTTATGCTATTTAAGTAAATTGAATTATGGAACCTATATAAAGGTTGATAGTTTAGTTTCGTGTTTGACAGTTGTTTGCAGTTCTCGTGTACCTAAGTATGTATGTTGTGCGGACTGTGCATTATTTGCTGTATTCGTGTTAGAAAATCGATTCAATTCGCATACTGGGACTAAAGTGAACAATTCTTGACAAGTAGGTCAGATGTTATTGCGGATGTGCTGGTGTTTACTGACACAAAAACATAAAAATGTTTTTTTTTTAATGTTTTTTTTATAACCGCAACAGAATTTAATATATTAAAATACCCGAGGGTTGTGTTCAAGCTCCCTTTGCCAATATAAAACACTAAAATAAACAAAGTACTGGATTGTGTTTATTTTGTGGTACTTTATTATTATTAAAGATAACTAGTAAATTATTTGGTTACTCCTCTGTTTCGGAAAAGGTTTCCCGTACACTTGCCTGCGGTACGTAAGTGCGAGCTTCTCCAATACGTGTGCGGCTTAGACTAGCACCCACCCGATTTCTTCTCGTGAGTGTCGTAAAAGGCGACTAAGGAACTCACCGAAAAAATGGGCAGCGGCGTTTTCTGTGTATTATAGAAAGGTATTGGGATAGCCAACTAAAATTTACTGGACGTATGGCATATTTTAAACTAGTACAAGTAGTTACAACCATTCAACTTTTTCTGCCGCCTAGCAGTTATGCGTCGCGGCTTAAAGGTTGGGATTTCGGATAGCCATTATGTAATTTTTATTTAAACCATTTTAACAATTTAGATTTAAACCTATGTCACAATAAGGGTGACGACATTGACGTTGTGATGTTATTGGGATTTGGTAACATCTTATAACCGATTGGATCGTGAGCTCCTTCAGGCNCAACCATTCAACTTTTTCTGCCGCCTAGCAGTTATGCGTCGCGGCTTAAAGGTTGGGATTTCGGATAGCCATTATGTAATTTTTATTTAAACCATTTTAACAATTTAGATTTAAACCTATGTCACAATAAGGGTGACGACATTGACGTTGTGATGTTATTGGGATTTGGTAACATCTTATAACCGATTGGATCGTGAGCTCCTTCAGGCGCTCCATCGAAAAATGTATATTTGAGTCGACTATTATCAAAGGCGGCAATCTGACTTTTGGACAATGAATGGTAAATCAGAAAAACGAATTATTGACTTTGTATTATATTGGCAGTCACAAAACTCTTCGGAACGACATCTTAGATAAATAACAGGTTAACTATTAACCTTTATTTAATGCAGGTTTTGAACCGTATTCTTTGAAGGAGACGATTATATTCAAATAAATCTGTATTGACATATCAATAAAAATTTTTTGTCCAAATGTACAGATTGCCACCTTTGATAATAGACGACTCATTTATGAATTAGGGGTGTGCGAATCCATCATGCTTGTTGAATTATTCAGATCGTAACACTTTAGAATTGTTTGAAATCTTAATCGAACATTTCCATTGAAAATAAATTTTATAAGTTTTTGAAGTTAAAAAAGAATATCTTCATTTAATTTCACGATTAGAAATGTCAACTTTTTTAATCGGTTAATTATTCTACAAAGAGATAACCAACAAAATACACGCTCAAATTGTACATTTGACTTATTTGTTTGCGTTGTTACACAAGTTGATACAACATTATTTCACCGTATTATACGTCACTGTCGTTCGTACAAAATAACATTATTGTTGTGAAGTAGTCTGTATGTAAAGAATAAAATTAAACGCACACACACGAAAAAGGTTTTATGATTTTCGCATTAAGACATCCAGGTTTATCATAAGTTGCATGTGGCTGGCTATCAATGAAGTCGCCTTGAAGCATTGAATAATTTTTTGTACTAGAGGTCCCGCAGTAGTCGAAATTCGACTATAATTAATTGGAATTGTAAGTTAATCTATTCTTAATTTGACAACAGACGTCAAGAACAAAAGTTTGACAATAAATAAATAGTATGCATGCGTGTGTGCGTCAAATATATGGTATGTAGTGTGTGTAATGTTTTCTTTATTGATTTAATTTATCTTTTATGCATTATTTTTAATAAACATTATCATTGTGCACTTTTTCTCTATATTCTCTATAAGTGTGGAAAATTTCATACTCTTCCGTCCGCGCAATTTTCGTAAAAAGGGATACAAAGTTTTTGCTTCACGTATTAATATATAGATAATTAGCGTTATATCATTGCTGCGTTAGTAGATTGAACACATTCGAACTGTACAGATGCAAATAAATCTAGCTTAAATTTGAAAAATATTATCAACCGGGGTAACACTTACCATGTTTTCAATTACGTAATTACAGAATAGAAAAAGTTTCCGTTACGAATTTTTTTCGTATCTCTATAAATGTTTACTTTGTTTAAATGCGAATTATTTTAAGAAATTAAATTAAATTAAATTCCTAATTGCTCATAAAATAATTACTGGTTAAGTACTAGTACTAACAATGTATTGTGACTTGTGAACGTTCGTACTCATATATGTACTCTGTTATGTATTGGCTTCAAGGATGGTTGATAAGCGAGTTTCAATTTCAACAACTGCGATGTTACAATAGTTTGAACACATTACATACATACGTGTGCATAGGTAGAATATTATTGATTTGACGAATAATTAATATTCGATTGTTACTGTTGTTTTACTGGTGGTAGGACTTCTTGTGAGTCCGCACGGGTGGGTACCACCGCCCCGCCTATTTATGCCGTGAAGCAGTAATGCGTTTCGGTTTGAAGGGTGGGGCAGCCGTTGTGACTATACTGAGACCTTAGAACTATATCTCAAGGTGTGTGGCGCATTTACGTTGTAGATGTCTATGGGCTCCAGTAACCACTTAACACCAAGTGGGCTGTGAGCTCGTCCACACATCACAGCAATAAAAAAAAAAGTATTTCATTTCATAAATTAATTAATTACAGTGCTTAATTCGTTTTTTTGTGGGCATTATTGATAAGAACAGCGGCCTGGCTTGTAGGCAGCGGCTTGGCTTTGCCCCTGGCATTGCTGACGTCCATGAGCGACGGTGACCACTTACCATCAGGTGGGCCGTATGCTCGTCTGCCTACAATGGCAATAAAAAAAAACAATCAAGATATAATGGCAATTATAATAAGTGCGTAGACACGAGTCTACGATGAAACTTCAGTTATTTTTGGTTTTGAGGTATTACTTGAGAATGTACTGTCAAATCTCGTTTTTACCATCACACCATCCTCCAATAGGACAGAGTTTATCTCATTTTGGATTAATCTAAAGTGCGCTTCCGAGAAAAAAATTACCATTTAATATTATTATTTATCCAGTACCGTGACAATGATATCGAGGGCTGTAAGCTTATTTGGTTTAAGCGACATAAGGCTTTTTTTTATTGCTTAGATGGGTGGACGAGCTCACAGCCCACCTGGTGTTAAGTGGTTACTGGAGCCCATAGACATCTACAACGTAAATGCGCCACCCACCTTGAGATATAAGTTCTAAGGTCTCAGTATGGTTACAATGGCTGTCCCACCCTTCAAACCGAAACTCGTTACTGCTTCACGGCAGAAATAGGCAGGGTGGTGGTATCTACCCGTGCGGACTCACAAGAGGTCCTGCCACCAGTAATTACGCCAATTATAATTTTGCGGGATTCATTTATGCATCGCTAGATACGAATGCACCGGACGTCTTAGAATCCTTTAGGCTACGACGACTTCAAAACGACGACAGGCTTAATACGCGACATTTATCTTTGTAAATAAAGAACTTTTTTATTTGGTATTAGTATCAACAATTCGATGTTTTTAATTGAACTTCAATTAAGTTTACCCCATTAAAATAGATGTAGATTTGTTTTTGTTTATAACCTTTTTTCCAAATTTTAAACTTTAAATTGCTCCTGTAAAGTTGCAAAAATGTCGTTTAAATCAAATACCCCTCGATATGACTTACTGTAACGAGATTAGTTCAATCGCTTTGAATAGGGAATATGCATGTATTTGTTTTATGTTTTTAAACGATTCTACTAGTTATTACTTTACCAAAAATAAATATAACACATCCGTAATATAAACCATTAGGCAAATTTTATTAAAATCACTGTCATTTTGGGGCGATTCAAACACGGTCATTTTGGCACGCTTTTCTGTGACGTCTCAGACAGAGCACACTGAGTTTCTCGCTGGATCTTCTCAGTGGGTCGCGTTTCCGATCCGGTGGTAGATTCTGCGAAGCACGGCTCTTGCTAGGGTTCGTGTTAGCAACGTCGTCAGGTTTGAGCCCGTGAGCTCACCTACTAGTTAAGGTTCCGCTGATATAGCCTCTCAAGGCTATCTATCAGCTTAGGTAGGAAAAAAAAAGTGACGTCAGGTTACAGACGAATTCGATGTCAACAACGGAGCGAGAAGTTCACAAAGTTAAAAAAGTAAGTGATAAAAATGGAAACCATGAAAAAGCCAATGAAAACTTCTTATAAATATTGTGCCGTTCCTTTCTGCCCAAATAATATCAAAACTGCACCTGACAAAGTATATTTCCTTATGCCGAAACATGCAGATATAAGAAAAAAGTGGTGTAAGGCTATGAAAAGAAACAGTGTATTCTGTTTGAGCTATTTATACTGTTGTGAAGATCATTTTAATGTAAGTAAGGAAATAAGAAAGTAATAAAATACACATTAGAATCTTTTTTACTTAATTAACTGCACATGCTCGTTTTGTTTACAAACCTCGACGAAAATATAACTTAGTTTAAAGATTTTCTCAATGTACCTATATAATACATTTTTTTTTTCTGGTTATTCCCTCAATGCTGAAGAAATATATTTATAAGATATATACCTATGAATAGATATATACCTATCAATAAAAACAGCTTTCACTCCTCTGAATTCAGCAGACGTAAAATCCGAATTAGATGCGAAATAGGTGCTCATCATAAACACGTCTATTTTAGGAAGATTATCTGATTGTGCTTTGACAAAACCAGTTTCAGTCATTGTGAGTCTTCTTCTACACAAGAATGTAAAAATTTAACACTGAGAATTTATTATTTATTAACTTAACATGAAACAAATGATACACATCACTAGAAACCATACAAACAACTTGTTGACACTGTTGACAGTGTAGTTTGACGTCACATTTTGTTCCACCAATAGCGTTGCGTATTAGAAATTTGCGAGGGAATTTGAATCAAGTCAATTCTTGACGATTTCGCTATTAAATTATGATAATTTTCAAAAATAATTGTATAGGTATATTTTTTAGCAATCAAAATTACAAATAAAAATGTTTTTTCCATTTTGGAGTCACATGCATATTCCCTATTGGCTGCTTGTTCGCTTAAACGCCATATCGTATTTATTATTTTTTCCAATGCATTATCGTGGTAATTTAATATTTATATAGATTTTAAAGCATCAGTGGACAAATGACAAATGAGTAGCGTACATACTCGTATCGTCCAGTAAAATATAGAAATATAAAAACGTGGTAAACACCCTATATATTATACATTCACGTATGATTACTTGTAACTATACTTGAGACCTTAGCACTTGTCTCGGGGTGGGTAGCGCATTTACGTTGTGAATGTCTATGAGTTCCAGTAACCACTTAGCACCAGGTGGGCTGTGAGCTCGTCCACCCATCTAAGCAATAAAAAAAAAAACACCATTTTAGCTAATGAATAAAATCGTGTTTAAAAAATGAAACCCGCAGAATTATAAATTTGCATAATTACTGATAATTACACGGCGCTTCTGCGAGGTCGCACGGGTAAGTAATACCATCGTCCTGTTTTTTGGGCCACGAAGAAGTGCACGCCCCATTTTACTATACAATTGAGACTTGGACCACATTACTCGTATTGGATTAGATGACGTCCAACAGCTATATACATTCAAGTAATTTCGATAGCCTATGAATTTGCACGAAACGTGATCACTTTATTTTACTATCGGCGCACACTAGCTTTTCCGAGAACGAATATTAATCGACGATCTTGCATTAAAATTTTCCGCGTACTACCGATCGGGCACTCGTGTAGAAAACTCAGCGAAAACAATTAATCGTTAATTTAATTTACGTCGTTCGATAAGCCTTGAACAGCTGAACCCGACGGCCTCTGTTCGAAAAAACAAAAATACGAAAAACAACACGTTTACAAATTAAAATCGAATCGTACAAATGGAAATCGCTTACAATTGCGACTGTTGTAAATTTACACCGAAAATAAACTGACGGTATCATTTGTGTAAATAATTAGTTCAAATACAGAGCACACATAATGGAAGTAGTAAAAAGAGAACTGATAAGCTTATCTGCTCGATTAATGTGTCAACAACTCTATCTCGTTTTGTTAATAACACATTAAACGCGTACATTCAAGAATATAATTCAAAACACTTATTTTATGAAATATTGTTTCAGATAAATACAACAACCGATCACATAATGAATAGGTCAAATGAGTTCGATGACCTTTGATGATGATCTTATAATAATAATTGTAATCAAAACAAAACATGTCACAGAATTTGTTGATTACAAAATATTAATTTAAATTTATAATGATTGTTCGGAAACGAGACGATGTTATGAGAAGTCTTCGATTATATTATTAGTCTCAATCTGGCGACAAATAATTTATATTTTACTGTTGGGTAAGATGACATGTAAGCCCGCACGGGTCATGTCTATTTTTGCGGCAAAGCAATCACTGACTCTGGTTTGAAGGCTAGGATAGCCATTATACAATCTAGATCACCGCCCTCGTCGATAACGACGAAGAGCTCGACGAGTCTATTAAACGATAGACACAACCCACTGAGCTTTTTAACGGATCTTCTCAGTGGGTCGCGATTCCGATCCGGTTATAGCGAAGTACTGCTCTTGCTACGGCTTGTGTTAGGACTCCCTTGAGCCCGTGAGCCCAACTACCTGGCTGCGCGTATATGGAATAGCCCCTTAGGCTACCACAGAATAGGTAGGAAAGAAATCTAGATGAGACTTAGAGCTCGTGCCTCAAAATTGTTTTGACAAAATTGTTGACAATTTTATAGAATAAAGAATCTTATAGAAGCTTTTGTAACGATTTACCACGAGGTGCACCGTCATTTTTTTTATCCTACCTATGCTGATAGCCTTGAGAGGCTATATCAGCTTTTCCTTGACATGTATGTGAGCTCACGGGACTCAAACCGGGTGTTCCTAACACTGGTCCTAGCAAGAGCAGTGCTTCGCAGAACATGCAACCGGATTGGAAACGTGACCCACTGAGAAGATCCGGCGAGAAACTCAGTGGGCTGTGTCTATAGGTTAATTCGCTCGTCGAGCCTATCGTCGCAAGCGACGGGTTCGACGAGGACGGTGACCGGTGCTTTTGGTGCCTAAAAGCACCGTTAATGGATCGGGAGGATCCGTAATGACGTGCTTTGGGCGACGTCGACTGTTTACCATTCGGTTTACAGGATCGGGTATGTAGTTTTCAGCGGCCACGACAAGAGGGTCCTCATGTCGTGTCGCCTTCTCGAAATGGCGCAATGTAGATAGTTATTGACACAGTCGAGCTTCAGGTCATCGTGGAGATCCACGTTCCTCAGGAACCATGGTGCTCCGACGGCTTCCATTGACCGGAGCACCGTGAGTTCATTAACCTAAGTATGCAATAAAAAAATAACCTTTAAATTTAAAATAACGAAGTCATCTATGGAGTGCAAGATAACCGTACCCAAAACGGATAAAATCTAACCCATATGAAATATTAATTTTCATAACTAAACATGCTAAATATTCGTTATTTTAATAAATTAAAGCTTTATGATCCCACAACCCAAAGTAAAGATACTTGAATCAGCCCTCCCGCGTCAACAGAGTGCCACGTAACATCTGTTTTTATTTGTATTACATTGCGTGTGTGCATGTAACGTTGATAAAATATGCTGATTATGTGGATCGCGATTATTTTTAATTTTCTTGTACCACGTATAAAAAACATCGGAATAGGAAATAATTTCGTGAATGGTTCTCGCCTACTTGAGAAAGATTTTTCGTGGACAAAACCAAAGAAGAAAAAGCGGTGGTAGATTCAGCGAAGCATTGCTCTTGCTATGGCTAGTATTAGTAAGGTCTTCCAGGTCGAGTCGCGTGAGCTCACTTATCCGTCCGCACGTAATGGGAATAGTAGCCCCCTTACGGCACAAATGACTAGGTAAGGCAAAAAAGATGGGACTCTGTTAAAGTTTTCTCTGGTTGCCGAGAGAAGGCGATTCTGATGGCAAAGAATCAACCAAGTTGTAGCTACTTCAAAAAAAAAACAAAAGCTTCAATACCTACTTGATTGTTTAAATTCTAACTTCTGAATGTGAATAATTAAAATAATAAAATAATGACACTGTCGTAGAGAAACACCATTATAATTTTAAGATACTAATTGTTATCGAAACCTTGGAATGTTTAATCTAGAATCAAAAATAATCTAAACCATGGAATGATTAATCTAGAATCAATAATAGTATAAAAGAGCGACCTGTGGACAGAGTCGTCATTCAGATCGAAATTACCTTATACTTGTGAGGACTTTTATTAAATTGAACTCGTTTTTACTGAATGCGAATGTTGATGAAACGGACGCTCAGCCATCCTTGGCGCCCTCGGAAATTGGCGTATTGGCGTATTGGACGTGTATTGGTGTAAATACACGGTGTCTCAGATGTAACGATAAACTGGCATAAGGGAACAGACACGCTGAAGCAGGATTTTTTTTTTAAAACAATCAGCTTTCTACGCACAGTAGTATTTGTGTGGGTAATATTTTACTGTTATTCGAAACATTTAAATAACTGCGTATTAATAAGCACCTGTTATTGAGTAATATAATTCTTCTTCATTATCAAGTAAAATAACATTGATAATATATACGTTTGTATGTCTTAAGCATGTATTTTAATAGGCACATGTACAAATAATAACTATAAAATAACTTGGGTCGATAAACTTTTGAACGTCATTCATTTAAATAATTTGTTTTCATATCGAAGGTCACTTTTATTGAATAAAATATTATTTTTAAATGTAGTATAAAAATTATTCGGAGGTTCGGTCGTTCCCTTTCTTCTAATGTAGGTTAATATTTTCAAGTACTTCTTTACATATCAATTAGCTAGTATTAGCTTAAATTAGTTAATTTTTTTAAATTAGTTTAGTTTATTAAATAAATTAGGACACAAAGTAACCGATAACAATATTAGTTTGCCGATTTTCGCCTTCCTAATAAATAATCAATTTAGTGAACTCACAACGTTAAATAAATCGCAATTAGCGGATGTTGCCTCACGTCACAGCGACCTTTGATCCCGCGCCTCAGACCGTTTTAATTACCTTTACTTTAAATATTCCTTTTTTTTTTAATTAGCGAATAAAGTCATTACAAGCGTGAGGTACCTCACGCTGGTGTGAGTTACCGAAGCTAATAGACACCACACCGTTAATACCGCTACTCACCTCAAGACATGAGGTCGAAATCTTAATTGCATAACCACTATGCCACTCTTCAAACCGGAACGCGTAAATCCTTTGCGGCATAAACAGGTTAATGGTAATGCCATGCGGGCTACTACTAGCTGCTACTGCTAAGATCAGAAAAAATTATAGCATTTACATGATTCTTCTTTATGCGTTTATCACAGAGCTTCTCTTAAAGGGCTGGAACGTGACGCGATTAAATTTCAGGTTTTTTTTTCAAATCAGGATAATCAAGCGCGCTCATGTAGATACGAGAACCTCGTAAGAGGTTCGGCCCCTGGCCGGAAAATGGATAACCTCCGCTGGGCCTCTTATATACCATAAAATTAATATGGTAGGAATCAACTAGATCCAACTTCTTTTGCGTTAATGATACTAATCTAAAAAAAAATACGTGTCCGAATTCCTAATGCGAAAACTTAATTGCTTGATTAGGAAAGACGATACAATGCAAATTTTTTTCTAACCCTAAAAACAGGCTGTAATTTAGATATGGTTTAGTTCGAAGTATCTTGAGCTATGATTTCTTTCCAGATTGCCGTTGGCCGTAGCACACGAGATCACCCCATTGACGTCGACTTAAGTTTGGAAGGTCCCGCCGCGAAGGTATCTAGAAAACAAGCAACAATCCGTCTCCGTAACAGTGGTGAATTCTTCATGTCCTCTGAAGGAAAACGCCCTATATTTGTTGACGGACGTCCCGTTTTGCAGGGAAATAAAGTCAAGCTGAATCACAATAGTGTAATTGAGGTAAGCGAGGATTTCAGATATGCATGTTGCATTAATGATTTATGGAATTGTTCTTCTAATATAATCAATAATTTAGGAATCTGAATCGATCTGAATCGAGATGGAGGACATCGACGGCAAAATATCATTAAAAAAACGAATCTACTACTATAATCGCTTTCCGTTTTATTATTTGAAATAAATATTCACAATAACGCATTCAACTTTTGTTGTAAATACATAATAATAATGGTGAAATGCTAATATAGAATTTTATATGGTTGTGACGACTAGAAAACAATTTTATGGTCCGTGAATACAATAATAACGCCACCACACGACTGAATTTCTATATTTTAATGCTAGTATTGTATTTTTCATTAAAACTTTCATTGATTTTCTCGTTCATTTTGTTATTAAAAAAATACATCTTGCACTGTCGGCAGTAGTAAAATGTCTATCTTGGAAGTTTGCGCTGGTCACAGTCATATTTCTTGTTTCACTTCTAAGTTAAGTCTCAATTTGGATATAGATCAGTATTCACTTTGTATGTATGTGGGATTCACTAAACCCTTAAAATTAGGTGAGCTAGGTTCCATATTACAATCTACAATGTATACGCCGCGGAGCGGAGGTGAAATTTATTGGTTTTAGACTCATTAATTTCGTTGGTAATAAATGGACAGAATCAGATAAGTTAGTCAAGTTCAAAGGTGTGACGCGATGTTCCTTCCTACATGCAAACTTCCGACTTGTTATACTCGTAATAATTATAAGATAAACGTCATGAGTTTTATTTGTTTATATAACTCAACAATTTTTTTAGTTTAAAGCAAAAAAAAATGCCTTGATTTTATTAAACAATCTCACTGACCTTACAATTATGTAAATGCTCTGTGAAAATACGGATAACATTCGTCGCAAAACAGAAATGTTGGTTTTGTTAGTCATAATAGTACTTTTAATATTATAATTATTTTGTTTTATTTTAAAAAAAATGTAGTTTTTTTTTGTCGGTGTTTTTAAAAGTATCACATACAAAATTGGGAAAAACCACTTTTTTCATAGATCTGCATACTAGACTGTCTCTGGCCCGACAATGGTTGGCCAGGGCATACAGACGGCGTAATGGAATTTGCGTGACTTAGAAACAATTAATTTGAAGTCCCAATTGCATTAGGATACTAGTTTTCCTATCCTTGACGCATTATTCTGTTCATTATACAATGTCATTCGTTCTACACCGCACGTACCATTTCATTTGAAGTTTTTCTCAAAATAATGTACGTAACATGTATTTAAAGGTACATGTCGTCGTGGCCTAAAGGATAAGACGTCCGGTGCATTCGTGTTGAAGCGATGCAACGGTGTTCGAATCCCAGGCGGGTACCAATTTTTCTAATGAAATACGTACTCAACAAATGTTCACGATTGACTTCCACGGTGAAGGAATAACATCGTGTAATAAAAATCAAACCCGCAAAATTATAATTTTCGTAATTACTGGTGGTAGGACCACTTGTGAGTCTGCGCAGGTAGGTACCACCACCCTGCCTAATTTTGCCGTGAAGCAGTAATGCGTTTCGGTTTGACGGGTGGGGCAGCCGTTGTAACTATATTGAGACCTTAGAACTTGTATCTCAAGGTGGGTGGCGCGTTTACGTTGTAGATGTCTATGGGCTCCAGTAACCACTTAACACCAGGTGGGTTGTGAGCTCGTCCAACTATCTAAGCAATAAAAAAAAACATGTCTAGGAGATGCCTCACTACGATTCTTTGACCTAATGTCTTAAGGTAGGCGGCGGCATGCAGGTTGCAGTCTTACGGGCTCCTCCAACCATTTAACACTAGATGCATAGTCGAATCCTCTGTTCAATATCAGCTACGGTGCTAAAACATGCACAAGTATCCGGGTAATAGATAAATAAATTAAACAAAATATGTTATATTTTTACGGCAAAAATATAGTAGATAAATAACTACTAGCGGACTTGTAAGAAAACATATTTACGAAATTATGAATAAAGTATACAGCTACAAGTCTAGGGACGTTTTAAAAAGCCCTGTAGCCCAAATAACGGAATAGGTACCTATAATTTTGGATTAAAACGATGAAAACTTACGAATGTCAAATTGGATTGACAAATAATTTCGACTGCAGACAAACGTATATTGATAAAAGGTTTATTCATGGTTTTTGTTTATTATATAGAATTTTAAAACTACATAATAATATAATGAATATTGGTTTAAAATATGTTGATTTCGATTATACTTTATTTGTTGATTTCGGTTTACTTTGTTTCTTTGAAACTTAAATACTGAACTTACTGGTGGTAGAACCTCTTGTGAGTCCGCACAGGTAGGTACCACCACCCTGCCTATATTCTGCAGTGAATCAGTAATGCGTTTCGGTTTGAAAGGTGGCGCAGCCGTTGTAACTATACTGAGACCTTAGAACTTAGGTTAGTATTTACGTTGTAGATGTCTGTGGGCCCCAGTAACCACTTAGCACCAGGTGGCTGTGAGCTCGTCCACCCATCTAAACAAAAAAAAAGAAAAAAGTATGTTGATTTCGATTATACGTGGTTTTCCTTACTTTGTTTCTTTGAAACTTAAATACTGAACCAGATCGCATTTCCCGCATTTTTCATATAAGTGTCCGCCGCGTTTCTGGCCGAATTTTAGTGGGTCGCGATTCCGAGCCGGTGTCAAGATTCACACGAGAAGCGCGGAAGCGAGAACGAGGAAGTGCTAACTCGTCTTACTTTCAGACGTCGCCTTGCTTAGTCAACTTTATAAGCATTGACGTAAAGAGCGAGTATGTCGTTTGTTTTTTTTTTTAAACTAAATTTGTTTTCTTTGTTCGTTGTTACAGATCGCGGCACTACGCTTCGTTTTTCTCGTCAACCAAGATCTCATCAGTGCAATACGTCAAGAAGCCGTTAAAGTTACTATACCTGTATGAAAGCTCGAATTACAAATAAATAAATTATTCAAAATAAATAAAACATTTTTTTTTATTGAGAACACATTTATTTGGTCAATTTTTGAACAATTTAAAACAAGATACCACTCAAAAAACAATTACTTTTACCAACTATTTTAACAATATCTCGCATTTGTTTAATTTTGCCAGTACTGCTATAAATTATAATGTACACATACTCAAACAGAGCAAACATTTATAGTATATTACGTCTATCACCCAACTATTATCACGTGCTTCGGTACTGGCATTAAAAGATATGCATTAAATGAATTAACGACAAAACAAATCCTAATAAATCTATATATTAACTCCGTAACCCTTAAAATTAATCGGTAAATCACCACTTTATATACAAATACTCTTTTAAATCACGTACATAATACAATAACGATGGCCAACGAAGTGCAAGAAAATAAAATATAACAATCCACTCATAGTGCTTATCAAAAATACGAGTTTTTTTTTTAAAAGTCTATAATAATAATTAAAAACAAAAGTTTTTTAATATATAAATATCAAGTATTAGTATCAGTCGTCAGCTCCAGTCTAGCTCGATATAAATTAACTAATTTTGGAGCTGTTTGTTTTCAACAATTCCCTTGAAACGAATGTTGGGTAATGGAATAATGTAAGTAATGGAATAATATGTTCAGAATTTCAAAACCAGAGCGGTATTCCAGTTTCTTTATTCACCACTCGTTTATATTTACGTAGTTGTTCAACTGATTACTCCGATCCAAAATTATTCTAATTAGGCTTATACTTTTCATTTAGAATTCTTGTAACTAAAGATGCGCATCTCGTCGCAATTAAAATAAATACAAAATTATTAACATAAATCTCTAACTTTTTGGTGAATATGCAGATTAAACAATACCATTCGATCATAAATATAGGTTGAATTAAACATGAATCTGGAATTAACAATGTTAGAAAACTTTACAAAACAAACAATGAAAACATTGGAAACTTCTTACCCATTACAATTGGACGTAATACGTATTCTGCAACAACTATAAGATAAGATATTTAACAAAATAATGAAAAGAACAAAATTCAACTTTCATATTTTGTACATAGATTATCCTAACCACTTCAACAAACTACCAAATCTTACGCGATCATAAATATTTTATAAATAATAAAATCTATACAATCAATCAACGTGAATACATTAAAATTAACTATGTTTTATTAACTACAAAGGCAACGCTTTCAAATACATGTAATGCAGGACTTAAAAGCAGATATTTGGTATAATTATTAAACACCCTGTACAAGATATCAAAATAGTTGTATTAATTTTCATAAATAGGCACGTTCAGGCAAAACAATAATATGGTGAGTGCCTTGAAAATGAGATCAGTGCAAATTCTTTAATATGTATATTATTGGAGTAAAGGTATAAAACACAAAAAAAGACACCTAAATTATTGCCATTTCAATCTAGCTGATAGCAGCACTAGCTAGAAAGGCACTGTTAGCGAGTTATCCAAATTGGTTGATCGCATTATTAGATGTATTACCATTATTGATAAAATCCGAACTTAAAGCGAGTGCTGTTATCTGTGTAATATCTAAGGCAACATCGGAAGGCAGAAAAGCATTTACATAACAATAAAAAGCTTCAAAAAAAAAAACAAATTGTATCTTGATTTATTTTATGCGCAGATAATGCTACGTAAATACTTTTTACCAGTTTGCTTCCCCTCTTTTCTACAATATCGAAGATTTTTATATTCACTACATACGGTTATTTCACGGTTTTTATTTCATTAACTACCTAAATCTAAAGTACGATTACAAATTTTATTTATATTCAGGACCTGTACCCATTTACTATATAAATAATGTAAATATAACAATAACGCATATTTTATATACATATGTTATTAACTACACGTCTCCTGTGCTTCTGTTATCTAATCTAGATAGCATAAAATATATAATTATCTTAATTTAATATAGGTACATATCTCAATACGCGCTTACTATTTAAGTGAGCAATTCGAACCTTCGTACATACGTGATGGTCAGTCACACTCAAAAAAAAAGGAAATCTTCATATACTTTTATCCTAGTAACATAACAAATCTTTGTAGCTTTATAGAAACATTTTCGAATACCCAAATATTCTTAACTGGATTTAGATTTTATTTACTTGGGAAAAATCTGTTTATTGCAATATGTAATAAATAGTAAATATCTGTATATTGATAATAAAATTAATTACTATTTTGCGGGAAGGTAGGTACCACCTACTAGAGAATATCTACAAAGCACCAGACTGTATTCGCTATTTTGAATTAATGGAACTATCTAAAATAAACTTGAGGGTTCATAATCATAATGCATGATTTGAATCACAAGAAACAACTGAAATCAAAAGTTGATAAACGAAAACGTATCCTATAAAAATTTACAGCACAATAAAAAAATACACAAGAACAAAAACCATAAACCTTAACGTTGCGAACTATTTGTTTTTACTTACTTAAAAAAAAATTAACTTTAAAATAAATATTGTAAATTCTCTTTAATCTGAAAAAACATAATATTTACACACATATTTAACGCCCTTACACAAAATGTTATTCATAGATGATAGAATGACGGTGTACAAAACGAGTATATCATAAAATTTGAAAAACAATAACAAAATACAGATCAGATCATATTGCGCGATCGTGCAATGCCTAATTATTTTCTTTGTTTTGTATATCACTCTTAAATTATAGAATTTGGCTTAATACATAATAAAACACTTAGATATGTCAACAACCTTAGGTAACATGATATAATTTATAAATGGAATTATTATATCAGGAATCGGACCTTTGCCATGGTGGGATTGTTTGTATTTAGGTTTAGGTCCAAAAATTTTTCAAACTTTTACTTCAAACAAGCTTCCTTAATCATGTTTTAATCTTATCGTGTATTTAAGATGATCACTAGGTTTTGGCTGTGATATCACAAATTTTGTACTGTAAACAGACTTATATTTGTGGAATTTTTCAGCCAAAACGTATGTATTTTTCCTGTGACTGAATACGGCTTTAATTTTTTTTTTCAAAGCCATTTTGTCGATGAATTGGTTTTTCTCTAGGAACACCCAAGGTTGCCATCTTCGTCCAGTTAAATCAGGATTAAAGTTATCATTCTCTGGTGTACTGGCGTAATGCGAACCGTTTTCCGCTTTTTTAATTACCATTTTAGGTATCGATTTTTTTATTTTCTTCTTTTCTTTGTGCATTTTAAAATGAATTTCATCAATGCTTTTTAAAACATCTTCAAATTTTGGCTTCGGTTTTTTCAGATACTTAGCGACAGTGTCCTGTGTTTGTCTTTCTTTAATACTAGGCTTTGGTGAATCTTTGGACAATTTCATTTTTTTCAATTTTAATAAACTATGTTGTGGTAAAACTAATTTCACCTTAAGATCGCCAATGGATTCTTTTAGTGGTGGAATGTATTTTTGAGCAGCTTTAGTTATTAAAGGACGATTAACGTGTACATCACTTATATTGGAATGCATGTAATTTTCATTTGTGTTATCACTATGTTTACAAGTTTTGGTATCATTCTGTAATCGAAATTCATTTATTTGTGATATTTTTGAGCCCTTGTAATTTTTTATTTTAAGTAATATACCAGAGCTCTTTTCTTCAGAAGTAGTTGATGATACTTCTGGAGAATTGGGGTTATTGAAATTAGTATCTCCCTCAGTCGTTTTATAAGTGACACTGTCTATACTAGATTCACAAGAATGAATGGTTTCATCTTGAGCGCTACCATATGTCTTTAAATTAATAATTTCTTGTTCTATTTTGTAGACATTGTCGTTATTTCTAAAAGTTCCTAAAGGAGAAAAGTTACCGATATCGACGTTTTCTTTATTATCTCTTATTACCTCATTGGTATCTATATCGTTAACCATAAAATTATTATCATATCTATGTTGATTAACTAACGCTTCTACTTCATCTTGAGTATCAGACAGTATTTTTTCTAATGATTCTCTATCAAACGCAGGCTCTTGCGTAATTCTACTGGGCCAATTATGAAATGATTTATTTTCACTCAAATTAGCGCTATACAGTGCTTGCACTAAGTCCTCATCGTCTTGGTAAGTCTGAACTCTATAATCGTAATCATTTTCTGGGAGTTCATTAGCAGAAATATCAGAAGCAGCATTTTCAAAAAATTCGTTGAGCTTAGGTGATACTGCGTCATTTATAAAAACGTCTTCAGCAATTTCATCACTAACGACAGTTTCAATACATGCCACATCTTCAACCCACGAACCAACAGGTGATTGTTCTTCGCTGCTTTCGAAAATAAGCAACTGGTCAGAATCTTTTCTGTCTGGTATTTCATCGCTTATTCCAATACTGTCATCGTGCTTCTTTAAATTGTCATTATTTTCATTAGTAATACTTAATTCAGAACATTGTGTATGACATACCTTTTCTTCAACATTTTCTTCATCATCTATAATACATTCGTTACCTATAAAGATGCAGTAAGACACGTTTTCTTCATTATATACTGAAGAAATGGAATTTCTTCTGTTATTTTGAAAGATATTGCAAATATTTTGTGTTATAACAGCATTATTAACTTTTTTCCGTTTCGTAGGCCATATTAAAGAATCTTCCTGTTCTGACCCATTTTTTATTTTATCCAAAGCCGAATCTGAATATGATCTTTTCAGAGTAATTTTTTGCCGTAAGACAGCTCCTGAATAATTATCGCATTCAAAAGATACATTATCCAAAGTACAATCTATAATATTTTCTTCAGAATTACTCACAGCATTGTTTCCGTCATCTTCAACTTTGTTACACGAATCAATGTTATACCTCTCATTGTCATTATTTAAAATGGTCACATCTGTTGGTAAATTTGAGGTTTCTAGGTCAGTCAAATGATCCTCGCAATGGAGGTGTTCTGCTGCTATACGGTCTTCCGGCACAAGTTGCTGACAAAAACTTTCTACGTGTTCTTCTTTGTCGATGTCTAATTGACCCTTAGTTTCTCGCAGAACAGTATGATCTGGTTGAACAAATGGGTCTTGTGTATTACAACCGGCATTTGGTGAACAGTTGCTTTCGTTGCATTTCCAGTTTCTTTCTTCATCGAAATTATTCTCATAGTCAGCGCACTTACTGCATGAGCCCAAATTATCTACTAACGGTTCCCCATCTAAGGTTAAAATTGATGTATGATTCAGACTCTTTATAGGATTTTCTAGATGATTATTTTGCGTTTGACTGGATTCATTCGTGTGTAAAATAAGTTTTTGTAGCCAAGGAGAACAAAGTTTAACTTTGGAAATGTTAGTTTCTCTTTTTATATTAATCTCGGAAATAAATGCAAGTTCTCCAGTAGTATTTAAAAAGTCTAATTCTTTTTCTGACTTACCATCATCTTGGAGTGAATATGTGTTTCTCGAATGAGGGTTTTCAATATTACAATCATCAGTGATGTTATATTCATTGGTGTTATTAGTAGATGATTGCGAATTATGCAATTGACCATCGCCATGAAATACAAAATCAATTGAATGATTTTCTGTGGTAGGTGTACTTTCAGACTTTAAGGTGTGTGAACTAGTATCTTCTAAAGGATGAAGTGTTTGACATATCTTCGATTTTGAAGGACATTTACATGATTTGTCCGATGTATCTATATCACTATCTGAGTTTACTTTCATTTCATTAATGTTCTGGAATTCTTCTTCGTCTAATTTATTTGAAATTTCATCTAGAGCATTTATTTCTTGATCAGTTCCGATACTGACGATATTTTCTTCTCTGTTACAGGTGGAATGAATTTCATTATTTTGGTACTTCTCATCAGTATATTTATTTTCATTCGATTTTTCTTCTCTGATGTTATTGTAGGTTTCTATAAGGTTACAACTTGTTTCCATGTCCATAAAAGTTTCATTAGTATTGGAACTGTGTGAAACTTTTGTTAAGTCATGATTCTCAATTAGATTCGGTAATTGGAATTCTATATTCAATACTTTGTGATTATCATCAACTTGCATATTTGATACTTCAATCTCTGATAAAATGCTTGAAGACCCTTTTGAATCACTCTCTGTTTTAGTCTCAACTTCGGTTTTTATATCAGATAAATCTGCTACAAGTTCAGTGGCTTCTTCAATAGAATTTTCTTTGTCACTTTGAAATGCTGGTGATTTTATATCATTTTGTAAAATTATTGTTTTTATATCAGTTACATCAGCTACCTGTTTAACACAGTCTTCATTAAAATTTACTTTATCACTTTGAGATATGGAACAGACTGGGTCTTTTTGCAAAAATATTTTATTTTTTATATCATTTACATCTGGTGCAATTTCAGTGTAATCTTCAGTAGATTTTTCTTTGGCCCTTTGATATAATGTTGAATGTATTACATCTTTATGGAAAACTATTTCTTTAACTATTGCTTTAGCATCATTTTTTAAACTGAAATCAATAGCCATGTCATTCGATTTGTCATGGTGACTAAATACTTCCACAATAGAATCAGAAATTTGACTCTCTTTTACAGATGGTTTTATATCACGAGAATCAGTAGAATCATGATTGTCCAAATGAGTTTTATTTGGATTTGTCAAATTATCATTGACATTTTGCAGATTTTCTGGATTCTTTATAATTACACTGTCAGTTCTAATAGTTGGTGAAGGAAGTTGATCAGTTTTCATCACCTCTACAGACTGTGGTTTTATTTTTCTAAATTTACTCAACTTTACAGTTTCTTTTTCAGATTCAGCAGTTGGAGAGAGCTGATTCATTAAATTATTTAATGATGCTTTATCATTAGGTCCAGGTTCAGATTCATTTAATGTAGGAGGAATACTAGTTGTTGTTCCTTTGTTAGCATTAACAAATTGCTGGTTCACTTCTGGGAAATTAAACTCTATATCATTGTCTAATCTTGGTAAAGATGCTAAGCACACGCCAGAACTACTGTCAAAATCTTGTATACTATAATTGGATTTTATGGCGTCTGCATTATTAAGATACTGAGTTTCTGCCATTTTACAACTTGTAATTTTATCATTTGGGTTAAATGGGCTTTGAGATTTGAAATGATTATTCTCATCTACAGAGTTCATTGAAGGAGATTTAACCAACTGAGATAGTGGATTTGAAATCTTTTCAATTATTCTTTCACCAATGTTTTGTACTGGAGCTGCAATTTCTACATGTAACATTTTGGGACTGCAAGGTTTTATCTCAAAGTTACATCCGACTTCCTTATGGATTACTGACTGACTTATTTTTGCTTCTACATCCAAAGGTGATAATGGACGGGCTAATCTATCACCACCTGATATAGAACTAGATTTTATTACAGGATGAGGAGTTTCAAAATGTAAAGGAGACTTGAAAGAATTTATTTGTGTAGAACCAATTGCTTCTTCAAATTGGTTTAGTAGCTCCAGATTACTATATCCTTTTATATTTTCAGGTAATTTAGAAACCTTCTGGATATGATCATATTTACCAAGTTCTTCACTAGGGACATTAACCAAACCAAGAACATACAACTGTTCTTGGTTATTTAAAACAGGAGGGCCAGTTTTTTCCTTAGAATCTTTGCTGGAATTCACATCAATACCCTCATCATCTCCTTCATTCCACATTTGTAGAAACTGTCTAACATTAAGGTTCTTTTTGTTACTAGATTCTGTATTATTATTGGAAATTAAACTCGATTTTGGCATTGCAGCTTGTGTTCTCATAAGTGAAGCATAGGGATAATCATGTCTCATAAAGTATTCGTTTGGTACTCTATTTAAAGTTGAATCAATACTTCTTACACTTGTTGTTGATGACTGGCTAATGTAGCCACAATCTTCTTGAGTAGAACCATGCGTTTGTGTTGTATCATTACTGATTATAGAATCAGTCGGAGATATAGCTATAGTATTTGGTGAGAATTGCTGCATATTTCTTGAAACAGTATTGTTAAAAACCATACTTGCATGTTCATAGGCTTTCTGGTTTATATCTTTTTTATAATATGGATGTGGGGGTACAGCATGCATATTCATTTGAGGATAGTTCGGTAATATTCCTTGACTTTTAACAGAATGATATTTAGTAGTTTCGCTGACATAATAGTTGTCAAAAGTATGATAATTTTTTATTCTACCATTTTCATAATCTACATATATTTTATTGTTGCCATCATAAGGAAGTTTGTTTAAAGAAACTGGCCTAATAGATCCTTCTAATGGATATTGTGATAGTTTACCTTGAGGATAGTTATTAATAGGTCCATATACAGGATGCAAAATTTGATTGTTGTATGGTATCCCACAATTGTTTTGGGCATTTACAGGTCTTGGATACCTCTCAATCATATGATCACTTAATCTAGAATCATTGTACTGGAAATGGGGATAACCAGGATATGGCTGTGGGGTTATTGACTTCGATAATTCATACCTCTGGGAGTGTAAATTAGGATGAAACGGATAAGGATAATTAGTACTTAAATTATAGTCATACCTTGGTGGTGGACATCTGTCTTTTATATTTGGATATGGCTTAAAACGAATATTTGGTTCTTGACAGTAAGGTTCAGGATACATAAATCCAGCTTCTTCTGCTACTGTTCTGTTTGGTCTTGATGCTGGAGCTGATCTTGGACCTACACAACTTGGATATTCTGGGAATTGGTAGAGTTCAGGTGGTCCATATTGTCTTTGATGACGTAAGTTACCACTTCCAGAAGGCCAACTTTGAGCAACTAAACGTGAGGATTGGTTGAAAGGCGGCACAGAAGAATCAACACTTTTAACAACTTTTGTATCATTATTTACTGTATTCACAGCATAAGGCACATCACAATACTTTGTTTCAGAAGCAACAATATTACGTTTCACGTTTTTAGACAGAAGTGGATTTCTATCTGGTGCTTGAGTGATAGGGTTTTCATCATTTTTGTACATAGGAGGTACCAAAATCCGCTGCATATTTTCTTGGAATGTCTGTCTTGGAGATATGTTTCTTGTAGGGTTTTGGTAAATTTTATGGGAAAATTCAGGTGGTCGTTGGTGATATACGTTGTTTGAACAAGGCCATGGTTCAACTCTGGCTTTTTTCAAATAGCAATCATTCTGCGACGGCGGTATCACCCGATCTGGTCCAATAACAGCACAGGGCCGTGCACTCGGTGCATCCACTTTACCTGATGAGTTAGATCCGATGTCTTGATATAAGTTATTTTGATTGCATTGAATTGTTGTCCCACCTTGAGCGTACTTGTTAACATCATTGTTACGCTCACCCAGTGTCGATTCGGTTCTCAAATCCTTAACATCCATTTCCACATGAATTTTGGTACATAATTCTAACTATTGTTAACATTTTTACAGAAAGCTCCTCGATTTCTAACAGAGCGTATTGTCCAGACACTCCAAGAGACGATTACCATGCTGAAATATAAACAAAATTTACAATGACAACTGTCAAAACACTGCCACATATGAATTGAATAGCATCGTTAGAATTTATTTAAAACTACTTAGATTGTATGATATGAAAGCTATACCTTTATTTTATTTGATTTCTAAATATATCAATAAAATTTCCAAGGAAACACCGATTAATTTAATACGGTCCTCCACAGTCGCCCATTTTGTAATGTTGCCTTTGCTTAAAACAACATCGCACTTCCAAAATCATTTCTCAAAATAGTCGATTAATTNCATCGTTAGAATTTATTTAAAACTACTTAGATTGTATGATATGAAAGCTATACCTTTATTTTATTTGATTTCTAAATATATCAATAAAATTTCCAAGGAAACACCGATTAATTTAATACGGTCCTCCACAGTCGCCCATTTTGTAATGTTGCCTTTGCTTAAAACAACATCGCACTTCCAAAATCATTTCTCAAAATAGTCGATTAATTGATCGAGTGGAATTGCATAGCTTACTACAGAATAACAAAGAATTTAAAAGTGCTGGAACGCATTTTACCGATTGAAAAAGATTTGACCATTTCATGAGGTTAAATCGAATTAAATTACTCTTAATTATATTTAAAAAAAACGACGATGACAGTAAATTCGCGTACTGTTTATCTTCATGATGTTAATCAGTTTGCCAATTATAATTCAACAAATACATATACGATGTTTTTATTTTATTGTGTTTTTAATAAATATTTCAACGCTGTTTTCAAATACTTCCAGATGGATTTCAGTTGTAAGTGGTAGTGAAGACCTACTTTCGTCCTGACATACCACTGTGCTCCAACGTTCATTCTCCATTCTGCTAAAACGTGATTGAATGACTTTTAAGGTGCTTATGTGAGTGCGGGACGTGTCATCGAGCACTTCACAACACTTGCATAAGTCATCATGACTGCTTATAATACGTAAGCATTCCATTAAATCAAAATTGATATGGCGAAATGAGATGTAAGCTGATTTATTTGAAAATGTAATCAATTGAGATGAAATTAAACGAAACGAGATGAGAAATATAGTCTCACTAAAATGATGGTTCTTAACTGAGATTTTTTGGAGGAACTGAAGAAGCTACGTGCAGCGGCTTTGTTACATATCCCCACATTTGTATAAATACTAAACAGTTAATAAACCACCCCCACAATATATTTGAACCTGAAGAAACCTTAAATGAACAGAATAAAGCAATTCACAGAACTTTGGTCTTCACGTTCCTGCCAAAAAGTTTGTTCCATTTTACTTTTCGTACAACAGGAATAGCAAATTTTTATAACATATATTTGATGGCTTTAAGCTATGAAGCTTTGCCCTTTTCTGTATTAGCAAAATTTTAACAGGTAGTTTACATATGTATACTTTAAGTACCGTACATACCTATACATTTTTTCTCCTAGTTACGCCGAAAGTTCGGTTTTCCTCCCGCTGTACAGGGAAGAAAGTCTAACTTTTCCTCCCGCTGTACAGGGAAGAAAGTGTCACTTTTCCTACCTGGGTACAAGTGCGCATGCGCGTTAGTGTCTACGTCAGCTCTCACGCATCTAAAATTCTCCGCCATTGTTGCGCTCGGGTAATTTGCAATATTGTGTTTAGTAAAAATTGTGTGTAAAAGTGAAATAAACAAAATGCAAAAAAAATTAATACTGAAGTATTAAACAAAGATGAGTTCATCAGACAGTTCTTATTCAATTAGTAGTAGTTTATTTAAAAATTAAAAAACAGTTAAATTGTTTTTTTATGAGTATGAGGGGCTCCGCCCCCCCTACCCCTGCCAGGGCTTCGCCCATGGACCCCGGCTCGGTACTCCAGGAACTTTCGGCCTGGTAGGAGAAAAAATAGTATGTGCACCGCGGGAAAAAAGTAGGACATCTCATCCCGCGTGTTTGCCACCCTCGCCTACGGCTCGGATGACAATTTTACATCCGGGAGGAAATGTCCTACTTTTCTCCCTTGGTGCACAATGTATGTTTACAGTAGTAGCATGAGTGTAGAGGTAAGGAGAACCGTCTCTGTGTGTGAAAAGTGTCCGTTAAAATTAGCTTAATAAGGGTGGCGCTACAGTAGCAAGCGGGTAAATTTAAAAAAAGGCGCTGAAATTTATTTGAATAAGATAGAGAAATAAAAAAGGACGAAAGAACTGTAAGCACTACAAAATCACAAAAAGTATTTTATTTAAAGCTGATAAGAAAATGCAATCGATGTCTCCACGTTTTACCACAGCAATAATTTTAGGTATATTGACGAAATTAGTTTGGACTACGTAAACATGTGAGGTCTTGTATATTACACTCACTAACTACTCTAGTCATTAATTAACCACTCGCACGTTTTACTCTGTTAATTTGCCTCTCTCTGTACCGTGCACGTCTGAGGAGTTTTATATATTAAATTTCTTAATTCAGCATACCTCAATCAGTTAACAACTGCTCAATTCATATTATACCCTATGCTAGCTAGCGCCATTCTGGAGGATTTTTGAACTGTTATTTATTATTATTTAATGCTGAAAGTGGGACACTTTTTCAAACTTCTCTCTTAAGAGACGATTCTCCTTACCTCTACCCTCCATAAGTAGTAGGTATGATACATACTTTAAGCTTAAATAATACACTTTCAAGATTAACAACAAATTTATTTTCATGTTTGAAAGTTTCTATTTTTGTGTTTTGGGTTTTTTGGCGGGAAAGCGAGGAGTGAAGTTGTGAGAATTGTTGCATTTTGTATAATTAGTGTTCCTTCAGGTTTAAATGTGTAATAACGGTGGTTTATTAACTTTTTAGTATTTGTGAAAGTGCATAAATGTGGAAAAATGAAACAAAGCCACTGGACGTAATTTCTTGGGATCCTCCAAAAAGTCTATTGAGGAAGTCTCAGTAAATGACCACCATTTTAGTGAGATTGTATTTCATCCCATATCATCTCATCTCATTTCATTTCATACCATGTTTCATAATATTAATAAACTTCATTTCATTTCACTTCATATTAACATTTGCAGAGTTAATTACTACATTAATCAAATTACTTTCTCCACAATATACCTATACCGTCCCACGCTGCTAATTTGATTCATACTTACACTGATATTAATAATGGCTAACATGGACAGTTTCCTTCGTTTTTTATTATTATTCATAAACTGTAAACAATTAAAATGGCAAAAAAATTTTATACCTGACAGTGACAGTGGCCAAGGCACAAACCGTGCGCGGTGCGAGCCACAATAAAGACAACAAAAAACAAATTGTGTTTTGCACATGTAGGAACTTCAAAATTTTCTGAAAATCTGAAATTCGAAGATCAGGTACAGATAAAAACAGTTCTCTTTTCGGAATGAAATTTGTATCAGTATCTTTAATTCTTACATTAATATTCGTTGTGTATGTAATCAATACAATATGGACATTAGCTGAAATATTCATACCGCCAGAATGCCGCCGTGGCGACAAATGTTTCTCTTCGTATTTAACTTCTAACCCTGTACAGAATTTAGTGTTTTATGCTTCCTTAAAACAGCAGCCGCTTGAGGAAGGGACTTCATCGAATTCGGTAACTAAAGTGCATACTTTATTGAATTTTGACTATCGGAACCCGGCTTCTATGTAAGTTTTAATGACACATTTGTATGTTTTAATTTTATTCTTCTTGTATAGACGAGCGAACGAGCTCACAGCCTGCCTTGTGGTAAAAGATTCCGGTGCCTAAGATATGAATGGCCCTATCCAGCTTCAGATTTGTCTCAATCATATAGCAAAACCATAATTTTTGCTAATTGTATTTCTGATGCACAATGTTTTTTTTTTTATTAGGAATTCATTTATAGATACAAGTTACGTGTTAGATACGTGTTACAAGAATTGGTATCTGTCTATAGGATTTGTAGGCATTGCTGCATCACTTGATATGAGTACACGAGGCAGCTTATCCTTTACACTACAATTTTACCTGTGAAACAATTTAAAAAATACCAAAATTATTTAAATTTGGGACATTTTCTTTAGAAATCTGGTAACAAGTGTGCAGATGACATGAACTGAAGATTGCATATTGACACCTATTGATCTTTGTTTAGAAGTGGGTTAATATAATCTGATGTTAAATAGATGATGATATAATAGTAAAGCAGTATTTATGTGATTTCAGTAATGTGCAGTTAAATATACCACGTAAAACACGTAACAATGGAACACTATATATGCATGTTGTCATGTTGGATGATAGCAAATTGTATAAATCATTTGATGAAATTCGGCAAACACATCCGTTACATACATGGCCATTGATAAAGTTTGTAGAACCACAAGCAGCCACATTTAACTTACTACAACATAATGTAAGTGTATTTATTAAAGATCAGGAATAAAAATCTACATGATGTATTCAAAATTATTAACTAACCTAAATAATTAGTGTTGTTTTCGAAGACCGTGATTAAAGATTTTACTTAAAAATGTGTTCAAAATCAAATAGCACAGAATCAGTACTTAGTTCATCTTGACTTATGCTTACTAGATAAAAAATATATTTTATTAAATTTTATATGGAAACAAAAATTTGTATTTCCAATTAAAATACTTTCAAGAATAAAGAGTATTTAAGAGTGTAATTAAAAAAACTGTTTCAGAAACTGTTTATTTATAGTAATTATATTTTTATTGGTTGGCTATACAATACAAGTATAATAAAACAGTAGTAGACAATAATACTATAAAAACGTTTCTGTGACCAGAATGCTTGTCAAAGCCTTCTTCAAAGAATGTTGGTGGTTCAAGGTATATTATAGTCTTAGGAAAGTTCTCTATAAATGAGCTTCCACGAGCTTCTTTATTTTTTGTAAACATATATGTTATTAGTAACACTAAAATTGCATATTTAACATTTTTAGGATAAAGAAAAAAATTCTGGGGAAGACCGACATCTCCATCCTTATGCTCATATATCCACAGTTGTACCCTTGTCGGTATTAATTGATGATTTGAACTTACCATCTTCCAAAATACCTGGAGAATTATATCCCTATTTAAGGTAGTAAAATTGTAATTGTTTAAAGTTTCATTCATACTTATAATAATGATTTTATACTTATAATAATGATTTTATACTTGAGTCGTCTATTATCAAAGGTGGCAATCTGTGCATTTGAACAAAAAAATGTTATTGATATGTCAATACAGATTGATTTGAATATAATCGTCTCCTTCAAAGAATACGGTTCAAAACCTGCATTAAATAAAGGTTAATACTTAACCTGTTATTTATCTAAGGTGTCGTTCAGAAGAGTTTTGTGACTGCCAATGGAATACAAAGTCAATAATTCGTTTTTCTGATTTACCAATAATTGTCCAAAAGTCACATTGCCGGCTTTGATAATAGACGACTCACTTATAATAATGACTTGATTTATAAATGTTTATATTTAGCTTTTGCATTTCTGTATGTCTTTACTATTGACAGTTAAATTTGGCTAAATACTCTAAAGAATATCAAACAATATTTCTACAAATTGCGCAGTTCAGAATATTTTTTTGCAGGATTCGGGGAGACAAATTCTTGCCGATAATACAACACAATGTATTAAAATCACGAATGTCTCATTTGCTTCTTCTAAACAACAGCATGACAAAAGTCAATGTGACTGTAAATGTGTCTCCAGCATCATATGGTATATTTCGACTGGCTCTACATGTGAGTCTCGCTTTTGAGCACTTGCACAGTCTTGGATTCAGTGAGAAAGATGTTGATGATGTCAAAGGAATCTTTGCTGACACAAATTTGTATTTGTTGTCAGCCACAGTCTTGATAGCCAGCTTTCATGTGAGTGATTATTTTATTACCTGTACTTTTATTAAGTTTTTCATTAAGTTTATTCAAATGTTGAAGAATAAGTTTGCTATATTTTTCTAAACATGCAGTCTTGAAGGTACAGGGTTAAAGTGCTCAAATCCCTAGCGGATATTAAAATGTAGCAGAGAGGTTGAGAGAAGAAATAGGTAATAGAACAGAATGGTTTACGACATGTACCACACAGAAAATCAACTTTAAACAAAAAATATTATGTATTTATTTTGAATACAGAAAGGAATAAGCTTTTAGGATCAATGACTATATTATATAAGTGTCAATGCATATCAACCTAGTCAACAGTAAAAGTGAAAGTATAAAACTTTTGAAACATCTGATAAGAGGAATGAGATTAAATAAACACAACATTACAATAGTTTTAAAAGTGCAGAAAATAATTGATTTATTTTGTTATTTTGGATTTAATAATTACATCTCAAGTCTGTGAAAATGAGGTTGAAAGATGAATTTGATTAATCATTAACATGAATTTGAATATAAAATGCATATTAAGAAAAATGTTTTCTGTTGAAATTAAGTCGATTTAATAATACTGTTCCAATAATGCCCTTAAATGTAATATTACACAAAACTTTAAATATATTAGAATAAAATTTATGTTATTTTTACAGTTGCTGTTTGATTTTTTGGCCTTCAAAAACGACGTTTCATTTTGGCGGCGGAAGAGATCGTTGGCCGGTCTATCGGCGCGCACGGTACTATGGCGTGCCTTTTCACAATTTGTAATCTTTATGTACCTCATGGATGAGAGGACATCTCTACTGGTTTTGATTCCTGCTGGAATAAGTGCACTTATTGAGGTACAATCATACATAAGATATTTTATATTTTTGAAAGGACAAATAATACATTTATTTAAGTTATCACTTACTTAACGCTTATTATATTTAACTTATCACTTAAAGGAATAGACGTCCGTAAATGATAACACGTCCGGTGCATTCGTGTCGAGCGATGCAATGGTGTTCGAATCTCGTAGGCCGGTACCAATTTTTCTAATGAAATACGTACTCAACAAATGTTCACGATTGACTTCCACAGTGAAGGAGTGACATCGTGCAATAAAAATGAAACTCGCAAAATGTTAATTTGCGTAATTATTGGTGGTAGGCCGTCTTGTAGGTCCGCACGGGTAGGTAACCACCACCCTGCCTATTTCTGCTGTGAAGCAGTAATGCGTTTCGGTTTGAAGGGTGGGGCAGCTGTTTTACTATACTGAGACCTTAGACCTCATATCTCAACATAGGCGGCGGAATTTACGTTGTAGATGTCTATGGGCTCCGTTAACCACTCAATACCAGGTAGGTCGTGAGCTCGTCTACTCAGTTGAGCTATAAAAAAAAGTTTTATTGTTTCCAAGTATATATAATAATCTTAATATTATAAAATAAAGAAAAAAATATTCTCAAAAATTATTAAATAATGATTTTTTTTTTAAATCATGTATGTAACCACTCTAACAAAAATTACATATTTATAATGTTTCTTTTTTCAGTTATGGAAAGTAACCAAAGTTTTACATCTGCGAGTTTCGTTTAAAGCTTGGAAACTTCGAGTTTGGAGGGACACTAGCTCAGATGCAAACGAAAAGACGACTGCCCAAGCAGATGCGGAAGCGATGCGATATTTATCGATGTTGCTATACCCTTTGTGTGTGGCAGGCGCCATATACTCCCTTGTCTATGAACCGCATAAAAGGTAAATAGTGATTTGTACGTAAATTGCCATCTGTGTGACTGTGTGGGTAGTGCGAGTTTTTTAACGTTCTCGATAGCGTAAAAGTTAACCCAGTTTTGTATGCAGTTGGAAAAGCGCCCCTAGCGGCAAACGTACGCAAACGATTCCATTCCATACAAATATGAGCTAACTTTTACGCTATCGAGAACGTTAAAAACTCGCACTAAGCACACTGCACAGAATGCTAGCGAATTTATTATATTCTGTTTTTAAATTTTAATTAATTTGTTTTGGCTCGTAAAAATGAACGTTCACTCTTCTTGAAATTATTTGAGTAAAACTTGACAATGAACCTTACGACATTTTTTTGTTGCCTCATGTGAGTTCAAATTCATGCATTAACATAGACCAGTGTGCTTAGTGCGGGTTTTAATTTTACCCTAAGGGCTATTCCAACAATTTTCTTTAACGTTCGCGATAGCGTACAAGTAAACTCAAATTTATATGGATTTCGAACGTTTGCTTACGTTTGCCGCTAAGGGCGCTGTTCCGACTGCATATAAATTAAGAAACTAAACTTAAATTCGCACTAAGCACACAGTATACTCGAGCTAGATAGGTCTACCGTTTAATAATACAAATTGTGATTGGTGTATTAAGATTACACTTATGCTGCAGCATATGCCTTTCAATGCATAATTTATTCTCTAAAACTGAAGCTGGTATCACTTGTTGAACGCGTTGACTGCCACGCAGGTCACCGGTGTCCTACGCGGTGCACTGAAGTGATTATGTCGATTTCTGTTATTAAGACGACGGAATATTTAGCAGATTCTCGCCAATTCTGGAAAAGACGAATCCAAAGATACTGAGAATGAATCTATTTTTATGAGACCTAAAAGAATAAAACGTACATTAACAAACAAAAGAAGGCAAAGTTAGGCAATCCAGGGGCTTAGTAACAGGAATCGACATAATTACTTCAGTGCCCCGCGTAGGACACCAGTGACCTATTATACAACGGCAGTCAAAAGGTTAAAAGAAAAAAATATTTGTTTCAGTTGGTACTCCTGGGCTTTACACAGCATAGTGAACGGAGTGTACGCTTTTGGTTTTCTATTCATGTTGCCGCAACTGTTCGTGAACTATCGGCTTCGTTCTGTGGCAGCGCTGCCGTGGCGCGCCTTCATGTACAAAGCCTTCAACACGTTCATAGACGATGTGTTCGCGTTTATAATAACCATGCCGACCGCGCATCGCATGGCCTGCTTCAGGGACGATCTAGTCTTCCTTGTTTATCTGTATCAGAGATGGTGAGTGATTCGAATGTACTCTATCGGAACGAATGTATATTGAAGTGGAACTTCTTTAGGCGCGTTGAAAGTAAAATTTCACTCGCGAGGGATTCGTTACGGCTAGAGAGAAAATATACATTATAGGAAGAGAGAACATTTAGGAACAGCGAACTACCCGACTGTGGAGAGAGGGAAAGGATAAAGCGAGGTAGGTCGTTATTTAGTTTAGCGACATCTATTGGATTTCATATAAATTATATTGCAAGGCCAACGGTGTGAACAGCTTAGTGTCTAAAATATTTACAGAAACCGGTATTTTAAATAAAAGAAATGTTTTAAATTATCACTAAAAAAAATTATTAAGTAAAACCTAAGGACTTGTTTGGTAAGCATCGAATAGCGGCAACAACTTCTTTCTAAGCTAATGTTCTTTCTCGAGGTACGTTGAAGTTTCACTTCTTTCACGTGCACCAAGTTGCACTCGCACCATATTTTTTTCAATAATTAATTGCAATGTCTCTTTTTTTTTTTAGGTTGTATCCTGTAGACAAAACTCGTGTAGATACAGGAGCGAGTATGGATGCAAGTTCAGAGGAAGTTGAAACGCCCAAAAAGAAAACAGAATAGCCAAATTATTTATCCATTAAAAGACAATAGAGGCTGATTGTCAACTCTATTATATAGATAAATTAATACACTGTATAGTATTATCTTCGGTTTCTGCAAGTCTTAGACACAATTAAAACTGTATTTACTTTTGATTCTCTTTTTTATGGTTATTATATTGATCGTGAGAACTATCATCGTGAGAACATTCGAAGATTCGGAACTAATATAATGACAATAAAAAACTTGAACTTGAACTGTGAAAGTAGTTTTAGTTATGTATAGTAAGTAGGCTTATTCAGATGTAGGCAGCGGCTTGGTTCTGCCCCTTGCATTGTTGTCGTCTATGAGCATCGGTAACCACTAACCATCAGGTGGCCCGTATGCTCGTCTGCCTACAAGGGCAATAAAAAAAACTGACGTAGCCTTTAGTGAAGCTCTCTTTGCCTAAAAATACGAAACTTCTTATATATATAGTATATAATATGACAAGGTAAAATGTACCTTCTGTTTGCTATACACGTGTAAATCCACTTCGTGTCGGCCGCTTGGTATTAAGTACCAAAAATAAGTGGAATGGGAATACCAAGGACTTATAGCCTTTTCATGTCAGTACCTTTCGTATTATAATCGAATCAATAAACTAAGAGCTGTTTCGAAAAATGAACACCATCATACAATAGTTACAAAGTTAATAATAGTTGTTTATCCGGGGGAAAAATTGTTTTTACGCGTCGGTGTTCAATTTCCTCCACAAGAAATACCTAAACTTTTCGTTGTAACTAATTATGTATTTTTGGTTATCAGGAAAATTATACTTACAATTATTATTGGTATAAATCGGGAAAATTTGTTGAATAAATAAAATGGAATTAGTTATTTTTTACATTAACGAAGTAAATAAATAGTATATTTACTATTATTTGCGTTTATTATTATTCGGAAATATTTGGACATGATTTTTCGTCCAGTAGGGGGTAGGCATATAAGAAATAGTTAGACCATGAAATTAATTAAGTATCTATTACGTAGACATGAAGGTTTAATCTGTTAATTGTTTTGTATATTTTGGAACAATTTTATTAAATTAATTTTGTTGGATTTTAATTTGAAACAACTTAAAAGATTGAAAGGATCTCATTTGTGTTTCTAAATAAATGTAATAAATGAATTGTGTTATGTTTATTAACTTCTAGCTTGTCCCATAATAATATTATTTAACAAGAAAATTCTATATTGCTTAATGAAGGAACGTTTATTATAGATAAAATTGGTGGTAGGACCTCTTCTGAGTCCGCACGGGTAGGTACCACCGCCTCGTCTATTTCTGCCGTGAAGCAGTAATGCGTTTCGGTTTGAAGGGTGGGGCAGCCGTTGTAACTATACTGAGATCTTAGGACTTATATCTCAAGGTGTGTGGCGCATTTACGTTGTATATGTCTGTGGGCTCCAGTAACCACTTAACACCAGGTGGGCTGTGAGCTCGTCCACACATCTAAGCAATAAAATAAAAAAAACATTAGTTATCTTTTCATCATCTGTATATGTAAAAGATAATAAAAAAGAATAATGTGTGTATGAATGTACCCTTAAAGCTCGATAACCGTTAGTTCAATTGATATGAAACAGCACAAAGGGCAACATGACCCCTCCGACGAACTCACCTACTAGTTAAGGTTATGCTGAAATAGCCTCTCAAGGCTATTAGCTTAAAAAAATAATAAATCCGACGAACATAGTAAGTACGTCAGTGGCGGATAGATGGCGCTGATGGCAGAAATTTTAATTTTTTTAACCATAGTCGAATTGATAGTAAGCCTATATACATGTAAGAGAATGTATGTGTGTATGTATATTCACCTAGGATTATCTTACTTAATAGTCTTATGGCTTTTATGTTTTAATAAAGTTTTATTTTGTTGTGGGTGAAGCCGCGGGAGCATCAATTATATAATAAACTTGAATAGTGTATATAATATGACTTTTCACACATGAAAGGTCTACTTAAATTTTATATTAATATGCAAATATAAAATGGATTGCTATGCAAATGATAGCATGGAGGGTCATCGAATTTTTTTTACGTAGTGGATAACTCTGACGGGGGTTTCCGTACGGGGTGAAATGAAATTCATTAAAAAAAAATTTTAAACAATTTTCACTGCGAAGAATCTTCGTCTTTGTTATGCCGCCGCTATTCTGCTGCAATGGAGTATCGCTAATCTTCCGAGAGCATGCCTAGGGTCGATATTCCGAGTGGTGTTCAGTATTGGAGTCAAGCGAGTGGTAAAATTAAGTAGGCTTATGCAATGGTGTACTTGGAAAAATAATTGTCTATACTATAATAATATTATAAAGAGGAAAGATTTGTTTGTTTGTTTGTTTCGAATAGGCTCCGAAACTACTGGACCGATTTGAAAAATTCTTTTTCCATTAGAAGCCGACATTGTCCCTGATGAACATAGGCTACTTTTTTTAATTTTTCTTTATTTTTATTTTTTTGGTTTCATGTGTGTTTTAATGTTTCCGAAGCGAAGCGAGGGCGGGTCGCTAGTACTTTATAAAGCACAAACCCGGCCTCACGTGGAGTACTACTACTCCCGTCTCTGGGTCGGTGCTTTTGAATACCAGATACTTTGAATTCATATTATTATACATTTTCTTTCCTACCTATGCTAGTAGAGGGGTTATACTAGCTTCACCGAGTATGTAGGCGAGCTCAGGGGGGCTCAGCATGGCGAATTTGCTAACACTAGTTCTAGCAAGGGCAGTGCTTCGCTGACACGATTACTGGTGGTAGGACCCCTTGTGAGTCCGCGCGGGTAGGTACCACCGCCCTGCCTATTTCTGCCGTGAAGCAGTAATGCGTTTCGGTTTGAAGGATGGGGCAGCCGATGTAACTATACTAACTATACTGAAACCTTAGAACTTATATCTCAAGTTGGGTGGCGCAGTTACGTCGTAGGTGTCTGTCTATGCGCTCCAGTAACCATTTAACACCAGGTGGGCTGTGAGCTTGTCCACTCATCTAAGCAATAAATAAATAAAACACGGATCGCTCGGAATCTTGTGTACGCATGGACTTCGGTTCTTTCCTCGCTGCGCTTTATACCGTGTTTTTTATGGCGATTGCTCTAAGAAATAGTTTGATGATTCCTTCATCTTGTTTTTACCATCGCAGCGCCTGCCATCGGAGTTCTTGGAACCACTGTGTTCACCTACTACGTTTCCAGATATTTTACGAGGAGAGTCCTTAGTAGTAGGTAGCGGGTTGGCTGTGCATTGCTGAGCGATGGTGACTACTTACTGTCAGGTGGGTCGTAAGCTCGTTTGTCTACAACGACAATAACAAAAAGAATACAAACTATCCATTAAAGCTTTAGGATATGACGATGAAGTCTAACTATCACCCGCTGTAGTTGAACCACAGTAATTTTCAATTTAAACAATCAATCAGACGCAATTTTAATATAATAATTAATTCGCACGTGTCTTAAACTTTATTAGTTTATTAAAGAGGTTTTTGAAACATTTTTGCTTTTTAAATTGGTCGTGTCTGACGACTGAAAGGAATTCAGGAAATTGATAATACATAAAATGCAAAGAGTATTTGTAACACTACGATAAAATGTTACGTCAAATATTTCACATACGTCACATAACGGGATCAATGTATTCGTCACATCCGTTTATCGTGCTTGGAAAATTATAACAATAAAAAGACAATAGACATTTTCGATTTCGAATTGTACCTACTATAGTTATAATAATAGTTATAACAGGATTTAAAAAAAAAAGATTTTAACACATTAATCTTATCGCACCGAAGAGTGCAGTGGATATTTTTTTAGATTGTATTTGACGTACTATCTTTATAACGATAATTAACACTTGCTGGCTATTATCAAAATCGAACGGATTTAGACATGTTTGTGGGCCTGATAAGTTTATAAAAAAAGTGAAAAAAACAACGACTGCATAACATTAAATAACTGCCAAACTGTAAAAAGCGGTGCTATTCACACAAAACCCAGTTTACTTTAATTGGGTTTTTCATGTCTTTATGAATGTTTAAACTGCTATCTGCTGACGTGACTTAAACGGGTCTTTGTTTATTATATTTTCACCTTTTTAATTGTGACCACCGAACAGATCATCGCGAGAGTGCTGTGGTTTTGGTATTTATTTTGTCAATATTAGTTTAATGTTCCGCAATCGATACGATATGTTGCATCTAATGGATGCGTGTATAAAATAAAATTATAATTGTTCGGTATCCTTGCAATGTCTGATATTCTGATTACGGTCCTGTCACGTGAGACCTACAGCCGGACAACAGTGTGATTAAAACATTCGAGTATCGCTGTGGTTCACGCGTCGACCTAAACACGATTAGACTCTCGAACGAGAGACTCGCGTCATTTATTTATGTGCATTTATTCAGATAGATATGGATATTATCGATGTGTTGCTTCAAGCTGGGTTGATTACTTCAGCCTTGGTTTTGTATTTGTTATTCATACGTAAACAACCGGCACGTAGAGGAGAATATAAATTGCCAGGTATGGAATCATAAGATTTTATTTTGAGTATTCGATAAAAATCGAATCCGTTGTCTATATTATTAAGAATATACCGTTAGCATCATAGATTATACACTTAATATATTTGAGAGTTAGCATTCATAACTTATGAGCAATGTCCGTCAATTTACACTTTTTTTTTTTTTTAAATGGAAACTACTTGTGTTTGTAGGAACACATAAATACCACAAACGGCCTTGAAAATAATCATTAACTTTTTTCGAACTGGAAAACACGTTTCATTCTCAGAACTAGACAGGTTCTGCAGCGAATGAAACGTGTATGTAGGTATCTTAATATGTATGTACGAGCCTCTGCGGATTTAGCGCTTTTTTTTGTGAAATTAACCAAAGAATTACCTCCGTGAAGGTACTACGGTACCGGTGAAACGAACTGCACTAATGTACCCATACTCGCACGTCTAACCGTAATCAATGCATCTAACAGACATTTACCTGTCCGGATAAAGCTCGAAGGGATGCGACATTGTCTAAATATTAATACTATAATACTATTAGTACATTTTGATGTGTTATTACCATATTTATTTACAGTACAAAAATTTACAACACCTATTACCACTGGTACCAAAAGTTCCTGTAAAACTGTTGCACAATACTCAAATTGGAAGAAGTTTCAAGTTGTATCAACCGGTCACCGTCCTCGTCGAACCCGTCGCTCGCGACGAAAGGCTCGACGAGTAAACTAACGCATAGACACAGCCAACTGAGTTTCTCGCCGGATCTACTCAGTGGGTCGCGTATCCGATCCCGTGGTAGATTCTGCGAAGCACGGCTCTTGCTAAGGTTCGTGTTAGCAACATCATCAGGTTTGATCCCCGTGAGCTCACCTACTAGTTCGGTGAATCTAGAATAACCTCTCGAGATTACTAGAATAGGTAGGAAAAAAAATGTATAAAGAATATTCTATATTGCGTTGATGAAAGACGAATTGCATATTAATTTCCAATGCTAAGAAAACCATCTAGCTTCTATTTGCATTTTCTAGGCATTTAATAGGTGTTATTTGATTGCACACTGCACTATTATAGCCAGCCGCAATCATAAATATCTACAATGTATTTAAATTTTGATTAGAAGTAAATTATTTGTTAGATAACGTTTCTAAAGTTTAATCAAAGCTTTACGAACAATGTGATGTAGATTATTGTAGATTATGTATTGTATGTTATAATGAAAAATTAGTTACTTAGGCAGTGTGTTTATTTACAGACTAATACAGACTCCTTTAATATTGTTGCGCTCTTGTCGTGACTTTACCTATATCAATATTTGTAAACGTACGCAAAAGTCGCATTGGATATTATTATTTGGTATTTGGCTTATTAGGTATTTGAATTAATTTTAAATTAAAATGATGCTAGTAATTGCAAAAGCTATAATTATACTTTATACACTACAACATTGTACGTGGAATATTGACAAACCATTAGCTACATTAAGTAGAAGAATTGGTACCTGCCCAATGATTTGAGTCTCGGAATAATTGGAACATGGAGAAAACTGAACCTGTTACCGGCACGACCGACCGAGAGGGGTGGTGGTCGTGGCGCCGACAACTGCCGGTCCGACGTCCAGAGGGACGATCTCCCCCGATGGGAGAGATGTGTTCCGCACTAAACGCTTCATTTTGCCTTTTCATGAGTTCTGCATCATGCGAGATTTTTATTTTTTATTTTTTATTGCTTAGATGGGTGGACGAGCTCACAGCCCACCTGGTGTTAAGTGGTTACTGGAGCCCATAGACATCTACAACGTAAATGCGCCACCCACCTTGAGATATAAGTTCTAAGGTCTCAGTATAGTTACAACGGCTGCCCCACCCTTCAAACCGAAACGCATTATTGCTTCACGGCAGAAATAGGCAGGTTTGGACGTTGGATGTTGAGTGACAGGAGGTTTTAGTCAGTTCGACTTCGATATGCCCCGCACTCCATCCCCAGTGGAGGGAAGTTCGGCGATTTCTTCCTGACAAAAAAAAAACCGGTCAGGGCACGAATTTTTTAAATATCACTGAACATATTTACGTGGGATCACTCTAGTTCCTAAAAAAGGTATCTTCGCCTTCTGTTTGCAATAGTGTTGATAGTTGCTTTCATAAACGTAGTTCGCTATATTACAATATTACAGGCTGGAACTACCCCTTGAAGCTTTTGCTAGCTAGATATGCTGTGAAGCGATGGAAAGCTGGTTTACACTCAATAGTCGGAGATGAGTCACCACGTGGTCCACAACACGAAGGCTGGGACTCCATTTCCATTCGCACTGCAGCGCCTAATGGAGTCACGGTGCTTTTGGGAGTTCGGAAATTATGTGGGCGCCAACCCATGGTTGAAATAATTGTGTATGTAAAATTAAAAGACGGCACATCTTACGAACTGATGGGTAAGTAAATTATGTCAAATTCAACTTGAGTGTCTTCTGTTGTTTTTGTGTTTATACGGGTCAACGAGCTTACGGCTTATCTCGCGTTAAGTGGTTACAGGAGTCCATAGACATCAGCAACGAAAATGCCCTCATCCACGTTGAGACATGAGTTCTATAGTACAACGGCTACTTCGCTTTTTCAACCTGTACGCATTAATGTTTCATTGTTGTTGTTGTCAAAGTGATCTCTACCACCGTCTCCAAAAAAATTCAAAGCCCCGAGAAAAATGGCGAAAGAAATTCAACGGGCTTGTATTTATTACTTCCTAGTCTAACCTGGCCCGCTTTGATGCCCGTTCTTTGATGATTTGTTGGTTAAATCTAGGCAATTATGTAGATTTCTTTAAATTTCCTCGAAATCGTTCTAGCCATTTCGAAGTCTCAAGGGAACACACAAAAATCGACTTTTATAAATTACTAGCTGACCCGGCAAACATTGTTTTGCCATATATAAGATATCTAGGGAATTTCTAGTGTAGAAAAAAAAACTAACTTATTGTAAGTGTGTAAGGATGTGGTAAATGAGTGAAAGAGGTATGTAGTGCTGTGAACGATGAGGGAATATATAATAAAAATAACAAAACCTCATTCAACCACATAATAACCTCATTATAACCAAAAAAAATGTCCAAATAAAAAAAAAATGTTATGGGTGGACAACCCTAATCACTTAGGGGTATGAAAAATAGATAGTATCCGATTCTCAGGCTTACTGAATATGCATAAAAAAATTCATGAGAATCGGTCAAGCGGTTTCGGAGGAGTATGGGAACGAACATTGTGACACGAGAATTTTATATATTAGATATAGATAGGTAAATAGATGCATCAATTTATTTTATTTTAAAAGTATATAATAATACAAAAGTAATTTATACGAACCTGTGAGCTGAGACTAGCTAAGGGAGTGTACTCATTAAGTTTGTAGCAGTAAAATTATATCTCGACATTAGACGAATATTGTTCCATAATTTCGCTTTATCAAAGCAAACATTTCTATTATACATATTATGCATGTTATATTATTGTATTACATAATAGATATAATGTTAAAATAATACCTATATGCATAGCGATAATACTGTTGCTCATTGCGATTAATCTTTACCTTCTGTCTGTGGCATACACAGCGATATGTATATATTTGTTAATTATTATTAATTCCCAATATCCTTATGTCATTAAAGTTGATAGAAAAATATTTGGCTTTGATACGAAATTAGTACAGAGATAAGCTACACTAGTAATTAATCAGACATTACCTATTTGCTTTTTGAAAATAAACTCAGTTTTATTATTTGGCCTTAATATTTTATATTATATTTAATGTTTGATTTTAGCTTCATTGTTCGTTTTTTTAAATAATTGAATTGACGTCTCAATTTATTCGACTTGCTTAAATTTATCACGTTTACCATTACGAGTTGGGAATTATGCAAACAAACCGGTTAATATGGTGAATTTTCATGAAATTATTATATTTGTTAAAACTAGTGGCGATTATACAAAATTACCGGTTGTTATATATTATTATAATCATTGGAATAATCGCTTTTACCGTAACATAATATAACCGATAACAATGTTTCAAGCTTAATATTACTGAGAGGAAAAAAAAGCTAGAGTTAATAACAGATTAAATCCCTTGTTCAGATTGTCCCGACACACTGGTTGGAGCATGGCTATCAACAACAGATGGATGGCGTGCTGGCGGACTGAAGATACAAATTTTAGAGCCCCGTTGTCGAATGAGAATTTTGTACAACGGTCTTTTAAAAAGAACAACAGACAATGTTACTCAACATGTAACGTTTAATTTAACGTTAGTATATTTATGTTTAGGTCTCAAAAATAATTGTAAATATTGTATGTTTGTCACTAACAGCGATTCTCTGGTCGAACATTTGATTTTTCAATACTGGAGTGTTCAAAATTGCGATCTATTTCTTGATATGTGTTTAAATTTCGAAAAGAATCGAATGTCTTGATTTTTGTGAAAAAAAAAAACGTTGAAAGATTGCTTAATTTAGATCAACCTATTTAGATCGATCGATATTATGCATGTTAAATAATAATTTTAGGTGGACCTCGAGTTCTGTTCCCGTAGAGCATCCCAAAGACTGGAACGAGAAATTAGCGGCACAAACCTTGGCTTTGGAACCATGGCGAGATAGTCAATGGTCGTCGATGCTGTAAGTATTCTTATTAAAAAAAAAATTCAACTCATCGATCTGCGAACGATTTCACCATCCGTTTTTTCTCTACCGTTGGTAGCCTATTCGTACAGCTTTGCGCGGACGGGTAGGTGAGCTCACGGACTCAATTTGAGAGATTTTGTTAACACTAGCCCTAGCAAGAGCAGTGCTTCGCAGAATCTACCACCGGATCGGAATCGCAATCCACTCAGAAGATCCGGCGAGAATTACAATCCATATTGTATAGTGTCTAAAATTTCTTTTTAGGTCAAGTGGCCTGCCTGCAAAATTATATGAATGTTGCCATTACCTACTAAACGAAAATCATCATGATTTTCATTGATTTTCATTTTCATAATTTTCTTGATGCTAAATATCCACAAGATATATGAGTATTTTAATTAGTAGCACTTGGTTATTCTTTTTCAGAGGTAAATGGGAAGAAGGAAGCTGGCTTCAGTGGGGAACCGTGCAAGGACGATTCCAGTCGTTTACTGCGGAAGGCGCTCTTGACACGACTGAATACCTGCAAACTCGAGGAGTGAAAGAGAGGCATTGGGCGCCGCACGCATATGAGGGTACACGGAGATCTTTTTCTATAACGGCGTCAGCAAGAGATGGTACCGCTGTCGTGCTACGAGGAGTGTCTTACAAAAAGGTTTTGACTCAGTAAGTCTTGTGCTAAATAAAAATTAGATTAGAGTAAATTAAAATTAAAATACAGATAGAAAAATACAATATCAAGCACTGTTATTTATTTAGATTAGCTTTCTACTTTTCTTTTTCCTTCTTACTTCTTGGAGTCAAATTATAACGAACTGGTATCCAAGAGATGGCAAGAGGTGTCGAGGACGTCAACAAATGCGATGGGAAAATGAGCTGAAACTTACCGCCGGACCCAAATGGAGAAGAGTTGCTCAAGATAGAAAACAATGGAGACTACTGGAGGAGGCCTTTGCCAGAAGGCACACTGAGTTGAGAGACATCTTATAAACAAACAAACCAAAAGATCCAATCACAAAGATAAATCTCACCCAGTTTAAAGGGCTAATTATTATTATTATCTACTTTTCTATTCTAAGCTTTTCTATTTTCAAACAACGTTAAAATTATGTTTTCAGGTGCTTGTCAGGTTGTGTCAGACTCCCTGATTACAGAGTACTGACTATTACGGATACTGATTTGATCATGTCCGATTTTTGCGAAACTCCTGGTGGAATACCAAGTGCTTACACCATAAACATATACAGTAAGTTTAACAGGGTTTTTTAAGGACGACTGTTACAAATATAAGTTTATTGAAACGGATCGCGCGTCATATTTTTTCACTATTATGGGAAACCATAACATACATAAGTACCTATAAGCAATGAAATCTCTTATACGACAATTAAATCTATAAACAATGAAATTAATTTGAAATCTAATATATCAAATTAAAATTTCTAGATTAACTTTATTGCTTACTAGCTGACCCGGCAGACTTCCTAGTGCCTCAATCGATAAAAAGGAATCCGTCCGATGGTCCCCCATCAAAGGATAAACAAAATTGTTATTTTTATTTAATTCCGAGAATTTTCATATTTTCTACCTTTTAAACCTGCTCCGGACTTCCACAAATAATTCAAAATCAAAATTAGCGAAATCGGTCCAGCCGTTCTCGAGTTTTAGCGAGACTAAAGAACAGCAATCATTTTTATATATGTATGTAGGTGTTCCAATGTTGGCGGTTCATGGGTTTTTTTTATGTCATAGTACCATAAACGTACAGCAATCGGTGAGCGTGACAGTTTATCAAATGTGTGTTTTGTTTTAATTTGATTTTTCTATTTACTAATTGCTTTACAAATGACTTTTTTCCGTACGTGTCGGTCAAGTTCATTAGATGAAAAAGGTGATTGTCATCTAACGAGCAGTAGCGTTCTAAGAATATAACACCTGGTGGTAGGAGGTTACTGGAGTCCATAGATATCTACAACGTAAATGCGCCACCCGCCTTGAGATATAAGTTCTAAGGTCTCAGTATAGTTACAACGGCTGCTCCGCCCTTTAAACCGAAACGCATTACTGCTTCACGGTAGAAATAGGCAGGGTGGTGGTACCTACCCGTACGGACTTACTAGAGGTCCTACCACCAGTAAAAATTACAACCATACAGAAGTCATATTTACATCATACAATACTTTCACGTTGTGATTTGTATGCGAGATCGTTTATTACGCTTAAGATCGTGAACCCATCTAGTCGTCTATCATCATCGTAATGTCATCGTAATATAGTAACGCGTAAATAAAGTACAGTACCAGGCAATAAATATTGCACATCAATATTTAGTTAGAGACAGTCGTTTAATTTTGTTTTGTTGTACAGCGTTACCTGTGTGCGACGAAACACTAACGATCCGATATCTATAGAGACTAAATGTCAATTAGGTAATGTGCGCCAGATATAACGCTCTATGAAGCAAAAATTAACCGTCTCTTTCTCAGGGTCGATGTGCAATATTTATCGCCGGGTACAGTATACTATATTGTGGTTTTAGCGGAGGAACGTTCCCTCAAAGTTGTGCTCCGCATCGGCGAGGAGGGATGTACGGCTTATAGCGGAGTTCCGTACCAACAGGAACTGGTGTACCGCGCGATCGTCGCTGATATCGACGGGGAAGCGGGCTCTGGTATCTTGGAGCTTGGTTATCTGCCTAAAGGTAAATAAATACCTATAAAAATATGTTATCGAATGTGTTAAAAGTATTAACGCGGTGGGAACTCATTCTCAATATGTGTACTGCATTGATTGTCCAAAATAGCTCCAATGGCATATAATCTAGTAACTATTAAGAATGCTAGTGAATAGGTATGCATTAAATTTTGGCTTGATATTGAATGTCCTGCATTGTGTATGAATGCAGCTGTCTATGGTTCGCTCTTCCCAGGTCACCGTTCTCGACGAACCCGTCGCTTGCGACGAAGGGCTCGACGAGTAAATGAACCCTCAGACACAGCCCACTGAATTTCTCGCCGGATCTTCTCAGTGGCTCGCGTTTCCGATCCGGTGGTAGATTCTGCGAAGCACGGCTCTTGCTAGGGTTCGTGTTAGCAACGTCGTCAGGTTTGGGCCCCGTGATTTCACTTACTAGTTAAGGTTCCGCTAAAATAGCCTCTCAAGGCTATCAGCTAAGGTAGGAAAAAAAAATCGCACTTCCCTTTTCTCTCAGTGCCGTCACACGGTCTGCACGCTGTACTTTAAGTTTCTATTTAATATTATTGTACTGTCTGTCCGCTTGATTACCATCAATAAACTGCTGGATGTTTACTACTGGTTTGTTCTTGAATCCCACGCAAGTTCCACCTGCGCGACTGACACGAACCAGAGGCCCGCGTGTCATTGATCTGCTCTAATAGTAACTTTGCCAGTAATAAAAAAAACGCAATTTTTTACGAAAATATATTTGTGATCAAGTTCGCATTAACTACAATTATTATTACTATTTATAATTTTGCATCTCATCCTCACTTCACTGCTTAATCTTACCAATTATTCCGAAGAAGGATTGACATCTTACAGGTCGTCAAATGTTAAATTGTAAGACATTTGAAATTACATCGAAACTGTAATCTGTGAATCATGACTAGAAGATTGCACAAAGTGGGAATGAGTTGCTCGTTCCGGGCATTTCAATATCGTAGTAATTGTTACGTTATAATATTCATTGTAAAAAATTCATATTTAAAAAAAAATCTAATATTAAAAAATAAATAAATAGTAATTTCATATTAAAAAAAAAAAAAAGACATGCCTGCTGAGTTTCTTGCCAATTCTTCTCAGGACGGAGGCTAGTTCTTGTGAATTGGCGGTAGTTCTTTTGACGTTCAACAAGTATGTATGTACTTTCATTTATGTTGAATAAAAAATTTATGATTTGATTTGATTTGATTTGATTACATTTGCGATAGGCATAGCAAATACATAAACGTAAAACAATTTATAATTTTATCGAAATCTAATTACAGTGTGGCGTTTACAATAGGCAAGCCTGTATCGTGCATAAAACATACATATTTTTTTATTGCATATTATATGGATGGACGAGTTCACAGCCCACCTGGTGTTAAGTAGTTACCGGAGCCCATAGACATCTACAACGTAAATACGCCACCCACATTGAGATATGAGTTCTAAGGTCTCAGAATAGTTGCCCTGCCCTTCAAACCGAAACGCATTACTTTTTCACGGCAGAAATAGGCAGGTTGTGGTACCTACCCGTGCGGACTCACAAGAGGCCCTACCACCAGTATCACTGTATGCAACTATAACTTGGCACTTACGAATTCAAATATAAAATTGAATAGTGCATGTGTATAATAAGATTGTTGATTAGTATTATCCTTCTTCTTCACACAGTCATTGCTCAGCCATCAGTCCGTCTCACTCCAGCGCCCATTTTGAAATGGTTGTTAAAAAAAGATGCTGGCTTCGTCGGCTATTGTTTGTCGTTCGAAGAACGTGCTGCGACGTGTACTGATTACGTCGGCGGGAAAGGAGCATCCTTGGCACTACTAACCTCCGTACAGAATGATGAGGTCAGTTAAAATTCACAGGTATTTCTTATAGTTATAATAAAATCTGAATTGAAATTGTTCTTTTGATTATATCGCAACACACTCATTAAATTATACTAGATGATAACCGAGCTTTGCTCGGTTTTTTTTTTGATAACGCCATCTTGTTGTGTCTTTAAAGCGGTTAGTTACCCTCAATTAAGAAAAATAGTATTATTATTCGCCAATAGATGTCGGGAAGAGATTTTCAGAAAATAAATCGTAGCTAGATCGATTTATCGTCCCCGAAATCCCCTAATCGTTAAGCCGTTTCCGAGATTCAGATTATATACATATATATTAATATACAAGAATTGCTCGTTTAAAGGTATAAGATTAAGGAAGAAATGTATTTTTAATTTATAACATATCACTGTGTTGTTGTTTTTTAAAGTATACAGGGTGTGTAGGAATTGCCGCTAAGAATGGTAGTACTGATGATATCTAATATGCCAATAGTAGAAAAATAAGTTTTTATAATATCTTAGATTAGTTGATGCGCGAAAATATCTGTCTTGAATAATATTGGTCCATTAGATTTCTTTGCTTTAATATATATTATAAAGCAGAGTCACTGAATTTTGTTTAAACTCCCTAATTAATTTCATATTGATAAGAGTTTCTGCTATAATTAATCTATTTTATCAATTTATACGTTCGATAATATTTTTAGGGATACCGGGTGCCACCGGGTTTTTGTATAACAACTAAAGCACTGGAGAAACATCTTCAATTGCATACTGAACTGAAAGCAGCTATACAAGATATAGAGGCAGCTAATGAAAATTATGAGGAGGCTTACTTCAAAGAACAATGTCAGAAGTACGTATGTATTATAACATATGATCGATATTCGACGCATAAACACTATGTCGCAATTAGTGATACTATTAAAAAAAAAACCAGTGCACTATTTTTATTGAATCTCGAATTCTTTTCAACAAAAGTCGTCGTAAAGGTCACTTATCTACACCAATTAGTGCCATTTAATGTATATTGTCACTATTAAAGAAAAGTAGGTATAGTTAAATTTATAAATAACACGTTGCAAAATGTATATTTTGACCATAATTACATCATTATTCTTACAGAGTTTCATCATTATTCTTGGCTTTAGAATTAAGCGCAGATATAAAGAAAGACATATTAGAATATATGCAGGAATTGAGGAGCAAATCCGCACAGCTGAAAGACGCACAGGAGTTGCGATTTGCCGTCCGATCTTCAGGTAAATTTTATCTATTAAAATAAGGCTTGAATTTTGAAATATATTTAATCAATAAAAGATGCATTCACATTAAGATATGAGGTCAGTGAAGATTGTATTAGGACAATTTATCCTTTAATCTAAGCCGAAACACATGATTGGATCGCGGTAAAAAAAGATAGGACGTTGGAATCTAAGTTAGGTCCCTTGAAACTCTAAAGACTTGCAACAGCTACAATACTAACAGTTTTAAAAAACTATAGACATGACGCTCCAGATTGAGTAAGTTGTCAATGGTTGTTTTAACTAGGCGTTTTCATTGCCTTTGTAAGCAGACGAGCATACGGCCCACCTGGTGGTGAGTGATTACTGTCGCCCATGGACATCAGCAATGGCAGGGGCAGAGCCAAGCCGCTGCCTGCCGTTAAGTACTCTTCACAAGCCCCATTATCTCTGCTAGTCGCGCCATCAGTCTACTTCTTCCGGTTTTTAGGGTGGGATAGTAACGACTAGTGTTAATTGTATAACGATCCAATTAAGGCTTCGACTTACTGGTGGTAGGACCTCTTGTGAGTCCGCGTGGGTGGGTACTACCACCTACCACCCTGCCTATTTCTTCCGTGAAGCAGTAATTTGTTTTGGTTTGAAGGGTGGGGCAGCCGTTGTAATTATACTTGAGACCTTAGAACTTATATCTCAAGGTGGGTGGCGCATTTACGTTGTGGATATCTATGGGATCCAGTAACCACTTAACACCAGGTGGGCTGTGAGCTCGTCCACCCATCTAAGCAATAAAAAAAAAATTCGTTGGCTCAAGCGGAGTCGCGGGTTCGTTGCGAACATGAGCACGGAGGTCGGTACCTACTTGTACCTGTACTAAACATTTCGTTTTAGCGGTCGGCGAAGATAGCGAGGCATTATCTGCTGCTGGACAGAACGAAACAATTTTGGGTTGTGTCACCGACGACGACGTGATACGAGCGGTCCAGAAGTGCTGGGGCTCCATGTTTGAGTTCACAAGTACCTATTATCGCAGGTACGGTTGTCATTTTACGTGTTCCCCTCTACGGGGTTTTCCGAGCGCTATGAGATGTCCTTCTTTAAACAAGGTTTACGGAGAGTACTCGGCGGTAGGCAGCCGCTAGGTTGTCCCCTTGGCATTGCTGACGTCATTGAGCGACGGTAACGATTCGCCATGAGATGGGCCGTAGGCTCGTCCGCTTACAAGGCCAATAAAAAAGTTTGTGTTGTTGTTTGGGTTGGTTCTATTAGCCTATAAACTATAATACTACAATTAATTTAACAGTAAGTTAGTGGTTCTAGTGGTTTAGTTACCCGACTGCCGATGGAGGACTGTGCTTGTCCCCATCTGTGTGCTTAGTGCGAGTTTTTTAACGTCCCTAGAGGCAAACGTAGGCAAAGGTTCCAACTCCATACAAATATGAGTTAACTTTTACGCTATCGAGAAAGTTAAAAAACTCGCACTAAGCACACTGTTATACTTTGTATGTTCACGACATATTGTGACTTTTTATTTCTTAGACGGGTGGACGATCTCACAGCCCACCCGGTGTTAAGTGGTTACTGGAGCCCATAGACATCTACGACGTAAATGCGCCACCCACCTTGAGATATAAGTTCTAAGGTCTCAAGTATAGTTACAACGGCTGCCCCGCCCTTCAAAGCGAAACGCATTACTGCTTCACAGCAGAAATAGGCAGGGTGGTGGTACCCACCCGCGCGGACTCACAAGCGGTCCTACCACCAGTAATTCGAAGCCTTAATTGTTTTTTGTTAATTGACTGCAGCTAAATATATGAAATACACCATCTGTTGTCATTTATTGATATTACTGTGGTCTGTGACGAAAACCTTGAAGTATCAACAACAACTGCACAAAGTCAATCGTGTTTGGATAGATTACCAACACAATAATCAACTTTTTAAATTACTTGTCTCTCCCTCCATGCCTTCTCCTGAGCGCTATATTATGTCCTCCTTCTGACGAGCTATGAGGAGAGTGGTAAGTAGTGACGGTACTATAGGTAAATGTGGTTTCTCCAACAGACAGAACGGCCAAGTATGTTTATGCGGAGGCGGGGTCGTGGTGCAGACGCTGGTGTCGCCTCGCGTCGCCGGCGTCATGTTCACTCGACACCCTGACGCTGGAGATCCTTCGAGGCTACTCATCACCGCAAATTATGGATTGGGAGAAGTAAGCACTAACGTTTATTTAAGATAATGGAGTACTGCCATCTGCCGCGAACGTGTTATGAGCTTCTTCGGACAAATCACGCGGTCTCTCAGACATGAAGTCGCGGTAATTGTTATTGTTCCACTGTAACGCGTGTCATTTTTCCGGGATAAGATTCGTTTACTCTTCAGTTTAGATTCTGTAAAAAAAGTCAGTTCGGAATGCTGCTGCGTGAACGAAGCGAATCATTAAAATATACCACATTTACTCGTAAGTCATATGAGGTGCAAAAGTACAATATAATTACCTGAACTTATCTTCTTGATCAAAGAACTAATCGTAAAGACGTTAAAGATCATGTTGTGAGGCTGCATGGGTAGGTATCTGACTCTTATCTGTTTCTGCCGCTTAGTAATCTTGTCAAGAGCAGAAGCAGAAGTAGGAGCAGCTGTCGTTCCTCACGTTTGGGTTGTGGTGTCCATAGCTTCATAGTCATCATCTTCAAAAAGTTTGAGCCTGGCCACTCAACGGGGAAATGCCGCCAGCCTCTTGGACACCCTACCCTGCGAGCGCAGCGATTTGGGGTCTATTTTTTACATCATCTAGATTGATTTTTAGTTTGGTATAAATATATAGGTATCATGTAGCGTGTTGACTATTTTTTTATGTTAATTGTGTTTTGGTGTGCAATAATATTTTGAATAATCCTTAAATGAATTAACAAAAAATATTTTATTTAAGTACTCATGAGTTTTAGCGTAGCACCACTCGTCTCTCCCTTGACGATGATAATAGACTAAAAGATTATTCTATTTAATTTTCGTAGTAGCATTACCTATATCAAATAAGGATATTTTTTTTTGTATCACCAGATCTACATTAACTTTTTTGCCCCAATTACCATCTGTACTATTCGCAGAGCGTCGTCTCCGGTACCGTAGAGCCCGACACGATAATCGTGAAGCGAGAACCAAACGGCGTCCTCACTATCCAGAAAAGGGAACTAGGATCTAAAACGCGACGCCACGTTGCGTCATCCAGCGGCGGAGTCATTACAGAAGACGTTCCGGAAAAAGAAAGAAGTGTTGCCTGTTTGAATGACACCGAAGTACTTAAGCTAGCTCGACTGGGCGTTGTACAAGAGGAACTTTGGGGGGCCGGGAGGGATATAGAGTGGGCTATAAGTGGCGTAAGTAAAGAGAATATTCTGTCCCCGTTTTATCAAGGCCTGGTAATTAGCTTCCCTTGGTCTTCGATTTCGGTTTAAGCAAGTACTGGAGATAGGAAGCGGCCTAGCTATACCCCTGACAACATTGGCATTTAACTACCCGATATGCCTTTTATTGTGTGTTTCAATGGCTAAAAAACTTTCAAGTTCCGTTCTAAAATATTTGATATTGTCTCGTTTTTCTTATTACTTTAAGATGGTTAATGCGCCCGTGATGTGCATTTTTTTAATTTTATTTTTTAAGTATTGAAACGCATATTCATATTTAACGTAATTATATCAGTGTATCGCATAAGCCACAATGAAGAACCGACGATACTTAATTTTTATGATTTTATACAAACTGAGCAGAGCATATTTATCGCAGAACAGATAANTATTGTCTCGTTTTTCTTATTACTTTAAGATGGTTAATGCGCCCGTGATGTGCATTTTTTTAATTTTATTTTTTAAGTATTGAAACGCATATTCATATTTAACGTAATTATATCAGTGTATCGCATAAGCCACAATGAAGAACCGACGATACTTAATTTTTATGATTTTATACAAACTGAGCAGAGCATATTTATCGCAGAACAGATAAGCGCTGGGGCCGAAAAGTTCTCGAGTGTCGACCGGGAAGCGCAGTGTGGGTAGGCCTCCCACGAGGTAGACCGACGACTTGCTAAAAGTCACGGGAATCCGCCGGATTCAGGTTGCGTAGGACCGGTCATTGTGGCGAACCTTAAGGGAGGGCTATGTTCAACAGTGGACGTCCGTGAACTTAAAAAAAGCTTGTACATACACACAGTGTAAAAATCAAACCCGCAAAATTATAATTTGCGTAATTACTGGTGGTAGGACCTCTTGTGAGTCCGCACGGGTAGGTACCACCACCCCGCCTATTTCTGCCGTGAAGCAGTAATGCGTTTCGGTTTGAAGGGTGAGGCAGCCGTTGTAACTATACTTAAGACCTTAGAACTTATATCTCAAGGTGGGTGGCGCATTTACGTTGTGGATGTCTATGGGCTCCAGTAACCACTTAACATCAGGTGGGCTATGAGCTCGTCCGCCTATCTAAGGAATGAAAAAATAAAAAATAAACATAGACATGATAGTCGTGTTCCATAAATACGCTTATTTTTTTTAGGATCAAGTGTATTTATTGCAAGCGCGGCCGATTACGTCCTTAGAACGATGGACTGAAGAAGAGCTACTACACGAAGTCGACTCTCCGATTATGGCAGATAACGAACTGACCACATTCGGCAACACTGGAGAGGTGAGGGTTCTTTTTTGAAAAAATTTTGCTGTAATTATTTGTTAAATTACGATCATATTTCAATATATCTTTTTAAAGTTTTTTTTAATGTTTTGGGTGGGTGGACGAGCCATGAGACCTGGTGTTAAGTGGTTACCGGAGCCGATAGGCATGAACAACGTAAATGCCGCTACCCGCTTAGAGACATAAGTTCAAAGGCTCAGTTTTTACAGAACAGTACACCCTTTAAACTGAAACACATTAGTGCTTCATTTTTTTTTCCTACCCAAGCTGATAGCCTTGAGAGGCTATTGCAGCGTAACCTTAACTAATAGGTGAACTCACGGGGCTCAAGCCGGAGTGATGCTAGCACTGACCCTAGTAAGAGCAGTGCTTCGCCGAATCCACCACCGGATCGGAAACGCGACCCACTGAGAAGAGCCGGCGAAAAACTCAGTGGGCTGTGGTGCTTCATATGATATACAAGTTGTTACAATAAATATACGAATAGCACTTCGTATATTCGAATTTAGTGACAATCACAGCGAAGCGTGGCTTGTCGTGACAAGGATACGATTCAAAATATAGTTAAATAATTAAAAATTCGACATAAATATACGCATGTATAACACAACTCCTGACATTAAAATATAATATTCTGTTCGTTGTCAAATTTAGGTCATCGTTTACAGGTTCTTCCGAAGCCTGTAACTCCGCTAAGCTACGATTTGGTGATACGTCCGCTGATATGGAGCATGGACCGAGCCATAATCACAAACGGCAGCCAGTACGACCACAGTCTAACGCTCAGCCACTACAGATGCGCTATATCTTTGTATAATGTTAGAATCTATACTAATATATAAATCTACAGCGGTTTTTACGGATGTTCCGTTATAACTACTGAAATGTAGAAAATACATGTACTTAATGGATAGCCTAATATTTATATGAGTGTTGGACTCCCTAATAGTAATGACAATAAATAATAATGTTAATTTTAAATGCCCAGCGAAGCGGACGAGTACGGATAGTCTTTCATAAAACCGTAATTACAGCGCAGTGTACATAACCTATTCTCTTATCGAAGAATTTACAGAGCAATGAAAATATTAATGAGTAAATTGTAATTTACAGAGTAACGAAAATGAATGGAAAATTTAAGCTTCATCACACTCGCCCTGAGTTTTTGGCCACACGATTATGCTCTTATCGCATAAAATGCTTATATGACCGTAATCCTCCACTCTTTTATTGTTTCTTACTGGAGCTATTTTTAGATTTCCCCTTATAAACTCATTTCATTCAAACCTTGCAGATATTTCAAAAAAACAAATAAATGATCTCATTTCTTGTATTGTACTCATGTCACCTAACAAATGAATATTATATTTTCCGAATGAAGTTTTCATCTATACTAATATTATAAAGAGGAAAGATTTGTTTGTTTGTTTGTTTCGAATAGGCTCCGAAACTACTGGACCGATTTGAAAAATTCTTTTTCCATTAGAAGCCGACATTGTCCCTGATGAACATAGGCTACTTTTTTTAATTTTTTTTTTTTTTTTTGTTTCATGTGTGTTTTAATGTTTCCGAATCGAAACGAGGGCGGGTCGCTAGTCATTCATCAATTTATAAACGATTCATCAACCATCATCATGTTCATAATTTTCATTGTTTACATTTCCTTTTATAGTCAGTTTATCGAAGAGTACCAAAAAAGCTAGACACTAACATACGAATGATGGAAATGGCCATAAACGGACACAAAATAGCGGACGAAAACATTCACAAGACCGCGCTGATTCGCAGGAAACCGCACTGGACTGATCGAATAAGGCTGATTCATCATATGATTATGGTAAGTACAGAACTAAAATAATCTAGAACCGAAGAAAAAACATACAAATCTTCGGTATTTACAACACGTAAATTGTAAGGTATTCGAAACTCCAGATATAAATAACAAAACGAAAACAATAAACGTATAATTAGTTCGTAAAAATAGTTTTAATTAATTTAAAAGTCACTAAAGATTAGTGTTTGCCCTGTTGTTTGTAGTACAATATTGTAATTTTTTGTAGTAAACTTTTGAATAAAAAGCAGTCTAATTATTGCATTTTATGAATTAAAACAATTTCTCAACCGCTCTGACTGTTTATGTTAAAGACCCAAATAACGAATTTATTTTGATATTATTTAAATGAATTCTATTTATGAAATACAATGGAGATATTGAACGATAAAGTGGTTACGCTGTTATTTTTTAAGAAAGAATTACAAAAAAACGTAACACACAAAATGTATTTTTAAAATTAATTCACGTTTCAGTCTATATTGACTTCGAAATGGAAACTAAACGATACAGTTAAGAAAGCGAAAGATCTAGAAGTTGGAACGAACGCCAAAGAACCAATCGAATTACTGGAAAGTATTGCTGAATGTGAAGATTTGATTGGCGAGCTGACGTACAATCACAGCGTGACCACCGTGGCCAGCACGTCCAGTCAGATTATAGCTATGACCATACTCATGGAAGGGAGTGCAGGTAATATAGAGCTGTAATTAAAACCGCTTTTACGGTTTAATCTCGCGTTCTTTTTATGTTTTTTTTTATTGCCCTTGTAGGCAGACGAGCATACGGCCCACCTGATGGTGAGTGGTTACCGTCGCCCATGGACTTCAGCAATGCTATGAGCAGAGCCAAGCCACTGCCTACCGCTTAATACTCTCCACAAGCCTCTTTTAAAGAAGGACATGTCATAGCACTCGAGAAACACCGTAGAAGGGAGCTCATTCCATAGCCGGATGGTACGTGGCAAAAAAGACCTCTGGAAACGCACTGTCGATGAACGCAGTGGTTCCAGATAATATGGATGAACTCTGCTCCGATGGCGGGAGGTGCGATTATAAAAAGGAGATGAGGGGATCATTTCAAACAATTCCTCAGAGCACTCATCTTCATGTTTCGATTACTTTACAGTATTCGTGATGACGAAACGTCGGAATGCAGATAATCATAATTAAAAACGCGAACTTAAGCCGGTAAAAATAGTTTTAATGATGTGTACGTATCGCGAAAACCGATAAAATACCGAAGAAGAGACGGTTAAAACTGTGGTGTAATTATATTCTCTTCGCCTTACTTTAAAATGTGGCCTATGATCATGATGAGAGGAAGTCATTCAATAGTTTTGTTAAGTTAACGCCTACCAAAATAAGGATCAATTTCGGATACTTCAAAAATATTTTCGTATTCATATTAAAGTTCTGAAAAATAGTGATGTAATTATTTTTTTCAGACTTCACTCCAGAACAATGTAATGAGATCAGCAAATTGCTAAGCTCCGGAGATGTGTTATCAGCAGAGGTTCCACAGTGTTTGGCAAACTTAACTAGGCAATTAGAAAAATCCCGGCTGATGGACGAATTTCGTGCCCAAGACCCGAAGTACGCATTGAGATGGTTGAAAAGGAATCTCCCTCATATTTACCTAGACATTTGCACATTCCTCGAGCACCATGGATATAGGGCTATCATGGAGGTAGTAACAGTCTCTATATGAAGTTTTCACTCAATAAAACATATTCCTTCGCTTCTCTTTGCATTTTGTACGGCATGTTCCATGGGGAGTGCTCTGAGGAATTATTTGAGATGATTCCATCATCTTGTTTTTACCATCACACCGCCCGCCACCGGTGTAGAGTTCATCCATACTACCTGGATCCACTGCGGTCATCCACAGTGCGTTTCCAAAGATCTTTTTTGCCACGCACCATCCGGCTTTGGAATGAGTTGCCCTCCACGGTGTTTCCCGAGCGCTATGACTTGTCCTTCTTCAAACGAGGCTTGTGGAGAGTACTCAACGGTAGGCAGCGGCTTGGCTCTACCCCTGGCACTGCTGAAGTCCATGGGCGACGGTAACCACTCACCATCAGGTGGGCCGTATGCTCGTCTGCCTAAAAGGGCAATAAAAAAAATCCCTTCACTGAGAATTGCAATACAAAGTTTTATTAGTAAATTATCTAGCCTATTATTAGCCTATTATGATATAGCCTATCTTATAACTCTGCTGTCGCTGTCTATCCTAGTGAACTCCTAAACGGCTGGGCTGATTTTGATGTTTTTTTTTGTGTGGTCGTGTGGATATTAGAGAATGTTTGAGATTCACCATTCGGTCCATTGCAATTTATTTTTTATTAATATTTTAGAATCAAAGTTGGAAATTATGCGCTTTAAGACGTGTGTACAGGACAACGTTTGTTGGGTTTGCTAGTAGAATATAAAAGGGAAACATTTGACTTTTCTTATGCATCCAAAAATGTATTTCTTTTTCTTATTGCTAAGATGGATGGACGAGCTCACGGCTTATCTGCTGTTAGTGGTTATCGGAGCCCATAGACTTCAACAACACCTTTCATTCGTTCCTTTTTTTTTCTTTTCTTTGATGTGTGTACGAGCTCACAGCCTACCTGATGTTAAGTGGTTACTGGAGTCCATAGACATCTACAACGCTACTCACCTTGAGACATAAGTTCTAAGGTCTCAGGTATAGTTACAACGGCTGCCCCATCCTTCAAACCGAAACGCATTACTGCTTCACGGCAGGAATAAGCAGGGGGTGGTACCTACCCTCGCGGACACTCAAGAGGTCCTACCACCAGTAAAAACCTTTTAACACAGAGTTAATTATCAATAAAGCTCAAAGAAACAATGAAGCTTCATATAAAAAATATTTAAAGATTCGACTTTGTTTTTGGGGGCAATTGATTTTATACGTAAAAATCTTATTACTTATTTTACCTACCGGTAATGTCTACCCGAGATTTTGTTTATGACCATTTTAAAAAAAAAATACTTTTGCATCACATTCGTTTACCTCCTTTTATAAGGAACACTACAAAGTGTTACTACAATTACGAAGCTCACGAACTAGAAATATCCACTTAAGATAATATTTTTTATTTCAGTTTGATTTATACACGAAGCCATGGATATTGGTCCCGGAAGAAATGATGAAAATACTACAAAACCTACGTTCTTCACCGGAGGAACCACAACAATCTAAGACAACAGACGAAGTCATCGCTTCCTTGACCACCCCTAAGAAGAACAGCACCAGGTACGTACGTGTTTTGACGAATAAATTTGAAGTTACATTTGTCATCACCCAAAACGGGCGCTGTTAAGTCTGAAGATCCGAAGAACAAGGGTCTCTCACTTTTTCAAATAAATTCCACGATGAAGCATTATCAAATTAAAACTACTTTTGTGTTTTATTATCGCGTTTGTTTTCTATTATCATTATATTATTGTGGACGTTTTGAATATTTTACATTTTTCGTCGTCACAAACGACTTCGGTACCTACCATAATAGTATAAATACTATAATAACATTAGGTATTATAAGACATTGGAATATTGTACTTCTGTGTATTTTTCTGTAAAAATACGTTACATACGTTTCATTTCACGCAGAACGAACTAATTTATCTAATTAATCTTGACTTCTGGTAGTTTCTTTAGGCCGCACGGGTAGGTCTTATCCACCATTCTGCTTATAAATACAGCGAAGCGAGCATTCGATCCACTTCGAAGACTGGGACAGCTGTTATACAGTTGACATTTCGATGTATCCCATGTCTCACGGTGGGGGGTGATATTCACGTTTGGTTCGTTTAGTGCAACCTTTGCCAAAGTGGGCGATAACGCCCCCTTGTGGGCGCTACAGGCCGTGAGAGCGGTAAGAGACTCAGAAAAAATGGGGGCCTTGTGTAGTCTTGGGAGGCGATTTGTAATTTCATCTAGGACTCTTAGACACTAACTGAGCTCTCGCTATACTGGTTTTTAAGTAGGTGAAAAAAATGGGGGCGCTAAAAATAATTTGTTTTCAAAGTGGGCAGTACATTCATCTAAGCAATAAAAAAAAAAAATAATAAGTTTGGGAAGTTTGGGAGCTCCTGGCCTAGTGCTATAAAAATTCTTTACTTAAGTATTCATTTCTTATACAGAGTTTTTCTTTTTAGGAAAGTCCTACGATGGGTGTTGCCTCTCTGCAGGAGAGCGGTTCGCCACCGCGAGGGCACCAAAGCGCACCTCATTCTGGCTGCACATAAAATGCGATTGGCGTTATTACGGCTCGGCGACATGTTGGTACGCCAATGGTATCTGCCGCATCCAGACTTGGTATTTTTCTTCAGGCTGGGCGAACTCCAAGAGTATGTTAGGAAAAGAGATCCGGTGTTGTTAAAGAAGTAAGCACATAATTATAATCGTCACATCAAGTAACAAAGATACATGAGAAAAATTTGCAAGCATTTTGACCGCAGCAATCAATCAGCAAACTTTTCTCAGAAATAATTCGTATAATCGCTTAAATTTTCTTTTCTATATTTTTATTGCATAAATGGGTAATCGAGTTCGCCTTTCTGTTTTGAAGTGGTTACAGTAGCCCATAGACATCATCACTCACTGTAAGACTTGAGGTCAATGACCTAATGATATTATATAAAGGCTGTTATAAACTGCAAACTGGAACGTATGACTACTTCGTGATAGAAGCAGACGTGAAGGATAGATATCATCTATACATGCGGGTTTCCCAGTAAATCTAAAACAAATCGGTTGTCTGTAAAGTCGGTTTACTGACGATAGTTGAACGTGACAACGTCATAAGAAAGTACTGATGGAATGGTTTCATTTTTCAATTATCGCAATTATCGTTGCTATAAACAATTGACACCACATTCACTTTTCACTGAACTTCATACTTGACGAAAACATGTACGCCTCAGAGCGAGGTAACGCCGCATGAGTCATGTTTTTTCGTGCGTGCAGCCGGCTCCATCGAATTTTAAGACATTGTCACGTCAAAAGGAATGGTCATTAAGTGTACGTCTTAAAGCTTTGTTATGATACCATTGATCAAGATCTCACGATTCGATCGAACGAAAGTATTCCCCCACTTGTGTTTCAAGCTCATCAATTTACTAGGGCAATCCAACGCCAGCAGTATTACCCGAAATGGTGCAAGTTGAAATTCAACGAACTGAATAATGGATGGATAGCGCCTCTAGAAGCAAAAGGTCCTTCGGTCAGGGCCGGTGACGTCAGAATCGAAGCGACCTCCGTCTGCGGCGGAGAGGTAGTGGCCAGAGCCTGTGTCGTCAAAGAACTTTCTGAAGTAAGAACTTTCATCTGCTAATTCATTTTAAATTTTTTTTATTGCTGAGATGGGTGGACGAGCTCACAGCCCACCTGCTGTTAAGTGGTTACTGGAGCCCATAGACATCTACAATGTAAATGCGCGACCCACCTTGAGATATAAGTTCTAAGGTCTCAGTATAGTTAAAGCTTCTGCCCTACCCTTGAAACCGAGACGCATTACTGCTTCACGACAGAAATAGGCAGGGTGGTGGTACCTATCCTTGCGGAATCACAAGAGGTCCTACCACCAGTAAGTAATAAGGTCTGATGATTAAAAAAAAAAAGATATAAATCCAGCTATTCTTTCCGGACACGGGCACGCAATACTGGCCATCTCTAACTACTGCTTATACATACCCAATTTCATAGATATTATGGCAGAACCTTCTATATATTACGTTACATTTGCCATATGTATTGCCACTGCAAAGCATCCGTGTGCTTGGGTTTGAAGGCTGGAACAACTGTGATAAAATACAATTGAAAAAACAACCTCATGTGTCGTGGTGGGAGGCGGAAAGCAAGTCCAAGAAACACTTAAATCCAGATGAGTGAGGAAGTTCTAAATTTGATGCGTATGCCATTTTATCATTAAGATCCTGTAAAGAGTTGGATTTGAAAGCAATGATCGTTTGCTTAGGTCGATCAACTGCAACAAGGCGACGTGCTGATAACGCACGCGACAGACATCGGCTGGTCCCCCTACTTCCCGTTGCTGACTGGAATCGTCACTGAACTAGGCGGCCTTATCTCACACGGTAAGTAAATTCTAGAAAGCAATTATTGCAATATATTTTAATATAACTGTATGTTTGTGGGACGATGCATATATATATATATATATATATATATAGCCGTAACTAAATTCAACGCTAGATGGCTTTATATTTGTTCTTCACTCTGGACAGAAATTTCCTAGTTTTTTTTATTAATTTTTTATTGGCAGTCTGGAATATAATCTATGTGTTAGAAAGGAACCAACGCTATTGATTATTGGAATATTATTAGGATGTATACACATTTGCAACTAAAGCCACCGTTAGATGGCTCTCTACATGAATTTTTGTCACAGGTGCTGTGATCGCTCGCGAGTATGGTTTGCCGTGTATCGTCGGCGCTACCGATGCGACAGAGATCTTCCGGACCGGCGACCTCGTCCGGCTGTCCGGGACAAAAGGAGTGCTCGAAAAAGTTGTAGTAGAAAATAAACCGGGAGACGAACAAATCGAAAACGCCGTGAAAGTAGGCGACAATTAAATACAATGAAATATAATTTATGAATAAATTTTATTTTTAAAATACAACATTTAATAAATACAAGTCTGAAATGTTTTTCATATAAAATAAAAGTCATACAACAACACACATCCGCATACACTTTAAACTCTTCTGTGTTTAGTAATTTATCGACGTCCCCCAAAAATAGAAAAGTCTCCCAAATTTTGGTTGTACGCGAAACTAAGTCGAAACGTCATCGGCAAGCACGAGTAGCTCGTAACAGTTGAAGGCGAACGGTCGTCCGTATATGAGGAGGTGGCAGCGGTAGTGCGGCGCCAGGACGGGACCCAGCAGGTGGTCGCCGCGGTGCTGCACGCGCCCCACCAGCACGCCGCCCGCCTCGCCGCCGCCGGCTCGCACCGCACGGCCGCATTCCTCCCCGCCCCGCCACGACACCCACTGCGCTGCCGCCCCGCACATCACCTGTATAATATGTTGCATTCGCTGGTGGTAGGACCTCTTGAGTCCGCACGGGTAGACCACCACACCGCCTATTTCTATCGTGAAGCAGTAATGTGTTTCGGTTTGAAGGGCAGCCATTGTAACTATATTTGAGATCTTAGAACTTCTCTCAAGGTGCGCGGCGCATTGATGTTGTAGATGTCTATGGGCTCCAGTAACCATTTAACACCAGGCGAGCTGTGAGCTCGTCCACCCATCTAAGCAATAAAAAAAACCTTCGATAGGCACCTGTGTTGCTCAGTGCGAGTTTCTTAACGTTCTCGATAGCGTAAAAGTTAAGCCAATTTTTTATGCAGTTGGAACAGCGCCCCTAGCGGCAAACGTGCGTAAACGATCCCATTCCATACAAATATGAGCTAACTTTTACGCTATCGAGAACGTTAAAAAACTCGCACTAAGCACACAGGACCTAAAGTTAACGGAACTGAACTCACGAATTGCATACCGGTATACTCTTCCAAACCCGAAGAGTAATGCCTGCTTACACGAATAGGGGGGATGGTAGTACTTACTTGTGCAGACTTACAAAGAGCCCTACCTTAAGGAACAACACAAATATATAAATAAATAAAAAAGATGTGGTGTCGTGGGACACCAGGTAGGAACGAAGTTCCTTCGGCTAATGTAGAATCGACACAATTTGCAAAAAAGAAAACGTGCTCAATTTTGTGTAGGTTTTCTTGATTTTTCTCTTAAATTTAGCTGATTAGTTTTTATTTAAGTACAGGAAAGTATTTAGGAAATTCAGTATTTTAGGAAATAATAAATTACGTAAAATAAAAAAGAAATCGTAATTAAAATTATCAATCAAAATAACAAAATATGTCTTATTATTTTTGTTTAACAACATAAAATTACATAGAAATAGAAATAATTACAAAAAGAAGGAGAAAGAAAAAGGTAATACACTACTCGCTTGTGTATACGACTGTCGCGCCTGCGCACGTCTCATTTAACGATTTTATTCCACGGACTTTTTCTTACGGTTTTACTATCACTTTTTTTTCAGTTCGGTCGCGCAGCAAAATCCCTATCTCCTCCAAGCCTGCCGTAAGGAACTTCGTTCCAAAAATTTGATGAAATTATGAGTTCTGATTTTTACTACTTGCTGTAATTCCGGCATCGGGGGAGTTGTTCCTGTATTTCATTTTTCATTTATATTTACGTATTAAACATGGAAAACTTGATATATTCTTAGTTTAGTCTCATCAGTAAATATGGACGGGTACAAAAAGCGTCTCAGTTATAGAAAAAAATATATTTTAAATGAAAAAGATTCAAAATTGATGAGGTGCTTTTTATTAAGTCAAACTCTAGTACCATCTACGGCTTTCAAGAGTCGTAGACATATTTAGTTAATTAGTAACTACTTTTACGGATTAGTTTCGGGTTTTTCTGTTGTCATCATAAAATTTGTTGTCGTATTCACGGAGGACTAAGGATATAGTGTTATAGATTAAACCGTGAAACTAGTATTATTTAACTTAAAGCTGTTTGTAGATATTGTCAAGAAAATAATATTCAAATATGGCGATACTTAATCTCTAAAAATAATACAAACTAAATACATAAACATTAATATAAAACAAAACACGTACGATAGTAATTGTAGCTATATTACGAGTAGCTGATACTTAATATACCTGATATTTAGTATAGCAATGAGCGCCACCATCTGCGTACACGATGCAACAATGTTTTGATGGATGAAGCGCCGCTGGCAACACTTTGTTTCTAAAGAAGACGTAAAAGGAATAGTTCAAAATGGAGTTTGTAATTTGTATGACAGACTCACACAAATCATGTTAAATTCGTTTCAAGCACGAAGGAACGTTTTTATGGTTGTGGGTAAAAAGAGTAAATAAATAATAGAAAAGTGTATAAACCTACGCGGAGTTATTATAAGGTCCAACTATCACAACATTAATTTTTTTTTAATTTGTTTAATTATTTCAATGAGAGACAACGATAATTTCTATTGGTATTTAAATTTTTACGAGTCCACTATTTACATATTAATTTATCGCTTTAAACAAAAGTGTAGAAGAATGGGTAATAAAAATGACAATTAAAAAACAACTTAGGATTAATCCTGTGCTATGCATGAGTCTACTTATACATTGTAATACATGATTGTATTATTTTAAAAGTTTTAAAACAAATAGAAAAGTATGATGTGATTAATTGACTTACTTGTGTGTAGTTCTGGCAACCCAAATAAGTTCACCGCCAGCTACTCCAGCCGAAACCGCACCACTGGGTACAGCGCCACACGCGCTCATCACCCACACGGGCCCCGACCCATTCCACGGCGGTAACCAATCTATAATAATAACAATACTCTTTGTTCTAAGCATACCAGTATCTCTAGCATTCATTCGCGAAGGAGCTTGAGTTGTTAGGTCTCCTTCGGAGGCGCTTGGGCAGCTATTAGCAAATCCCAACCGTCCTGGCTGAGCCTTTGCTCGCCCACCTGTCCTGGTGAAACTGGAAAGGCTTCAGGGCCACCAGTGAACTCTTAATCATAAAAAAAAACTCTAGCATACCAGTATTTAAGTCATAAGTTGACGTTTATAGTAGTAAGTTTGTGAGCCCTCACGTGTCTGTACCACCGCCCCACCTATTCCGCCTGATCTGAGACTTAGAACCCACATGTACATGTCAGAGTGGGCGAGCCGTGAGCTCGTTTACCTAAGCACTAAAAACTTAAATGATTTTAAAAAGATGATAATAATAAAAATATAACAAAAAAATAGCATTTTAATAAGCAGTTTAATAATTAGTCTATGGGTCGTATTGTGACCCGCACTAGGTACACCACTATCCTTAATGTTTTTTGGCGCGAAACACCTATGCGTTCCGTCTTTATGGTTGAGTCACACTTAATTCAATTTAATTAAAACTTCAACCTCGACCTATTCAAGTCGATAATCTTGCCCGAATATACAATTTTATTTTATAAATTAGAGATTACTTCAAAAAATTTTTACGTTATTATTTAACTATTTCTCGCTACGTTTATTTTCAAACTGGTACTGTAGTAATCGGTGAGCGTGGTAATTACAACGGTGATTTTTAAATTTTAGACAAAAAAGGTGATAAGAAAATTTATTGACCTGCTATCAGTGACTTATATTTGTGTTGCCAACATTCTTTCAAATGAAGATTGTATTTCGTCCAGTCTTCAGAGTGTTTCCGTATTTTCTCTCTTAAATAACTCCAACGACTATAGTAAAAAAATATGTTTTTATACCGTAGTTTCCAAATAATTCCGAGGTCGCAAATACTAAAGCTAATGAATTTTTGTTAGATTAATCACAAAGGTACTCTAAAAGTTTTTATTATAGAAGTTGAATTTACCCATTCAGAATTTAAAACTTTTTTATTGCATAAAGTTTTTTTCATATACTCGTATTTAAGAAATAAAGACAGTAAATTGTCAAATTTCAATTATTTTTAATGAAGAAAACGTATAAACTCACATTTCGTGCAAAGGAACACTGCTGCCAGGAATCTCCTTTAGGTTATGAGTTTCTTTCACCTAAACATTAAAAAAAATAACTATTTTGTAGTGTTGGCTGAAAGTAAAAATAATAATTAAAACATACTTACGAGTAGAGTCAGCCACTGCGTCCATCTGTTAAACATATCAATGATTTCCAACATTTCCCGTTGGTATCCCAAATAAGCTTCGGTTTTAACGGTTGCCCTCGTCGGAGAAACAATCTGTAATTGCGCAAATCAATCGATTTGAACCAAATGCGCCAAAATAAAAGTATAATGTTTCAAAGCTTACTGTTTTATCTCTATAACGTAAAGCAAGTCGTAAAGTTAGCTGACGACTAAAAGCATTGTACTGACGCCATTGTAGTGACTCAGACTCTATCCTCCTTTGTAACGTGGTCCAATTTTCATCGGCATCAGCTGAAATTGTAAATTTATTAGCGTGCTGTTGATACTTGGAGATACGAGACTATTACATAAAAGCGATACATAGAGTAATAATAGCAACAAAAGTTTTGAGTTTTTCGAAATGCACTATTAAGTATATCTTTTGACGTGCCAGATTTAGGACGATAGCTTAACGCTCTGTCAATGATTTCTTGTATCCAGTCCCGCCAAGCTTGTACGTTCCACATAAGGCTCACCATCATTGCGTGCCAATCTGTCATTTGATCAGTAGATATTATTGGCGCTCCTAAACAACGAAAAATATCGAAATAAGTCCTTATTGAAAACCCCGCATCAATACGCATCGCAACTAAACTTACGTGAATTGTCCTCGGCATTAGCATTATCAATATTTCTAGAAGTCGTCGAAAAAGGTGCGGAAAACGTTTTGATTTGGTTAATTTTGACATCGTCGCTCTTTAATGGCGCGTTAGAAGAAGCAGTCCTCTCGTCAGACGTTTTGGATACATTAGTACTCGGAGGTGTATAAAAAGAATCGGGTGAAGAGCTTTCCGAAGTATTTGCATGCTCTATTAGACTTTTGTCCGAGCTTTGTTCACGTTTATGTAATAATCGTACGCGGGGTGAACTCGCGGGACTAAGCGGTGTAGGTGAAAAAGATCGCGATATTCTGGGCGGTGACGATGGTATATCTGTGACAGCGTCCGGGGAAATTGGATCCTGGAATCGTGGCCGTAATTTGCTGGGATTAAAACGATTATGTTGTACCGTCGCAGAGTATAAGTGGTAAGCGTTCGTTTGTTGTCGACACCCCTCGGTTGGTTTTGGCGCTGGACAGGGCTGCGCGGCATGTTTTTGAACTCTAGTTTGTTTAGATGGACAGTCTGTTATAGATATTTCAATGCCCGGAGCCTGAACCTTAGAAGATCCCGGCTCGGCGCGCAATCTTTCTGCCGGTACAACGTCTTCTAAGGCTTGTAATGATACATAACGCGAACAAGTGCAACAGGGTTGCGCCACGCGCCGTAAAATCTCGTCACACCATAGTTCGCATTGAACAAATACGTTTTTCATGCACTTGCACACTTGAATTATTTCTGCAAATAACATTATGATAAATATAGTAAAAATCTAACAAAAAGGATGATTTATTCCTTTTTGTTAGATTTACTTCAACATATGTATATTATTATATTTTTTTTTTATTGCTTAGATGGGTGGACGAGCTCACAGCCCACCTGGTGTTAAGTGGTTACTGAAGCCCATAGACATCTACAACATAAATGCGCCACCCACCTTGAGATATAAGTTCTAAGGTCTCAGTATAGTTACAACGGCTGCCCCGCCCTTCAAACCGAAACGCATTACTGCATCACGGCAGAAATAGGCAGTGCGATGGTACCTACCCGCGCGAACTCACAGGAGGTCCTACCACCAGTAAATTACAAGTATTACTCACGTGGTTGCAGTAGGTGTACAGCCAGGAACAAAGTTGCGTCTTCAATTACATCTGAAATAATCGCTCAATGTACTAGCCAGAATAATTGTTGGAAAATCTCACTTCTTTCATGTGTAAAGTAATCTCACCGTCTATCAACGTTTTATATTTCTCCGGAACATTATCAATCATCAAATTATTCAGCTTGATTTGTATTTTCCTCGAAACGACCGGATCTGCACTTTGCACGGCGAGTTGATCTGTGTTCTTTCCCCGTAGTCTGCGTTTTAAGAAACATTTAACTTACTTTCAATAATCAGATGAGGAGTACGGTTTTTAAAGCAAAATAACACTTACTTGTCAGCTCCATCGGTATATGTTTTTCGTATGTTACCATGACACAATAGCACTCCATTTCCAATCCGATCCATATTATCAATCAATATTTTTAAAGCTTCCGTTTTTTCACCTACAATCCAATAAAGAAATCTTAAAACTAAATAGCTATACAAAAAATACTTATACTCGTAACGATGAATAATTTACAATACAACTGAGCACTGAACAATTCAAATTGACAAATTAAAAGTATTTTTACCTTGTAGCATAATGTATGAGACCAGTAAACTAGCAGATTCACTAATAACTCCTGTAAAAATCACATTATTAAATACATAATATGTAAAATATTGTCAAGCCGGTAAGAGTAACGTCATCTATAGCTGAATAGTCGAACGAACATCGAAGGATCTAATAGCATCTAGAACGCTCGAGAAGTACAACGCCATCTATTGACAGATAACGGAAACACAATACTCGACTTGTGGAATATTTTCGATAATTTTAGGGATGTGGCCATTTTTATGGGCCATTTTTTTTGCGTTGCAGAGATGGCTCGCAGTCAGTAAGTAACCGGAACTACTCGAAGCGAAACAGCGAACGGATCACCTGAACAAAAGCGGAAGAAGCTAATTGAGAATTTTAAAGTGCTTGTGAAGTGTTTTAAGTTTTCTAAGTGTTTAATACAGTTTTTAATTTGTACTTCGCTAGAATTTTATTTATCCCGAACCCCAGCGCGTTACAATATTATAATTTAACAAAAAATGTCTGCCTTTTGTTACCGTGCAAAACTGTTGTAGTGTAAGTTCGACTGACGACGTTTGCCATAATAACTTTAAGTTTATTTTCGATTGACGAATGCAAGGATGGATTTGGTCGCTGAATCTGATCCTCAAATGTTGTCAATTTTCGAAGGCTGCGTTTGAAAAAAAAACGAACATTCTTTATTGTGCAATAGTACTTACAATTATGTACATATTCAAGTCCACATAACGGTATCAACATATGTACATATTTTAAGTACATCTTAAGATTAAGAAAATAAGTAACAATTAGAAGAGGAGTTAGAGAAATTAAGGTAATAAATGAAATTGCTAACAGACAATACAAATTTTGGGAAAACTGAATACATTATAAATATACAGTCTGAGAAAATAACTTAACTTTTACGCTATCGAGAACGTTAAGAAACTCGCACTAAGCACACATACTTCTACTTTACCACTCATTACGACGAATAAATTCAATACACGAGATGCAGTACAAAATATCTTTGACGAGTTTGTTGGCATTGAAATATTACTACTGCGCTGGTAGAGATGCATCGATATTATTTATGGTTGCATATTCTGATTGATAAAAATAAAAATATTAGTAAATAAAATTACAAACTTTCTGTATACCAAATGCCAACTTCATAGGTAAAGACATAATATATTATTATACTAGTTAGTCGATACTGTTTTTGAAATACTAACTAAGCAGATGCGTCCTTATATGATTTAGGTATGTTTCCCTCTACGAGGAGTGCTTCTCCTGCAGTTTCCATTTCACATAATAATGCCACATATGCTGCGATATATTCATCTGCAAACGTATATCACCAATGTATTTGTTCGAAATTCAATTAGGAATTACGTTAATAGAAACACAAGCTAAAGCAATAAAAAAAAAACAATAAGAAAAAAGTTATAGCCTCTAATATTTGAAATTATTAAGAAGTAGAGAAACATACGGCTTATCTAACAGTGAATGATCTACATCTATCATGGACATAAGAAATGCCAAGAGCTATGTACTGTATAGAACTCGATTTAAACCACGTTGAAGAGTGACATTTCAGTGACTCCGAAAACACCGTACAGGGAAATTCATTCCAGACTCTGATAGTTCGTGGCCGTTTGACACATCGACGCTTGAAAGGCAAACGTGACTAAGCGACAATAACTGATTTGTACTTCGATCATCAATAGATTTGTACATAAATGATAGCCAATAACCATATTCGATGCCCAAAAATATATATTTCTAGGTCTATTAAAATTATTTCAATCCTACAGCTAGATTCGTTAAAATAGATTTTTTTTCAGGTATTTCTCATGTATATTTCAAATTAATTTCAACTTTAAATTAGTCTACTGTAAAGTTCACGCATTGTCGCTTAATCACTTTTGCCTTTCAAGCGTCGACATGTATTTTTAACGAGATCATATTATTTACTAAAGAAATGGAAACTACAATAAAATAAATACACATTTACTAATTTAATGGTAATTTAATGTAATGTAATTTAATGTTTAATGTTTCGTAATTTGAATTTTTGAAGTCGTCGTGGCCTAAAGGATAAAACGTCCGGTGCATTCGTATGTAGCGATGCAACGGTGTTCGAATCCCGCAGACGGGTACCAATCTTTCTAATGAAATACGTACTCAACAAATGTTCACGATTGACTTCCACGGTGAAGGAATAACATCGTGTAATAAAATCAAACCCGCAAAATCATAATTTGCGTAATCACTGGTGGTAGGACCTCTTGGGAGTCCGCACGGGTAGGTACCACCACTCCGCCTATTTCCGCCGTGAAGCAGTAATGCGTTTCGGTTCGAAGGGTGGGGTAGCCGCTGTAACTATACTGAGACCTCAGAACTTATATCTCAAGGTGGGTGGCGCGTTTACTTTGTTGATGTCTATGGGCTCCAGTAACCACTTAACATCATGGGGGCTGTGAGCTCGTCCATCTATCTAAGCAATAAATAAAAATATATATTTAGATTTGTGTGCTTGTTATTGTGTCATGTATTGTATGATTGTGTTATTTAATATATGTACCTATTCTTGTTTTTTTTTTTAAAGATGGCGAAGTGTCTCCTAGCAGAAGTGGAACATCTTAATATTATACAATTTTGTTACTTTTTTGGGAAACGAACAACATATTTTGTAAAACATATAGTTATTTCTCGTCGTGTTTCTTAGCGTCACTCTACTAGTCAAAACCAATAAATACTTTTTGAGAAGGAACCGACTGAAAGAAAATATATTTTATGTGGACTATGTACTTAATGGAATCTTTAATTAACAATTTTTTCACAATCTTCCAGATGATAATGGATTTAAAACTTTATTGACACTGAGAGTAAAAAAAATAATTACGGCTCATGGTTTCAGATGGAAGCGAGGCGTAATTATTTGGTAATTCCAATTAAAATTAATTAAGAGGGCACTTACCAGGCGTGGTTACTGACTCTGACAAATAATCCGAGGCATCCTTGATATGCTCTGCAATGGCAACATTTCCTTAAATCCGCAGTCCCATAAGAGTTTTTTTTTTAAATTAAATTATTCTAAACAGTCAAACCTTTCATAGTGGATGTTAATTTTCTTGCCATAGAACGACAACGAATAATTTCCTCCAATTTCTTTGTCAAATAATACGACACTTTGTTACGTGGTTCCTGAATTGTCATCGTTTTGGCCTTCTTTAACCTGTTTAACGGTTTTTAGGTAAAAATTATAACGATTCACATCACACACCACAGGAATAAAGTAAAAAAGATCCAGTTCATCATTTTCATTTTCAAGTTTCAGTTTAGTATGTAAGATTTTACGATTACGATTTTAGGATAATACGGGGCATTCTTAGGTCGACATTCCAACAAATTTTTTTTTTTTTTTTTAGTTTTATTGCCCTTGTAGGCAGATGAGCATACGGCCCACCTAATAGTGAGTGGTTGCCGTCGCCCATGGACTTTAGTAATGCCAGGGGCAAAGCCAAGCCGCTGCCTACCGTTGAGTACTCTCCACAAGCCTCGTTTGAAGAAGGACAAGTCATAGCGCTCGGGAAACACCGTGGAGGGGAGCTCATTCCATAGCCGGATGGTACGTGGCAAAAAAGACCTCTGGAAACGCACTGTGGATGACCGCAGTGGCTCCAGGTAGTATGGATGACCTCTACTCCGGTGCCGGGCGGTGCGATGGTAAAAACGAGATGCCGGTATTATCTCGAACAATTCTTCAGAGCACACTTGATTTGGACAGGAGATTCAGACGGAAGAATGTAATAAATTGATCTATTGAGTTTTTTGGTCTTTTGATGAATTTGCCTTTTGGTATTTAAAAATCGAAAAATTCAAAGATATGTTCTGTTCGGTATTCAAATAAAAAGGATTACCTTTGAGCAGCAAAGAAGAAAGTCTCCGCAGCGCTGTCCATTTTAATAAGAATTTCATTGCCACGTTTCTGCATTTCCGATATTAGTGCCTCTCGAACGAGCGCTTTGTAATCTGTTAAATAGAAGAAAAAAAAACAGTGCTGTCGTAAAAATGACAATCATTGCCTATAATAACTTTTGCTGAGACAGAAATAGTGACTTACTGCTTGATACGAAATATTCAGATAGTATTCGTGCAGATTCTATTACTACATCTGGAAAAAAGTAATACATATATTAGTAGTATAAGAGCCCGCACTGGTGGGTACGACCACCCTGCCTATTTCTGCCGTAAAGCAGTAATGAATTTGAGCGTTTGATGGGTGTGACAGTAGTTGTATTATAAAACTGAGACTCAGAACCCATTTCTCAAGACCGGTGGCGGTATTAACGTGGTCAATGTCTATGGGTTCCGGTGACAATTTAACACTAGGTGCGCCATGAACTCATCCACCAAATTCAGCAATAAAAAAAAAGCGTGACAAATGTTCATCCCAAGTAATTTTATTTTGGCTACCTATTGATAAAATTCAACAAATTATAATCTTTCTCTTTTTTCTATCTAGAGAGCTCTGGACATTATAATGATGATAAATTATTTACCTTGCATCGCGTCGTTCATGTTAGGAGGTGTGACCTTACTAACTAGAACGGACAGTTTCCTTTCAAATTTCTTATGGAGTCGTGCCGTATCGGCAGACTCTTTAACTGTCTTGTCTACTTTCATCGGAGGCTTCATGTCTATCCTAAAATATTGCCAAATTTTTCAAAAAAAAAAAAAAACATTTATTTTCAAAGTACTAAGAGTACTAAGAGGTTCCTGGTGCTAGGACCTCTTTTGAGTCCGCGCGGGTGGGTACCACCGCCCCGCCTATTTCAGCCGTGAAGCAGTAATGCGTTTCGGTTTGAAGGGCGGGGGCAGCCGTTGTAACTATATTTGAGACCTTAGAACTTATATCTCGAGGTGGGTGGCGCATTTACTTTGTAGATGTCTATGGGCTCCAGTAACCACTTAACACAGGTAGGCTGTGAGCTGCTCTACCCTTCTAAGCAATAAAAAAATAAAATAAAAAAAAAACAAAAAATCTCAACAACACAAAATCTCTAGTCTTCCATCACAACATATTGAAGAGTACATTTTGTGCTAACCATGCTGAAGCTTGTTGGTGGGTCAACTCGGTTTGCGGCTGTTTATAGAACGTGTTAGCACCTTGAGCTTTAAGCTGCGTATGAAGTATTGACAACGCCTGCTGCCGTTCACGATCTAAATCTGTAAATGATATCACAATATCTGTTGATCAACTTATAGTTCGACGAATAGGATTAAGGGTTTTTAATGACGTTTAAAATAAAAATTAAAAGTGATGGTTTGTTTTTATGTGCGTATCTTTGACAATATGTATTTCAATATTGTCTCCTTTCAAGAACTTAAATCAAATGGAGTACCTACGTCTTTACATTAAGGGATCGAATTATTAAACATACCACGTAAAATAGCTCACATCACGCTACCTACATTCAATATATATATTAGAAATACCTACTTGAACATATTCGAATAAGTAAACGAATTTTTAAAGTTACCCTGTTCGGCCAGTGATATGTTGAATTAAAATGTTTTATTTTTATATGTGGGTTTATTTTGATTACGGTATCTATCAAACGATCCATTGGCAATTACAAAATTTTAATAATGAAAGGTTTAAATGTATAAGACGGGTGCCGAAGGAAGGGTGAATACAATAATGAACTTTTAAATTTAAGGTGGGTAGTATCTATATATTAATACGTGAAGCAAAAACTTTGTATCCCTTTTTACGAAAATTGCGCGGACGGAGGAGTATGAAATTTTCCACACTTATAGAGAATATAGAGAAGGAGCGCACAATGCTAATATTTTTTTTAAATAATGCATAAAAGATGCATTCAATCAATAAAGGAAACATTACACACACTACATACCATGTATTTGACGCACACACGCATGCATACTATTTATTGTCAAATTTTTGTTCTTGGCGTCTGTTGTCAAATTGAGAATAGATTAAATACTGTTTGTCTTTGTTAATATTTTTTATAGTGTAGTCTTGGCGAAATTTGTGATTATAGAAGTATAAAACACAATCATAATAGTGTACAAACTTACAATTCCAATTAATTATAGTCGAATTTCGACTACTGCGGAACCTCTAGTTTATACAATTACGTTAATTCAAACACGATGAGGGTTGGATTCAGCGAAGTTCTGCTCTTGCTAGGCAGATCTCAGTCTATGCCCCTTGAGCCTACAGGCGATTAGGTAGGTAAAGAAACATATATATACAATTATCATGTAAGAAAAATTTAATAAAAACATATTCAATATATTTTTTGTTTTCCTGCCTAATAGTGACCGATTACTTCGTCCAATATCAGATTGCGTTGACTTTGACATCTCAACATTTTCACCTGTACTCTGTTCAGCTCGTTTCTTAGCTTCGATCTCTTCTCGCTTCCTCTTTTCTTCATCTGTCTCCGATCCCATTCTACTGCTAGCATTAGTGGCATCACGTGATGGTGTTTTATTCAGGTTCGAGGAGTTACGGTCACTAGTTGCGGCTGCATCATTAACTTGTGCTGTAGATTGTGTTTTGTTTTTAATCGCTTCCGTGCTTCTGTTGAATGAAATTTTATTTCAATTTTTATTTTTTTTATTGCTTAGATGGGTGGACGAGCTCACAGCCCACCTGGTGTTAAGTGGTTACTGGAGCCCATAGATATCCACAACGTAAATGCGCCACCCACTTTGAGATATAAGTTCTAAGGTCTCAGTATAGTTACAACGGCTGCCCCACCCTTCAAACCGAAACGCATTACTGCTTCACAGCAGAAATAGGCAGGGTGGTGGTACCTACCCGCGCGGACTCACAAGAGGTCCTACCACCAGTACTTACGCAAATTATAATTTTGCGGGTTTGATTTTTATTACACGATGTTATTCCTTCACCGTGGAAGTCAATCGAGAACATTTGTTGAGTACGTATTTCATTAGAAAAATTGGTACCCGCCTGAGATTCGAACACCGGTGCATCGCTCAACACGAATGCACCGGACGTCTTATCCGTTAGGCCACGACGACTTCTAATCTAAATTGAATATTTAAGGCATGCGATTAAACGAACATAAAAAATATTTTGCTTTTGTATGTTGGAATACATTTAAATTGATTTTAATAAATATGACTTCCAGTGCGATAGACAAGTATTTACATCACAAAATGAACCATAGTTCATAGTGCCAATAAAATTTAATATTACCTCGATCCCTTGGCATCAAATGCAGCCAAGGCTTTAGCATCCAAGCCACCTGAAATAATAGAGTGTCATTTATATTGTACTATAGAAATTTGTGAAATCTAATTTTAACTCACATTCATCAGTAGCTCTACCGGCAATATAAGATGCAACGATGTCTGATGTATCTGAAACATATGGTTTTCTTATTTATATTTTCAGTCTATCGGAATTAGTTGTTCTAGCAATTATGGCTGATATAGTAGTGATTGACCCAAGAGTGGTGAGCTCGTACGGTTTGGTTCGTACCTTCTCACCATCGGTCTGTTTCAAAAGCTAAGATTGCCTTTATTCATGCCTTTATACAAAAAATTTATATCTCTTAATGTGTGAAGGAAAGACGTTCAGTACAAAATTAGTCTAACATCTAGTACTTTGTTTCTAATTTAAACAGGTAGAAAAAACTTTCATTACCTGTCATGTACTTTTTAGCTATATCAGATGCACTCGATTTAGGAAGTTTCTCAATTCGATCGTTCACCATATCCAGGAGAACAGGGGACGGATGCTGTCCACCAAAATGTGTTGCGGAACTTAACCTAAATTCAAAAGTGCCCAATGAAAAAACGCTCAATTCATAAAATACTTTTCTTCAGTTTCGAATTTCTGTCGAGTTAAAAATACTAACAGAATGTGGACCTGAAGTGAATTCATTACAATCGGTACAATCGGTACCCAATGCTATTAGCGGTATCGACACTATGTCTACCTACTTGTGTTAAAGTTTTTATTTATATCCAAAGTAAAAGGTTTTATCCTATCGGTCAACCGTCAAACACATAGTGGATTTCTTCAATAGTTTTTGGTACCCTGTAAGGCGTAAATTTAACACTAGATTTACCAGAACATTCGAAATGACTGGTTTATCGATTTCAGTTTAAAATTCAGTTTAAAATAATAAAAGGTACTGACATGTCGGCTGCCTGTTCGTGACTTTTCTTAAAACTGCCCACAGCCAAAAATTCCTTATCTTTTTCGATTTTCATTTCATCGTGTATAACTTTCATAGCTTCACCTGAATAATTTTTAATTAGTCTCGATAATCGTGAATGAAAATTAACATTATATTTTTTTATTACTATAGTGGAAGCAATTACCTACCTCTTCCTTTTAAAATATTCGCTAAGTGCGCAGCTCCTTCATTGGCGGGATCTGAAATTCAAAAACATTTCGTTTCATGAAAGGATTCTCCGTCGTTTCTAAATTTGAAACTAGGACGTTCAATAGTTTACCTTTCAATAAGTCCTGCATTTTTTTATCCGGTATCACACTGATAACTTTGCTATGCATTGCTACTTTCATTGATTCATCGTCAGACGCGGTAACCCCAACCGGCGCTTTCATTATCCTAAACCAAGAAAATATTATTATTATATAGTATTTATTAACAGTTATTTAATAACATAGTAATGAAAATCGAATTTACTCTTCTCCTCCTTCTGTGTATGTTATTTTGTATAGACCATCCTGCGCAAGCATCTGATCACCTTTTCGTGCCATTAAATCTGCCAATACTCGACGTTTCTCAGATTCCGCTGAAGGTACAATTATAATTTGTCTTATAATTTACTTCATATTATCTGAAGTTCTATTTTTAAGGTTGTGATGATTGCTTGTGAATTATTAAATGGAACTAGAAGTACGAATAATCTGGTGCACCTCAGTTGCATTTGATATAAAACCAAAAATTTCTTTAAAGGGCGACTTAATTAAAGATATATATTATTATATTCTAAAGGTTCTATGTAGACGTTACTATACTTACTTTCAGGCAACGGCGCAGCGAGGAACTTCGAGGAGTCATCTACAAGACCTGAAAAACATCTGAGGTAAGTTTTGTTCATTCGTTATTTTCATTTTGTGAATTCCAAAACTAGCAATTTCTAATTTTCTATTTTCCTAAGTTCGTCTATTTTCCTAGCAGTGTATGCTACTAACTTAAAAGTGAATTTTAAAATTTTACTTTCAAGTAAAGCTCCTTTTGGGTATTTTTGGGACTATTACATTTCAAACAATCTTGGCAGCCTATAGAACTGTCAAAGACTGAAATTGGAAAAATGTGGAAGAAAACTAATCTCGAAGCCAAAGTCTTTGGTCAGACGTGAATTAGCGTTTCTGTCTGTTATTGACTTCCAACAACTGTATTTCTTCGTTTTCTTAAAATAATTTGCGGAAATAAAGGAATGTATGGACATAAAAGCGGTTCTAATCTCATAATTTAGGTTAGAAACAGGGGTAAAGTTTATATGGACTTAAGTAATCCGAAGAGTTTATCCCTTCGATCAACAATAGTAACTATTATATTATTACTATTGTTGATCGAAGGTTTATCCTCATAAGCATGGCCTATTGCTATTAGAAATCACTACAGAAACCTCTTGACCTCTTCAAATGGAATTCAAATAAATAGTAATCATTATTTACCTGTAATATGCTTCTTATGTTCTTCTGAAGGCTTTTCTGTGACAAGCTGCGTTAATTTTCCTCGAACAGATTCATAGGTCCCTTTGTCAACTTTTTCGTTTGTAAGACTTGGCGCATTTTCTATCCTAAATTGTACGTTTCATATGTATTGTTTGAATATTAGTACAATTTGTGTTAAAAAAATTTAACTTTTTTCAGCCAAGTTACCTTTTAGCTCCATCAGAATAAGTCTGGAGATATCCCTGCATCTGTCCCAAAGGGCTTTCTCCCCGTTCTTTCATAAGCCCCACGAGATAATCCAAGGCTTTTCCTATAAATAATTTTGTATTGATAAAATATTATTATAAAAAAAGAAAAAACAATTAATTTTATTCAGATTTAAGTACCTTTCTCTGCTCCAATCTTTGCTAGATGTTTGGAGGCATCGTTCATTGTATCTAAAACAAAGCTCGACATGTTAAAAAGAGCCATAAATCATATGAGGGCTGCACTAAAAGTATCGGGAATGGAATATTTCCACTGTTCCTGTCATATTAAAATCTTTTTAATTGAAAACTCCTTGGTTTTAAAAATCGAATACCATTTATTTATTTAAAAAAAGATTCTCGGTCTTGTCACGCGGTTTTTTTGTTTAGTCGTTGAGAAAATGGAATTGACTCGAGAAAATTCAAGAGCAATGATTTATTATGACTTTCGAAGTGGTTTAACACAAAAACAGTGTGTTGACCGTATGATTTCTGCATTTGGTGATGAAGCCCCATCCAAAACCACAATTTATCGCTGGTTTGCTGAGTTTCAACGTGGACGTGTTAAGTTCAGTGATGATCCCCGTCAAGGTCGTCCAAAAAACTGCAGGCACCCAAGAAAACGTTGATGCTGTGCGTAAGCTGATTGAGGAAGATCGACATGTGACATACCGCGAAATTCAGGCAACTTTAGACATTGGCATGAGTCAAATACAAATAATCTTGCATGAACAATTAGGTGTAAAAAAGTTGTTTTCCCGATGAATACCGCATAGGTAGGCAGCGGCTTGGCTTGGTAGGCAGCGGCTTGGCGGTAGGCAGCGGCTTGGCTCTGCCCCTGGCATTGCTGAAGTCCATGGGCGACGGTAACCACTGGCCTACAAAGGCAATAAAAAAAAAAAAAAAAAATTCGCTCTGTGAAGAGCAAAAAGCGGCTCGCGTTACTTGGTGTGTCAGAACTCTTGAAAGATTCCATGCAGGATCCGCAAATGCTGTATACAACATTGTATCAGGTGACGAATCCTGGATATACGCGTACGAACCCGAAACAAAAAACCAGTCACGAGTTTGGGTGTTCGAAAATGAGTTAAAGCCAACAAAAATTGTTCGTTCACGGAGTGTTGCAAAAAAAATGGTGGCCACGTTTGTCTCCAAAACCGGCCATGTTACGACTATTCCTCTTGATTCCATCGTATGGAAAAATGTGTCAAATTTCGCGGAGAATACTTCGAAAAGCAATAAATACATTTTTAAATAGTAATATTGTGTCACTTCGTTAATTCCCGAAATTTTCAGTGCCGCCTATGTATAACCGATATACAAATTACTGACCATTCAATCCAGCCGCTATATTGGGTGACACTTGAGCGGGCACTCCCCTCTTCATTTCCGTTTCGATTTGTATCTTTAAGTCTTCACATTTAGGATCAGATTCCAATGGTCCCGCATATTTCAGGCTGTATTTTTATATTAAATTAAATTAAAATCCAATGCTTTTTTTTACAGATATTTGTTTGGTGACATTAAACGTACGTTTCGGCAGCATCACTGTAGGTTTGACCGTAGGCTTTGTATTTGAAAAGAGGACGATCACCTAATGAGTCTTTGACCGCAGCCAACAAATTCAGTGGATATCTCTCACCCGCGGCACCACCTACAATCATAACACTTTTTTATGAAGGAAGGATTACTGGTAGCCCAGAGATATTTCCAGTTTCACCAGGACAGGTAAGCGAGTAAAAGCTCAGTCGGGGGGGTGAGATTTGCTAACAGTTGCCCGAGCGCTTCCGAAGGACACCTAACAGCTCAAGGGCAGCTACATCGCGCATCTAACACAACCATAACACGCAATTTGGATGTAACTTTTTTTGGATTCACAAATGTGTTTTTGTTGTACGAATCTTAATATGTTTTGTATGAAATGATTATAAATAAGATACAAGGTAAGTGGTAATCGCTTTGAAGTATATACATATATTACCTATATAAGTAAATGATGTATGATGAATTTATTTCTTTGTTTTTTTTTTAGGGCCGGGGCCGAACCTCCTACGAGGTCCCCGCGCCTAGGGGGCGCGCGGGGTATATGGGACTTGACGATCTGCAAGGTGTTGAGAGCAGACCGCTAGCCCAAGGAATTTTAGGGCCCTACCCACTAAACGACTCCTCTGCACTCTTCGACCAAGCGTCCGATCCCCTCCGAGGTCAGAACTCGGATGAGGTAGGGGGGTTACCGCGGTCAACACTGCAACCAGACAGCGAGCGCAGCTCACCCCAAGGATGCCCGGCCTACGGAGTCTTCGAGGCAAATCGAAGGCTCTGAAAGGTCGGCCGTATCGGCATGGCAGCCCGTCAGGCCGCCCAGACGGTGCCGCTGGTGTCCCGGAATACCCCGCTGGACCAGAACCAGCCTGCCGGGTTGGGACGCGATACACCGCCAACCGGTCGCTCTGTTTTCTCCTCTGCAGCGCGCTAGAGTGCTGGTAGCGCGCCGGGTTACAGGGGCCGGGACGTAGGGGCGTAATCCCTCCTCCGGCCCCCGGCTCGACGGCAACGGATCGGTGCGGAAAGGGAGAGCTCTCCCTCTCTCGTTCCGCCGCCTCCTTCCGCGATATGGTGTACTCCCAGAAGTCGAGCATCGCCTTCCAGGACTTGTCGCTGCCGAGCATCGTAGCCACGACGCGCCGCAGCGAGAGGTCCTCTCCTATGACCGCGACGAGGGCGGCGCGCTGCTCGTCGAATCCAGAGTAACGCGTCAGGGTGTGTTCCGCTGTGTCATTCTCGTCGCGGTCTGCGCAATGGTGGCACTGCGCCGTCGGTTCCCTTCGGACTATCTTGAATAGGTACCTTACTTATTCCTGCGCTTTCCTTTGTTTTTTACATTCGTAACGGAAACTCCCTTAAAAGCGAAACGCATAACTGCTTCACGGTAGAAAGAGGCAGGATGGTGGTGATTTATCTACCCGTGCGGATGTATAAGCTACCCTACCGTATAGTACACAATGTTTATTGTGATGGCTGTGATTGGTGGGAAAATATCTGATTTAAAAGCATATATTTAGCAAATGACTTAAAATATATATTTACTTTTCAAAGCCATAGATTGAGATAAATATCTTCCGGCATCTTGAACCAAGCCTGTAAAACACAATCGTAAGATAGTGGTCAACAGTATTAATAAAACAGAAGGATCGGATTAATATTAATTTTAACTTTTCATAGCTATTTTCAGTTCTGAAGGCGTTAAATTCTCGACATCTTTGGTCAAATTGGCTTTTTCTTCGTCCGCGATATCCTTTACAGGAAGGAAAGGCACTAGGTTGGATGCTGTTTCCAGTCTAAAAAATAAAAAAGGCTTTGAAGACCACAGAACTACATAACAATATATTTTTTTAATCTCAAGATCTTACTCGTTCGCACCGACAGCATAATTCATGGCGTAGTTATTCCTTTTAGCCAATTCTTTTGACGGATTGTCTTTCATCATTTTTAATAAAACCTGTAGTGCTTTGTCTGAAATGTTGTATTTAATACAATATTAAGAGCAAATTTTCGACGACGAGTCACTTAAAGAATTCCATATTAAACAATTAAATACCTCTATCTCGTGCAAATGCCGATAAGTATGCGGCGCAACGTTCTATGACGTCTGCGAAAACAAAATAAAAAGGTCTATAAATATAAAAAAAAAACGATTGTAAAAATTGGACGGAGAATATAATAGCATGCACATAATACCTTGCATATCTTTGTGGAGGGCTTTAGGTGTAGCGGCATCAGCTGACTTATGCAACGCTCCAACAAAAATGGGTGTTGTGGCTACATCAGGGGTAGTGCTTGTAAAGCCAGGCGCAGATTTCAGCCTAATTGATAAAACAATAAATGTAGAAGTAGTCGTGTCCTAAAGGATAAGAGAGGATAAGTCTTATAAAGGATAAGACGTCTGGTGCATTAGTGTTGAGCGATGCACCGGTGTTCGAATCCCAAGCGAGTACCAATTTTTCTAATGAAATACGTACTTAACAAATGTTCACGATTGACTTCCACGCTGAAGGAATAACATCGTGTAATGAAAATCAAACCCGCAAAATTATAATTTGCGTAATTACTGGTGGTAGGACCTCTTGTGAATCCGCACGGGTGGGTCCCACCATCCTGCCTATTTCTGCCGTGAAGCAGTAATGCGTTTCGGTTTTAAGGGTGGGGCAGCCGTTGTAACTATACTGAGACCTTAGAACTCGAATCTCAAGGTTGGTGGTGGCATTTACGTTGTGGATGTCTATGGGCTCCGGTAACCATTTAACACCAGGTGGGCTGTGAGCTCGTCCACCCATCTATGTAATAAAAAAAAAGTTTTAACATCAAATTTAAATTCTATTAAGATAAAGATACCAACGAGTAGGCGGCTATGAATTTCTTGGCCAGAACGGGAAATTGATTCGTAAATTGTTCCGATCCATGTTTTTCAAGTTCCTTTATTAATAAATCAAAAGCGGGACCGCGTTCGACTGTGAAAATACATGTGTTATTTGTAACTAGAGGTCCCGCAGTAGTGGAAATTCGACAATAATGAATTGGAATTGTAAGTTTGTACACTATTATGATTGTATTTTATACTTCTATAATCACAAATTTGACCAAAATTACACTATAAAAAATATTAACAAAGACAAACAATGTTTAATCTATTCTCAATTTGACAACAGACGTCAAGAACAAAAGTTTGGCAATAAATAGTATGCATGCGTGTGTGCGTCAAATACATGGTATGTAGTGTGTGTAATGTTTTCTTTATTGATTTAATGTATCTTTTATGCATTATTTTTAAAAAATATTAGCATTGTGCACTTCTTCTCTATATTCTCTATAAGTGTGAAAATTTTCATTCTCCTCCGTCCGCGCAATTTTCGTAAAAAGGGATACAAAGTTTTTGCTTCACGTATTAATATATAGATATACAATATGAAAATTTTAACTACAGAATGCTACTACATAGATGATGAAATTAATAGATGATTACATACTTGCGTCAATGGCACATTGTGATAAGTATTTCGAGCAGATATCCATAGTTTCTGTAAAAATACCAAATATTTTTTTTAAAACTATTTAGAAAACACAAGTTTGAAATTGAAGTTGTATCTTTATTCTATTGATTTATTTTAAGGACACTAAGACAACAAATGCTTGCGAATCTACTATTAAAATCAAACGCAAATTGAATCAGGCATTGTGGCAATTTGCCATAGATATATCTATATATATATAAATGAATTGCTGTTCGTTAGTCTCGCTAAAACTCGAGAACGGCTGGACCGATTTGGCTAATTTTGGTCTTGAATTATTTGTGGAAGTCCAGAGAAGGTTTAAAAGGTAGATAAATATGAAAACGTTCGAAATTAAATAAAAAGAACAATTATGTTTTTCCTTTGACGTGTCCCCCCTGTCGGACGAATTCCTTTTGTTTGTTTTAAGTTTGTTTTATACAAAAGTTTAGGTCTTTTATTTATCGATTGAGGCACTACGAAGTCTGTCGGGTCAGGTAGTTAAAAATAAAACTACAATAAAATCCAAAAGCATTTCATACCTTTCATATCAGTTTTGAGATCATCCGGTGTTACGTTCTCTACTAATCGCGAAAGAGTTGAATAAATTTCCTGAGAGAGATTTGGATCATCGTGGTCACTCTCTAGTCCTTTAGCTGCCTCAAGTCTATTCAAGAAACGAATAAAGACCGTATCCGGTATCATGTTTATTGCACTTACCAGATACAGTGAAAAATATATACATATATTTAAGTGTAATATACGTTTGAATACGGTTTCATACAGTTAATAAAATTTTTAAGCGCTTAATATGTTTTCTTGGGAATTGAAAGATGGTATTTCATTCTAGCAAGGCAAGATAAAATTTTAGTGTAACTCTATATAATATTAAAAGCCTCGTAAAAGCTTTGTTTTTGACAATGATTTAACTTTGTTTCCCTTCTTTTTATATTGCGCAGTAACGAAGAAGTCTACAAGAATTTCATGGTGTGAGAGATAATAGAAGAGTAGCTACATACTCTGCAGCAGCAGTTCCTAATGTTCTTTGGGCTTTCTCTTTCTTATAAAGCTGTTCGTTTTGGTTTGAACGCATCATTTTGATAAGCAAAGTAAATGCTGGACCTTTGTCCTCTGAAATTTTCGAGAAAATCACATTTATTGAACTTAAGCGTTATAGTTTCTAAGTCAAGACGGTTTTGATGTTAACTTACTGTTAAATTCGGCGTATTGGGCCAAATAGTTCGAACACACATTAACCATTTCTGTAGATGATAAAAACAAATCGATTAGTAGAATCTGCAATTGAAAATAAACAAAATAATAGAATATTCAATACCTTTCATAGACGGAGCGATGTCGATCGGTGTGTTTGGTTTAACTGTGTCAGAGAGATCGCTGTGAAGTTTATTTGCAAGCGTAGTATTAAACTCTGAAGCGTCAAAACTAGGGGTCCGCCTTAATCTGAAATTCACGAAATAATTACTATAGTTTTTTTTTTTTATATATATAAATGGAGGTATTTATACTAGTAGAAGAGTATATGAAAATTATAAATGAAGTTTGCATGAATTAATTCAAACGTAAGCGACTACTCAGTTTATCACGCGGTGTATTCGCCTCGATTTTTTTTTTATTGCCCTTATAGGCAGACTAGCATACGGCCCACCTGATGGTGAATGGTTACCGTCGCCTATGGACTTCAGCAATGCCAGGGGCAGAGCCAAGCCGCTGCCTACCACTTAATACTCTCCACAAGCCTTGTTTGAAGAAGGACATGTCATAGCGCTCGGGAAACACCGTGGAGGGGAGCTCATTCCATAGCCGGATGGTACGTGGCAAAAAAGACCTCTGGAAACGCACTGTGGATGACCGCAGTGGCTCCAGGTCGTATGGATGAACTCTACTCTGTTGGCGGGCGGTGCGATGGTAAAAACGAGATGCCGGTATCATCTCGAACAATTCCTCAGAGCACTCCCCATGGAACATACGGTACAAAATACAGAGGGAGCCGAAGTCCCTCCGCAGACCCAGAGGTTCCAAACGATCCGTGAGAATGGGATGAGAATTAAACGAATGTGGCTGCGATTCAGTTCTCGACATCTGTTTGTGTATAGACACGAGTCTAAAAAGACTGTTAACACCGGCCTGCCGCGATACATTCATGCGATCCAGTTTGATGGATAAGACAACCAGGTATACTTAAAATATAATTAAGACTCCAATAACTGATCTCTCTTCGGTAGGTTCGCTGTGATATAAGTGAGCTATAGTAATTAGTTAACATCGGTTTTTTTTTATTTATTACTTATATGGCTGGACGAGCTCACAGCCCACCTGATGTTAAGCGGTTACTGGAGCCCATAGACGTCTACAACGTAAATGCGCCACCCCCCTTGAGATATAAGTTCTAAGGTTCTACAATGGCTGCCCCACCCTTCAAACCGAAACGCATTACTGCTTCACGCCAGAAATAGACAGGGAATTGAGCTGGTCTGATCATAAACCACCAAAACTTCAACTGTTTAATTAACATATCGTTAGAACACATTTAACATCATTGGAACGTAAAACAAAAGAGACAGATTAGGGCATCTAAAAACGTGTGTTGGTATATACTCATCGGCTGCTTCACTGTATGTTTGGCTGAACTTTCCATGCGACAGCAGGTTCTGACTGCCTTTTTTACTCATTGAATCAGTTAATATCATGAATGCTTCAAGCATTTCACCTAAAAATACAATTTGACTTGTTGAATTATGCTCCCTTTTTAAGCTAATCAATAGGCCAAGTTAAGAATGTAATCCATACTACATTGTCAATATGCGAATGCTATTTTGATTTAGTTACGTTTTCAAGTGTTAATTAACTCAATCCCCATAGACACAGCCCACTGAGTTTCTCGCCGGATCTTCTCAGCGGGTCGCGTTTCCAATCCGGTGGTAGATTCTGCGAAGCACTGCTCTTGCTAGGGCCAGTGTTAGCAACACTCCGGTTTGAGCCCCGGGAGCTCACCTACACGTTAGGGTGAAGCTGAAATAGCCTCTCAATGATATCAGCATAGGTAAGGGAAAAAAACTCAATCAATCAACATGTAATTTTGCATAAATGTTGTCAGGGGCACAGAAAAGGACACAAGTTACCAGTTACGTCCAGTAAAAAAAGGACAATTTTTGAAGATTTTTTCTTCTACGTTATTACGAGCAGAGCGTTAGGGAAAATGTAGTAAGTAGTAGCATAATAGTAGTTTAAAATAATTCTTTAAAATCGATTAATAAAGTTCTGAGATTTAAGAACATAGTTTTTAACGGAGACAGAATACGGAAATTATCCGTAGTTTTTTAACGGTAAGCTCTCATACCACCTGGTAGTAGGTATTGTAGCCTATAGACATCACGACCTGAATACTGAATCTACCATGAGCCGTTGGGTCGAAGTATTAATTGAATTACGTAGCGGTTGTCTTCTTTAAGTACCTACCTGAGGTGTACACAATCGTTAATATTCAGAGTTAGGATATTAACATATTTACTAAAAAAAAAAATTTATTTTTTTATAATTTATTTATATTTGATATCTGTTAATCGACTATTTACTGTGAGCATTCTGTGGGAAACTAAATACCAGTCAAATCGTGAATCGCCGATATTTATAATAATCTTAAAGCTTTGAATGAGTAGTCCTACCAGAACTTCGCTCATAGAAACCATTCTTAGACACTTTCGGTTTAAATTCTCAATTTCAGTCTACACTTTTTATGTTTTAAAGATTTGATAAAAATATTCATAGCCTTATTCAGATTAAGGTTTACGTACCGGAAAATTTCAGATATGCTGGTCGAGCTGAAATTAATTATGGTACATTAATAAAAGTTATATTATATATCTATAGTAGATATACATTGCTACACTATGTGTTTATGTACATAATTAAAACTGTTTTTACTGGTTAACCACTTCGGGGACGAATTTTTAAAACATCAATTTAATTTATTCTTTATTGCAATAAGTTAAAACAATACAGATAGTGACTGTTCATTAGAAAAAAAAGTTCACATTTTTTCATTTAGCGTAGCGTCCATTTAGGGTAGAATTAAAAGATATAAATAATTAAATTAAAATCAAACGTACACAAATGTATGTGTCAATGTCCCTGAAGAGGTTATCAACGCGTTTTTTATCGTCATTATATTATTTCCGACGTTCCGAATGAAATAAAAACGTGATAAAAACTGAAAACGTAGTTTTAGTTATGCCTAAGGAAAAAATACTAAATGTACTTATTATATGTTGAAATTACTCACGCCCCTTCAAAAGTCCACCCTGGAAATAAAAAAAATACTTGTTTTAAATTCTAGGCGAACGTTTTTCCGTAGATATAATACATTTAAAGAGAATCATTCTTCATTATTCTATCTTATACAAATGAACACAAACCGATTGACATAAAATAATTATTTAAATAAACGCACTACTTAAAGCAGTTTCCGAACCAGCAAAATGAAGAAAGATTCTCAGCTTAGAAAACTTTATTACCTCGTTCAGCCGTGTTCAAATGTAAAAGATATATTAAATAAAATAAAAGAAATCNATACATTTAAAGAGAATCATTCTTCATTATTCTATCTTATACAAATGAACACAAACCGATTGACATAAAATAATTATTTAAATAAACGCACTACTTAAAGCAGTTTCCGAACCAGCAAAATGAAGAAAGATTCTCAGCTTAGAAAACTTTATTACCTCGTTCAGCCGTGTTCAAATGTAAAAGATATATTAAATAAAATAAAAGAAATCTTTGTTTTGTTTATTTCTATTTTTATTTGTATTTTGTGTACATATATAGTAGTCGCGGAAAACTTTTTTTTATCAGATTTTTCAATATCGCATTTAGCAGTATTAAAAGGTAAATGCGTTATTAGAAGCTTAAGGACTGTTTCTAGTTTATCGGCATCTTCTCTCCTTGTCTTATCCTATTGAAATAATTAAAATTAATTATCTATATAATGACTGTAATGAGACCGTTCCAAAGCCGAAACGGGAAAAAAAAATTAAGCTTAAAGAAAATAGTTTTGGATGGCTAAAATCTATTAAATTGGGCAAAGTTTAGTGCCCTTTTGAACCTTCTCTGTTTGTCAACAACATAAGAATTACAATAGTTTTGAAAAAAATTGTTTACCCCTTCAAATCAACAGATGTTAATATTGTAAGATAGGTGTCAGTGACCGTGGTCGAATTTCGAACATTGGGCGAACACTTTATGCATCAATACTTGTCTAACAATAATGCTTGTCTTTTTAACAATTTCATATGATTCTGCATAATAGTCCAGCCCCTTCCATTGTTGGTGCGTCAATTTATAGAATATCAATTTTATTACATAGCGTATTAGTATAACGCAAACATTGTTCAAACATTCTAATTTTTTTTCTTTTTTTTTTTTAGCCTTCGAAGTAGTCGTAAGTTAGTGACAGGAATTAGCATATGACCTGTATTCGTTTTCGAGATCAGTTCCAATCACGCATTTTATTAACCTAATTTGAAAAAAACGTAATTTTACTTACACCACCCATCATATTAAGGAAATCATCCGTGAAATCAGAATCACCTCCCTTGTCTCTTCTTAAAACATCTGTCGGAAACAAAAATAATCATTTTTAGCACCATCAAAATGTACCAAGTTTAGAATTAAAGTCTGTTGTTGTTCTTTGGAGGTTGTAAGAAAATTCAAGTACACAGACATCAAGTTTTATCATCATATTACGATCTGTGCTTAATATTTTATTTTTGAATACTTACTACTCCTTTTTTAAACTTGTTTTTGAAGTTCTCGGAGTAGTAGTGCCAGGCGTTGTACCCTGACTGACTCCGGGAGTCTCAGCGGGGGTCTCAGCGGGAGTCTGGAGTGGCGTTCCACTTGTGCCAATCGAGTTTGACGATGCGGTCGGAGTGGTAATATCTGGACGCACAGACGGTCTGTCTTCGTCCGCATAGCTGCGTTCCACTTCTTTTCGCGAGCCAAGAAATAACGTAATTGGTAATCTACTTGGTAACTCTTTGCAAAAACTAAACTTGAAAGCATTTGTTACGTGTATTTTAGTAATAAATAAATATGCATGAAGCCAGTGACGACTTTTATAAACTTTTCGAACAATTGCCACAAGTTCAGTTTCTGCTTTAACATTCACTAACCTTGAATTGAGATTGTGATAACGGCAGCTGTCTCGGGAACTGGTGACAATTGTTCTCTAATCGACTTTATAAAAATAAAAAAAATTACCGTCGTCTTCATCGTAGTCCATAATCAGCATTCGATCGTCTGATTCAGTTAAAATTTCGTCAATCCACACGGCGATCTAAAAAAAATACCACTCATTGTAGAGGCGCAATGGAAATCATTTTTTTTTTTGTTTCGTTTTGTTTTAGTTTCGGCAGATCCGACAGCTGGCGTCACCATCATCGTGGACACGGCAGAAGAACAAATATTTAACCGTCTCAGCGCGAATCGTCGATAGGTTGACTCTATGCGCACGAGTATGTGCCGTGATGCCTTCAGCTCTAATACTAGGGGCAGGCTTAGGGACCCCGGTAACCGTACTCGTCGAACTCGACAAAGAGGTCGACGTGCAACCTAACCCATGCATCAGCCCGCTGAGTTTCTCGCCGGATCTTCTCAGCGGGTTGCGATTCCGATCCGGTAGTAGATTCATTCGCGAAACAATTGCTCTTGAGTTGTTAGGTCTCCTTCGGAGGCGCTCGGGCAGTTGTTAGCAAATCCCACCCCTCTTGNAAAAAAAAAAAAAAAAAAAAAAAAAAAAAAAAAAAAAAAAAAAAAAAAAAAAAAAAAAAAAAAAAAAAAAAAAAAAAAAAAAAAAAAAAAAAAAAAAAAAAAAAAAAAAAAAAAAAAAAAAAAAAAAGTATGTGCCGTAGGCACATGATTAAGATGTATTACGTAGTATTTATTAGGGGAGCATAATGTAAGCACTCCCTTATATAACCTTTTACCTTATGTATGAATTTAAATTTGGTATTTGTATTTTTTTAAAGTTAAAGTTTATTATAAAGTACTTTTTTTAAAAAATCTTTAGCAATTTCTGCAAAATATGTGAAAATGAAGCTCAGCACTAAAAGGGTTAACATTCCATAAATGTAATATTTCAAAAGAGGTATAAAGCTACATAGTATCCAAAAATTGCTTATTTTGGAGTTACTAAATTATCGAGCTACCTTTCGTATTAGGCTTTAAGCTGAGACTTAATAATATGTATAGTTTGTAAACAAAAAAAAACACGCTTAAATAGCAAACCAAACAAAGAACTAATTTCATCTCTTTTTTTATTCTATCGATACTGGTCTGGGTATTAAAAGTTATGAAATTATTGCACTGTCATCGGTCCTTGATGCAACTGCATGCCCGTGTGCAAATATTCAAGTTATCTCAAGGACGTACTGAAGTCGGTGGAAATGATAATAAAGATTCCGTTACATGCAAACAAACAATCACACATACCAAGCTAATAAAACCGTGTAAAAAGGCTATTAATTAAGCGCTAGTCATAAATGTCATCAGGTACGGAGTTTGCTAAACTACCAGCCGTTAGCACTCGTGAACCCATTTTAAATTACATACTAATGTTTGGACTGTAGGGAAACTGAAATATAGTGGTCTGGGTCCAGTTTCGAGTTAACCTCTTCCATAACCGGTCAAGGGGGGTAACGAACCGGGCTATGTTCGACTTCGGCGCCTCCCGAAAGGAAGAGGGAGACGAGGAGGGCCAAGGTCCTCCACCTCCCCGAATTCCTCGCAGGAGAATATAAAAATAAAAAACATATAAAATTCCATAACAGCCTGGGTCCTGTCGAGTAATAGTGGGTACCTATGAATTATTTTACACATCCACTTCAAAAAATCTACATGTCCCCTCTCTAAAACCATTGCATAAAATTTTATCATTGCGTAGTAGCAAATGTAGATTAGTGTATTATCTATGGTAAATGTAAAACAAAATACATGTTTCATATTATTAATGTCGCATACACTAATTAATTTTTTGTTGTAGTGTCATCAGTGTTGCATTTGTTTTACTTTTATCTTAACTAACATGAATTACCATTCACAATTTAGAGTAGATCATGTCTAATTATGATTCTAATAAAGTATGATTATTTCTTCTAGAAACATTCTCCTCATAAAAAAATAGATTACGTAAATGGCAAAAAACACGTACCTTATCAGCTACTTCCATCATGAATTTAGCTTTGGGATGTGCACAGCGACGTGACGGCGGCTTCATGTGCATGTAACCACACACCTCGTCCAAAATGATATTGGAGAGCCTTAACATCCTAAAAATCAAGTTTGTTACATTTTAGACTATTTGTACAAAACTCGCCAACAGAGTAAACAGCCATCTATCGCTAAAGATTCAAATCTCGACGATCATATATTCTGAAGAAAATAATTTATTCCATAGCCTAAATTGGCATAACAGTGGTCAAGTTTTTTTTTATTGCTTAGATGGGTACACGAGCTCACAGCTCACCTGGTGTTAAGTGGTTACTGGAGCCCATAGACATCTACAACGTAAATGCGCCACCCATCTTGAGATATAAGTTCTAAGGTCTCAGTATAGTTACAACGGCTGCTCCACCCTTCAAGCCGAAACGCATTACTGCTTCACGGCAGAAAAAGGCAGGGTGGTGGTACCTACCCGTGCGGACTCACAAGAGGTCCTACCACCAGTAAATATCGAGTAATATATGGATAAGTGGAGATGAGAATCTAGAATTATTCGTTATACCACTAGTTCTGAGTCCTCATAGGCAGCCCTGCACTATCCCAATCCTGAAGTTGAGCCATAAATCTCTACATACAAATGCATTACGCTTTATAATGTAAGTGTACAAAAATGATCAATACCCGTCCGCTAATGTATATCGTCCAGGTCTAGAAAGTCGTTGTTGTACACCTCTAGCGAAGGCCACAGTCGCGTTTCTTGCCCAGAGGAACCTCTTGTCTCCGCACAATTCCAAAACATCTTTCTTTATTTGGTTCACTCGGCTTCTGTCGAGCAGAACATTATCATTAAAGAACCAATTCGTAAAAAATAAGCTTAGAGATTTTGCTACAAGTACTCTTAGTTATGACGATTTGAATATATCTGTCAAGTCCATCTTGAATAAAAAATGAGTTGATTTTATTTGGTAGATATTTATAAAAAGAATACGTGTTAATTAACTAAATAAAGATCTTATAAGGTAATAAATAAGTGGTATCTAAGTAAATAAGGTAATAAATATTATTTTCTATTTAGGGTAATATGTAATAATTAAAACAGATAAATCTTCGTAAAACCAAAAAAAAAACTTACGTAGCCGTCTTTTTCTTGGTCTTCTTCATGTTAACAAAATATTCATAGGCTTGGTCTGGTTTAAAGGGTTCGTCTGCATCTAGCATTGTACGCAATCGAGATATCTATACGAAAGAAATATACTTTTATTTGTGTAAACATTTGCAAGTTACGGGTGCTAGCTTTTGATATTGTCAACACAACATTGACTAAAAATATTGAAGAAAATACAGGCTAATTTGTTGTTAAGCCATAAAGCGAAATAGATAAATGAAAGTCGAATTTTTTTTTTTTAATATTTTTTCTGACCTAATATATTATAATACGATTGCATTTATAACAAAAGTCGGCATGGTATTTATGACAATTTTTTTAGCAGGCACTAGGTAAAGGCAGGGAAGGTCTGAAAGCAGGGGAGTCGTTTAGTGCGGTAGGACCCCAAAAACATTCTTGGGCCCGCGGTCGGCTCCCAACATCTGCATATCGTCAAGTCCCACATACCCCGTCCTAGGCACGGGGACCTCGTAGGAGGTTCGGCCCCCGACCCGAAAAAAAGGGAAGGTTTGAACTAGATAATATTGTTCGCACCACTTTATGTTAGCTTTCTTTTAGTTTAGCCTATAACTATAATAATATCATCTGTGATGATTGTGTAAGAATATAATATTGCGTGTCGGATATCGTGAAACAATATAATTGAGTGCCTTTTGAATTGTTACAGCTGGAATGGTCAGCCAAAATGAATGTTTGTGTTTCCTTCATTAAATACCACTCACCGTCTCGGGAGGTAGCGTATGAGCATATTCACGCCATAGGTAAATGATGCTGCGTTTCGGTGGCTTAGAAATACGTTCTAGTCGATCAGTGAGTACCGCACCATGTCTTCGTAAGCATCTCGCGTGGGCTCGGGCAGCGCGTTTTGCTAATTTCACGTCCGTAGCCTTTGGACCCCTAAAATGATTACAAAAGTGTTTTTTTTTTTAAATAAACATTCTATATACTATTTATCCGCCGGTATCTACTATCTGATAGCTTACGCAAATTTTTAATTTTTTTATTGATTAGATGGGTGGACGAGCTCATAGCCCACCTGGTGTTAAGTGGTAAACGCCCATAGACATCTACAACGTAAATGCCGTCACCCACTTTGAGATATGAGTTCTAAGGTCTCAGTATAGTTACAACGGTTGCCCTACCCTTCAAACCGAAACGCATTACTGCTTCACGGCAGAAATAGGCAGGGTGGTGGTACATGCCCATGCGGACTCACGAGAGGTCCTATCACAAGTAAATACGCAAATTACAATTTTGTGGATTTGATTATTTTTACACGATGTTATTCTTTCACCGTGGAAGTCAATCGTGAACATTTGCTAAGTACGTATTTCATTAGAAATTTTCGTACCCTCCTGCGGGATTCGAACACCGGTACATCGCTCAATATGAATGCACCGGACGTCTTATCCCTTAGGCCACGACGACGTCACTTTGACTAGCTCGGTGATGCAGTAGCTAGCGCCCCTCACAGTTGCGTCGAGGATTCGATTCCCACATCGGGCAAACATTGTGAGATGAACAGATGTGCTTGCTTTTTGTTTGGGCGTTTATTGTCTATAAAATATATGTATACATTTAAACAATTTTTTTTATTGCTTAGTTGGGTGGACGAGCTCATAGCCCACCTGGTGTTGAGTGGTTACTGGAGCCCATAGACATCGACAACGTAAATGCGCCACCCACCTTGAGATGTAAGTTCTAAGGTCTCAGTATAGTTACAACGGCTACCCCACCCTTCAAACCGAAACGCATTACTGCTTCACGGCAGAAATAGGCAGGGTGGCGGTACCTACCCGCGCGGACTCACAAGAGGTCCTGCCACCAGTCAATTATGGATATGTTTATCAGTTTCCGGTACCCATAACAAAGGCAATCCTAAATTAGGGCCGGATGACCGTGCGTGCATTGTTCCCAGTTATTATTATTATTAGTCTAGTATATTTATCTAAATTATTATTAAGTATACAAAAAAATCATACTTCGGTTTGGCCGGTTTCGGTAGAGGCCTCACGGACTTGCGCGGCAAAGATTTGTGTTGCACACGAAGATCACGTCCAGCTATGATGGTGTCCGCTACGGACGGTGGCGCTGGTTCCGTGGCATACGGTGGGTAAGGAGGAAACCCGGCAGGAGCAGGAGTTGCTGTAACATGACAACCTCTTTACTTACCGAACGTGTCCAACGGCTTGTGCTAGAGAGCCCACACGGGTAAGTATGACCGCCCTGCCCGTTTCTGCCGTGAAGCAGTAATGAGTTTCGGATCGAAGGATGGGACAGCCGTAACAACTTAACATCAAGAGGGCTGTGAGCTCTCCCACCCATCTAAGGAATAAATAAATAAAATTGAATATCAACATTTTAAACAATCTGTTTGTCCGCTGAAATAATGCATTTTAATACAAACACATCTTCAACAAAAAAAGTTATTATACCTTCTCCGGCTTCAGAAACCGGCAGCTCACTTGGAGCAAACTCCGATGGATTCGTGGTAGGTGTCTCGGCCATATTGCGTTAAATAAAAATCAGAAACAGTCCTTTTATTACTTCTATAGTTAATGATTGGTTTGAGCAAAATTTCTTTTTGCAGATTCGTCCATTTGTAAGAATGAAATTGACATCGACATTTTTCTTAACTTCATCTTTTTTCCGGCTCTAATGCAAACTTCCTTGCATCAAAGAGGAAGAACGAAACGATCACATTGTAAGCAAATAAAGTAGTGTGTGCTCTATTTATTGGGATCCCATTACAAATTGGCATAAGTCGCTAAATATTTGTTTATTTTTCAAGGTGGGTGGCGCATTTACGTTGTGAATGTCTATGGGTTCCAGTAACCACTTAACACCAGGTGGGCTGTGAGCTGGTCCACCCATCTAAGCAATAAAAAAAAATAAAAAAAAAGTCGCGCTTCATTCATTCGCGAATACAATGTTCGCGTCTAAAAAAATGCAACCTAATTCCTATGTTCGCGGCTAAATATTTATTTTGTTTATTATCTCGGATCTAATCGGTACGTCGGTATGTTTCCAATATGTAGGTATTCAACCGAATATCCTTTGTGAGCGCGTTCTTTTATATTCACAGTTTCTGTATTCGTGGCCTATTTACGGAACATATACCCCGTGAATAAAAAACTTTTACTGTAAATCTAGGCACACATTTTTACTGCTGGTGCGGCATCTGGTTTCCATTTCATTGCTAATGTTATGCCTTTTTTTTACTATTTTGACAATGAAGACTGTCTTTGTCTTTTTCAAGTTACGTACTTCGATGGTATGCTCTAGAATCTAGAGTCTAGAGTGCCAACAACATGTACATCAAGTTTCATCACAACAAGGTAGCCATCATAGACCAAGATTTTTGACAGATGCCTGAATCTTGCTAAAGAAATTTTCAAGAAAAGTTTCTGAGGATAGCAATATTATTTCTTCGAAAAAGTGGCGCAACACGATACTCGATCCAGACGACTTTACACTATTAAAGACTAAGTCATTAATCAGTACAACCAATCGAAAATTATATAATTGAATTTGAAATTGAAATTAATTTATTTCCATACCTCCTCTAAACTAAGGACTAACATTTATCACAAAAAGAATGAATAGATTTTACTTTAAACTAGCGACCCGCCCTCGCTTCGCTTCGGAAACATTAAATTTTATTGTTGATAGCAGAGTCCCGCGATGTTACCCGCGGTTATTGTCGTTCCGCGGGCGACGCCGCGAGGCGAAGCTACTCTAAAAAAGCCTAAGTTACTCCTTATATCATCAGCTACCTGTCAGTGAAAGTCTCGTCAAAATCGGTCCAGCCGTTCCAGAGATTAGCCGGAACAAACAAACAGACTGACAGACAGACAAAAATAGTAAAAAAAATATTTTGGTGTATGTACAGTATATATATTCTTAAGCATGTAGTAAAAAGCGGTTATTTCAATATTACAAGCAGACACTCCAATTTTATTTATATGTATACATAGATGTATAGATAGGTATAGGATGTAAACATGTAACATCGAACTGTTTTATAATTTGATTTTATAATTTTATTATAATTTCGCTCTTCTGTAGTCGATACTACGCATTTATCTTACTTATATTTTTAAAATCAGTTTTTTCGTTTAATTTAGCTCATCCGTCATATTACTCATTTTTGCTTAGAAAGGACATAAACAATAAAAACTAATTAGCTGGAATCCCAGAACGCTCATATCAAACTTATCAAAGGAGAAGCTACCAGTAGTTCCTCTTCTTATCTTATTTTTCGGTATGGCCAATGGTTTCTTGCGATGCCATTGTTTATCTTTTACTTTATAGGTGTATGTATTAACTATAGGCCAATGAGACTTTTTGGCGGAAACGCGAAGAGTGAAGTTGTGTGATTTGTTTTATTTTGTCTATTTAGGTTTCTTCAGGTTTAAATGCGTAATAACTGTGTAGGGACACTGTTTGTTATGTAAACAAAATTGTTCGTAGTCATAACACGCGGCTACGTCCGCAAGCTCCGTTGCTTTTTACTTTTTAAGTTCAGTCGCGAATAAACGCTCCGATTAACCAGTTGTGTTATTTAATTTAATTATCTCACTTCCGATAACGCCCTGAACCATTATTGACCACTACCAAAATAACTCTTAAAACTGTTTAGTATCTGTGAAAGTGCAAAATTGTAGGAAAATACAACAAAGCCACTGGACATAACTTCTCGGGATCCTCCAAAAAGTCCATTGAAAAAGTCACAGTAAGCGACCACCATTTTACTGAGATTATATTTCATCCCATATCTTATCATCTCATTTCATTTCATGCCATGCCATGTTTCATATTAATCAGCTTCATTTCATTTCATAATATGTAGGGCTGTATGGTGTGACACCTTTGCCTTTCCATTTGGAAAAATAAAACTACTACTACCACTACTACTGTCAATGATCGTCAATGTCAGATTGACATAATTTAAGTGTAATATTGAACACCAGCGTGACCAGATTTAGTAGATTTCTACTTTTTTGGTAGGTTTTGAGGTACAGGCAACAGAATTTAGTATATAAAAATTATTTGGTATATTTTAGTAGAATTCATGCTCTTCGGTTATTCTAGTACTTTTTTGGCATATCGGATAAATTCGGGGTATTCCCCCTTTCATCGAATGGATTGTAACTATTTCATTTTCATTCGTTTTGTTACCATTCAGGCCGTGAGCATAGAGTGTAATAGATTAGTGGCAATTCCTTCATTGAGAATTTTTAGAATCAAATTTAAAATGAAACATAAATATACACAAGGATATCGCAATGTCCCATTCATGACGATATCCTTGTTGCAACATAAAACATGCAAATTGTTGACAAAGAATATAGGGAATTAAAACTATATAGTTGTTTCCGTGTCTAATTTATTGTCAACTTCTAGTTCGACATCTGAAACTTTTGTGGTGGATAAATTTTGGAGTGAAGTCAGCCAAATCTATGATGCGAATAGCAAACCAAGGTATGGCAATTTATCCCGATTTGTGAAGCAAATGATGATAATACCTTTGTCAAACATCAAAGTAGAAAGTAATTTCTGATATTAATAAGATTAAAAATCAAGATCGAAATCGATTTAATAATAAGAACATTGCTGCAATAATGCCTGAAAAAGAGGGGCTACGACAGCTGAAAGGGGGATGTCGCAGATTTGATCCTGACAGAAGTGTTATCAAGTTAATGGACAACTTTATGAAAATGTTACCCAAAATAAAGACGAAGAATTTTAACTTTAAGTTTCATTTTATTATTTTTTAATTATATTTTTATTTAGAACTTAATTAATAAAAAAGAACAGTGGTTTAATTAATGGTGGCTTCTTTGTTATTTTAATTATATTATTGTTTAATCATGGAAACATTCATGATTTTAAAACGACAGCAAAAAAAAATATAGATTTTTAGTATTTTTCGTTCTCTTTTGATAAAATTCAGTAGATTTTCACCTCCACAAGCAGTAGATTCGTCAAAAGAAATCTGGTCACACTGATAAACGCAGCATTTAATAATAAGTGCAATACACAATAGTACACATACTTATTAGTACCTACACCTATATAATATACAGTATACTTATTACACTTGTTTATGTTGTATATTTATTTTAAGACCCTAGTCAGTGACTCAGTGTTGAGTTTATAAAGTCCGCAAGTAAGACGTGCTATCTACCAATTGGATAATATCTAATGCCAATTAATTAACTGGAAATCATGGGAGATATTGTAGGTAGGTGTATCAAAGAGCACGTTTATTTAATCTATGATAACATCNTATACAGTACACTTATTACACTTGTTTATGTTGTATATTTATTTTAAGACCCTAGTCAGTGACTCAGTGTTGAGTTTATAAAGTCCGCAAGTAAGACGTGCTATCTACCAATTGGATAATATCTAATGCCAATTAATTAACTGGAAATCATGGGAGATATTGTAGGTAGGTGTATCAAAGAGCACGTTTATTTAATCTATGATAACATCAAGGATAATATTACTCAAGATGATTCATAAAGTCATGAAATTTTCTACTGCTGTTTAAGATTATGAAGCGGCTTTTCTCTAATTATAATGCATTTATTACAGAATTGAATTCCACTGAAGGCCAGGTTCTTTACAGAGCCAACTCTAGTGCCATAAGAATTAGAGTTAGCTTTCCATTATCAGCAGAACCACATATAACCTTTTATTCAAAATTTCCACCCCATCAGGAACTATATCAGGCAGGTATTCTATTTTGTGTGTGCAAAAAAACATGGGAAAAGATAATCTGAGCCTTTTTTTCTAAACAAATTATAGCTTTTATTTATACTTTTAAATGGTTTCTATATGCTTATTATACAATATTTGTAAAAGATATATTTAAATGTGAAAAGAAAAATGGTTCAGTTCACTTTTAATCAGTTTGGAGCTTGAGATTTTTATACCATTATTATTGCATTATAGTCTTGTTTTAATTTAAAAAAAATTTCAGCTGTATATTGGGGATGTATTTAAACTTGTAGACATATTAGAGGGTAATGTTGTTGATTATTACAACAAAGACCCACCAACTTCTTTTATCGAGTTCAAAGATTTTTGGATATCATGGCACAGTGGAAAATTTCAATATGGTCTGTGTCCTAACATTGAACCCATGCGATGTATAAAACTTCAAAATGCAAAAAAAATTGGTTTTGTAAGTTTTCATATCCCTACAATAATAGATGAAGCTGAGGTTAGATGGGTGATTGAAAGTAAGTATCACTTGATTATTTTATTTAATTAAAGTTAATTTATTGAATCTGTTGTTTAATATGCTTATAATATTATATGATAAATATTGAAATTGTAGTAGTAGGTATAGTTCTTGTAATTCATAAAGTTGAGTGAGCTTTACTAGCAGTTAAATATGTTCTTGCTTAATAAGATAGTAGGCATGTTAAAATCATTTGTGATTGTATATAGGTCCCATGCTAGTTACCAAAAGTATTATTATCATGTAAAAGCGCAAAGTTTATTGTAGTGACATAAAATATTTTAATATTGGTGTTTGATTATTAATTTTCAATTAATCCATTCATATATGTATTCCTGATAAGAATAGACAGCATGTATCATTTTGTAATAAAATATGTTTTGTCATAAAACTTTACCCATGAAGCAGTTTTAACAAATACACATTTAGGAACAAACTATAGAACATATCGACGCTTGGAAGGCAAACGTGACTAAGCGACAATAACTGCTTTGTACATAAATGATAGACATATTCGATGCACAAAAAATAAAATATTTCTAGGTCTATTAAAATCATTTCAATCCTACAGCTAGATTCGTTAAAATAGATTTTTTTTCAGGTATTTCAACTTTAAATTAGTCTACTGTAAAGTTACACATTGTCGCTTAGTCACGTTTGCCTTTCAAGCGTCAATATATAGCTTATTTTTTTCAATATTGAATCTTATTTTATTGTTCGTAGGGATCATCAAATATGATCAGTCTTCCAATTTCTTCAAGAAGAATATGAAATTGAATAATAGTGATCATCTATCAGTTTTGAGTATTTTGGCTTATGTACTAAAATACAAATAATAGAGGTCTGTGAACTCACTGTAACTTGATTATTGAAATATGAAAAGGAATTGCTATTAAAGTCCTCCAAATCTACTTAACTCATGGAAAAATTATGTAAGAGAGAAAATTTTAATTTGAGAATGCAGATTGCGATGTGCACATCTGACCTTATCTCAAGTAAATTTCACTAGCTACATGAAATACAAGAACTATACCTACTAACATAATAGTCTACTCATGTGATAAAATAATTTTATGTAATGGGATTTTCTTCTTTAAGATTTGTAAGAAACATACTGATTCTTTACAAATGTCTCTCAGCCACATTTTTGCATGCAATGGGATTTTCTTCTTTAAGATTTGTAAGAAACATACTGATTCTTTACAAATGTCTCTCAGCCACATTTTTGCATGCAACTATCATACTCATAAAATCAAAAATACTATCTATTAATGCAATACAATTCATCGTCAAACGTTCATTCGTAATCAAACATTTTTGTAGGACCCCCAATATTCCTAAATAGCTTACATTGCAAAAGTGATAAGGAAATTGAGGGTGGTGAACTACGTTGGGTAAAAATGACAAATAACAGCTCATTACCTATGGATGCAATAGTTGGTGGATATGAAAATGAACCTTTATATATTGCTAGAGCAATACATTTTAATTCTCTGACACCGGGAAAATACCTTAGAACAACAAACAAAATGTTTGTGCCTTGGGGACATACTGCATATAGAAAATATGATTTTGAGGTGAGAACTATTTACTGTTTAATTTTTAAAGGATTGATTAGGATAGTCGTGTAAATCGCTTTTTTTATTTGTAAAATTTTTGGAAGCCAAACAGTGAAGCGGTACTTCACGCCTGGACAAAGACGTATGTAAAACAAAACAATACACAAGTCCGATCTCGTGTGCAGTACTTACTGCTCCAAACTCTACTCTGGACCAAGGCTTCCAAGTACCAACCTGCGAAGTGGTTTGAATTTTCAATTTCATGCATTGAAGTCGAATTCATTGAATTTCTTGAATTCGTCGTGGCCTAAAGGATAAGACGCCGGATGCATTCGAGTCGAGCAATGCATCGGTGTTCGAATCCCACAGGCGGGTAGTACCAATTTTTCTAATGAAATACGTACTTAACAAATGTTCACGATTGACTTCCACGACGAAGGAAAAACATCGTGTAATAAAAATCAAACTAGTAAAATTATAATTTGCGTAATTACTGGTGGTAGGACGTCTTGAGTCCGCACGGAAAGGTACCACCACCCAGCCTATTTCTGCCGTGAAGTAGTGATGCGTTTCGGTTTGAAGGATGGGGCAGTCGTACTGTTAAAACAGAGACCTTACAACTTATGTCTCGAAGTGGGCCGTGAGCTCGTCGACCCAACGACATCCCCCAAGACAAAAAAAAAATGCATATTCGGTGTCTATTCAGTATGCATGGGGAATAAAACATATTGGAGATGGTCCCGTTTGAATAATCTGTTTTGTTATCTCACCCCACTTGCTACCGAAACAGAGGCCTATAACCCAGTCTCACTGTACTCGTCCACAAGGATCATTTTGGTCACATCCTACTGTTCTGGATAAATATCCCCTCCGCAATGATTGCTAAGCATTATGATATTTCTTTTTTGAATTGTGCATAAACTTTGATTTCCGTGGGCGATGGTGACGCAATATATTAATGTCCTGTCGGCGTGTCTGCCTTAGAAGCCAATAAAAAAATCCTCATCAGATAAACAGATTTTGTTTTCATTGTTCGACTGTATCTTTAAAGAGCCGTTTATTAGGCAATATAAAACCCACAGCATAGCTAGCGAATCTCTCAGAAGCAATTTCATGATTTTTTATTGTAACTATCAATACCTTCTGTGTAGTTGTTGTAGTGTTGCCATAGTTTTGTTTACACAATACACATAAAGGATACTTTAGTTTCAATCATTCTCATCTGTATTCATTTCAGATATTATGTGGGTTTAATTATGAGTGGGTTAAAACGAGTGATAATTACATACCAGAAAATGCAGTCGTCGGTGGTTACTCAGAAGTCCGTTACGAACCACTTTACATAGGTAGAGCTATGGTTAAGAATTTTTTACTTATTGGAAAAGTTCATGTACTTTACAATACATGCTATGTACCATTTGATAATATGGAAATCGAAGTCGGTTCATATGAGATATTAGTTGAGAAAAATGTAAGGCGTGGTCTCTTCCATGACGAAAACAACATTGTAATAAGTAAAGAGCAATAAGTTAAAAGTTTTTGACGAAGCGACCTGTTACAATTTATGTCTAGAGCCGTAGCTAAGCTGACGGTGACTAGAGCTACTTTTGTTGTTTATAAAGTTCATTATGGCTGTGGCGTCTTTAAATAAGTTGTACATTAAACAGGCTGTGCTTGCTGTGGATCAGAAGTTCATTATTTTTCAATAAAAAAATCCTCACATATTTTCACGTTGTTTTACTCGCAGTATTCTTGAAATAAATTAGTAAATTGTANGTCTAGAGCCGTAGCTAAGCTGACGGTGACTAGAGCTACTTTTGTTGTTTATAAAGTTCATTATGGCTGTGGCGTCTTTAAATAAGTTGTACATTAAACAGGCTGTGCTTGCTGTGGATCAGAAGTTCATTATTTTTCAATAAAAAAATCCTCACATATTTTCACGTTGTTTTACTCGCAGTATTCTTGAAATAAATTAGTAAATTGTACTCTACAAGTTAAAATTATAGTTACACATGGCAACATTTCCTGAATACTGGTTTTAGTTTGATTCTTAAAATCATCCGGATACTTGTTCCACTTTTGTTTTCTCTATCTATTCGCTGGTAAGTCGAAGAGGCTATTCCAGCTGTACCAAGACGGGCAGGTGAGCTCAGGGGCTCGGCCTGAGAGAATTTGCTAGCACTAGCGCTAGCGAGAGCAATGCTTCGCAGTCTACCACCGGATCGGAATCGCGACCCACCGGCAAATCCGGCGAGAAACTCAGTGGGGTTTCCACGCCTGAGATCTTCTTTCAGGAACAGTCACTAGGGAGTGTATGGCAAGGGCGGATCCAGCTTTGGCGCCAGGAGGGGGTCACATAGTCAAATTTAGATGCGTTCGTTCACAGACGTTTGCCATTATACATATTTTGATTTGCAATTTTTTTTTACCAATGAAACATGTAATCTTATGCTTTTCGAGTAATTAAAGTGTAAATTTTAAAACAAAAAATTGTATATAATAATTAAAAAAAAAAATTCGAATTCGAGTTTTTTCGATTTTTTGCATTTTCTGAGAAGATTTACTATAGTAACATGTATATTTTTTTTCACCATCGGAAAGTAGAGATTTCAACGAACAGAAAACATACCAACTTTTTGAAAAAAAGCTGATATTTTGACGGGTGAATTTTCGATTGAAAATTAGGGTGCTTTTTCGATATTAATTCAAAATAAGGTGAAAAAATAAATATTTCTAATCAAATAAATTACAGCGTATTTGGGACATAAAAAGGTAAGTTTTCAGCAAATTTTGCGAAAAAAGGTTTTTTTTTTGAAAAAGATAAAAATAAAAAACCAACAACTTGGTTTTTTGAATTTTTTACATAAATTTTGAGGTTATGTGAAAAAAGTGTAAATACAAAAGTTTTAGATATTTTTATTACCTACAACTTTGCCATTTGACTTTTTTTTTCTCCATAGGACTTAGTTTTGCCGGAAATCGAGAAAAGCCGTCTTTTACCCTTAACCCCCCCCCCCCAACCCCTTCCCCTTCCCGACCTCAGATCGCCCGTAAATTATTTTTCCTTTAATTTTTATAATATTCCCCTGCTTTTCTAATGGGTTTCATCCTACTATTATTTTTTTCACTTTTTATTATTTTTAAAGGCTTCTACCCTGGTCTATTTAGTGAAGGCCTTTGTATTTTCCTAGTGCTCGGAAAATAATTTGTGATTTCGGGTAATTTTTTAAATAATACCGTTTTATTTATAAATAAAATATTTATTTTATCTTACAAATCTCAAGTTATAACACATTTTTCCGTCTCAATAGTTTTGGATTATATATTGACATTAACGTAAAATAATCATAATATCTATTATGATTACTTATGGCATCATGTTTGTTAGTACTGAAAATTCTTTCTCGAATCAGACATGTTATTAATGTTAAGGTCACTTAATGTTTCACTTAGATTACTAACAATTCTAAATGTTACAATTTAATATAAAAACTTTTTTTTATATATGACAAATCCACTTTCGAGTTTCGAACATAAGATGATTACGATCTATAGCTATGCGTTATAGTCTTCGTCATCCTCTGAATAGTAATGGCCTTCGTCGTTTTCTTCGTCGTAGTTATTGGAATTTCGATCATCATCTATATTTGGTTCAATGTCAATTTTGATGCTCGGGATTAATGAATCATATGCAAATCCTGGGTATTGATTTGGCTCTATAAGGATCTCATAGTATTTGAAGGCCTTTTCTTCATTTTTATAGGGAATATAGCAAACTTTGTGCGAAGGTTGAACTTTTCCAGGTATAATGAACCCATTATGCTTTACTCGGCCCACATACAGAGGTTCCCTGTCGACCTCAGAGTAACCAGCCTCAACAGCGCCGACGGGAATGTTATCAGCCCATGATGGCTTCCAAACACAGTCATAGCCACACAATATCTAAAAAATAATACTCAATTTAAGTTTTCTATTAGAGTGTTATGACAATATACCTCTACGAGAAATATAAATTGTGCTTAAAAAAATAAACTTTACTGTATTGGCTATCAGGTTTTTTTTATTTTTTATTTATTGCATTGACGGGTGTACGAGCGCACAGCCCACCTGGTGTTTTAAGTGGTTACCGGAGCCCATAGACATCTATAATGTTAATGGCGCCACCAACCTTGAGATATGAGTTCTAAGGTCTCAGTATAGTTACAACGGCTGCCCCACTCTTCAGACCGAAACGCATTACTGGTTCACGGTTGAAATAGGGGGGGGGGGTACCTATCCGTGCGGACTCACGACGTCCTACCACCAGTAATTACGCAAATTATAATTTTGCAGGTTTGGTTTTTATTACACGATCTTATTCCTTCACCGCGGAAGTCAATCGATGGGTGGGGCAAAATATCTTTTAATATTTGTATACAATATCAATTTACCTCAACATTTGTCAATTTGTAAGTAGTACCTCCCCATGGAACGAAGACTGCTGCTTTGGATGACACATACTTTCCAGGTGTTAGTGATCCTCGCACACCGCCCCTCGCTACAAACAACATTTCGTGTTCATGTCCCCCACAAACTGCATTCTTAGGCATACTGTCTTCATATTTAATCCATTGAAGTTTCCCACCTTCTACTGTCTTTAGGGGACGTTTTATTTGGGGCGGTGGTACTGAAAATTAAGTGAAGTGAGTGTTAAATTGGCAGTGATCACACTATCAAAAAAAAAATATATTTTTAAAATAATATATAAATAGATGTACCCGTCCCCTTCGCTGGGCATTTAAAATTAACATTATCATTTCTCACCCCCACAAAGATTCTCATCATTAACGCCCCCGCAACTGGTGTAGAGAGTCCAACACTCATATAAATATTAGTCTATCCATTAAGTACATGTGTTTTCTACATGGATACCAAGTTTCAAGTCAATTGGATGCATGGTTCAGTAGTTATAACGGAACATCCGTAAAAACCAGTGTAGATTTATATATTAGTACAGATACAATCCCCAGTCGGAGACTTAGAGGTAGACCCAAGACAAGGTGGAAGGATGTTGTGCTGAAGGACAAAAGGGAATGCAATGTTGCTGATGAGGATGTCGAAGACCGAGCGAAGTGGAGGAAGGAGTAAGGTAAGGAAAGCTGACACCACCACCAAGTGGGATACATAGCTGGGAAGAGAAAAAGATATATAATATTGTTATAAATACATTTATATATAATTAAATTTGATAATATTAAATTCTAGGTTAGATACTTACATTCAAACCTCCAGTGTGCAGGTGCTATACTTCTGTGCATAGAAAATGTGAAATAATTAAAATTTTGTTCTTTGCACTCCAGTTTCATAATGGGTTCTAATTCCCCATTTTGGCCCAAACATACACCGTTTTTAGACCATGATATCCAAAATTTACGATATTCACTATTGCTGATTATGTTAGGCGTATGTGCAAATTGAATACCGCTATTCGGTGCATGAATGAATGATCTGTCTCCAAGGACAACCTGCAATATTCAAAATTAAAAAAAAAGAAACATTTCAACTGCTGTCCTTAGAAATTACCACGTTCACGATTTCCTTATATTTTCAGCCATGCATACTTTTGTTGTATTGTTATAATAAAGAGTTTTAGATTTTATTTCAATAAATATTTCAAATTTGATGTTGCCATTTTAACATGAGACAGGTTGCAATGTCAATGTTGTGTTGTGATGAAGACATGTTAAGACTCTTACAAGTGCTTTGCAAGCAAAGTAGCTTTGTGAGTGGTTTTTTTCATTTTTTTATTACTTACATGAGTGAACGAACTCACAGCCCACCTGGTGTTAAGTGGCTACCGGAGCCCGTAGGTGTTATCTACAACGTAAGTGCCGCCGCCCATCTTGACACATATTTGTAAGGTCTGACTTTAAACAGTAAAACGGCTGCCCCGCCCTTCAAACCGAAACGTATTGCTGCTTCACGGCAGAAATAGGCAGGACGGTGGCACCTACCAGTGTGGACTCAATAGACCAGTAATTACGCAAATTATAATTTGAGGGTTTGATTTTTATTACACTATGTTATTCCTTCACTGTGGAAGTAAATCGTGAACATTTGTTAAGTACGTATTTATTGGAAAAGTTGGTTGGTACCTGCCGGCAGAATTCGATCATATGACTGCACCGGACGTCTTATCCTTTAGGGCACGATGATTTCACTGCTTTTATTGCATATGGTTAGATTGCAAAAGGAATTATTTAAAAAAAAAACTATAATAAGTATATAAAATAACTTTCATTGTGGCATTCATATACGGTGTTTATGGTAAAAAATAGTTTTCTCAGTGTTTTGTATGATAAGTGTAAAGTAGCTCTCTAAGTATTATTTGAAATGCACCACCTGCCAATGCAGTAGAGTTCAATCTTACTACTAGGAATAGCTATAGATTTTATGTGAAATGTAGTTTATGTCGTATGTTTAAAGAAATAATGTTACCCACATAGCATTCAGTTCTAGAACTAGTATAAATTTTACAATTTTTTGTGTATTACACTTTTAGCATCTAGAAGTTTACTGAGTTATAGAAAAAAACCAATGAGAAACAGAACACCATTATTAAGGTATAGTTTCTGATAATGGTGGTAATTAATTATTAAAATTGTTAATAATAAGTTTATTTTAATAAGCTATACAAGAGTAGCATTTCAATAATATAATATATAGCTTTTACCAAATAGCAACATGAAGTTTGTATTAAGTCATTTTTACATACCCAATAGTCACATTTCATTCCAGCTTCTTTAGCAAGTCCCACTGCAGCATTATCTGCTTTTACTTCAAAATTTATTGAGCTACTGTTTACTTTATAAAAGATATGCCTGTGTTTTGGCCAAGTTGTGATTTCTGTAAATTATTAAATTGTTGATATTTTGTGTTCAAGTGGTTTGTAAGAGTATCACAAAACTGTTTCAAGCGTTACAGTTGAGTAATTAGGACATCAAACTTTAAACTAACTACTTATCAAATATAGAGATATCTTAGTCGGGAAGTATTATTGCATCCACTAAGTATATAGTTCTGGCCTTGCACAATCAGTTTATCACATTTCTCAGAATTATTATTTAGAATAATAATAATTCTAAATTGCTTATTGCAGTGCTTTAATTAGATGTCCCAATACCAAGGGAATCCATATTTTAATGATATATAACTAAAATATGTCTTGAATTTCTATTTAAAAATGAATAAACTATTACTATATAATTAAATTACCTAACTAAATACCAAGATAGTTTGACATCTAGTAATTATTTTGAAATACACACCTATGATATCACCCATAATTTAATCAAGTTATTACAATACACTAAAAACTACACAGAAGACTTTCTCCACTTTTAATGGTAACAAATATATAACGAACTAACTACGTTTGCTTTGACTTACGTTAACCAAGTTAACTTTTGTTTTATTTTATGAGTTCTACAAATTACTTCGCGTCAAGAGATTTTAAAATTTCATCAAAACAAAATTCGTGAATCGTAAAAGACTTTTTTATCTGATTCATCCATTGAACACACAAAGAAAACATTGCCCATACAGCCAAGTTTTTTTTAATAGCTAAATGCTTAAACTTTATGTAACTGTTTTATGAAGTAAAGAGGCACTAAACGAAATTGGTCATGGAAGAAGATTTTATTAGGCAAGGAACGATAACATTCTAGATAGGGTAGTAGGCAGTACTAGGTTGTACCTAAGTTAAGGTTTGTATACGAGGTTTCGTAACCTGGAACATATGGTGTTCAAATAGAGTCCTTGTATCATAAGGGTACGGCAAACCACAAAAGTCCGAACATTGCACACACCCTAGATTCTAGAATTTGGAATTTACTTCAACTTCATATCTCTAGTTATTCCTGAGAAAAATGATATTAAGAGTTGAGAACGGTTCCGTGGTTCTCTTTCCATTGAAACCCGAAGGCTTAAAAATGTAGCGTGATGAAGAATTTACAATGTGGTGATTAGATTATATTATACTACTCGTTTTGCCTCACCCTGTATCACTGTTTGTGTTCACAATCAGCCGCTATAAGTAATACCTTGTCTCATTCAAAGTGCATTATAATACAAGGAATAGATCTATTTAAAGAGTTCATAGATTAAACTTTCCTTTTGGGTCCGTCGATATTTGGGGGATTTTTACTGGTCATTTCTTAACTGATAATTTAAAAGAGACTAAGGTGGTAAAATCGAAACAACTACTGAAACGGTACGCAAAGGGAGGTCATAGAAAAAATTTGTTTACGGATGAGAAATTTTTTACAATTGAGCAACATTTTAACAAACAAAATGACCGTATTTATGCTCAAAGCTCTAAGGAAGCTTCCCAATTAGTCGACAGAGTGCAACGTTGGCACTATCCGACTTCAGTGATGGTTTGGTGGGGTATTAGCTATGAAGGAGTGACTGAGCCATCCTTTTGTGAAAAAGGTATCAAAACATCGGCACAAGTGTATCAAGATACCATTCTTCAGAAGGTAGTGAAGCCCCTTAACAACACCATGTTCAAGAATCAAGAATGGTCCTTCCAGCAAGACTCGGCGCCAGGTCATAAAGCTCGGTCCACGCAGTCTTGGTTGGAAACGAATGTTTCGGACATCATCAGAGCTGAAGACTGGCCGTCGTGCAGTCCCGATCTTAATACGCTGGATTATGATTTATGGTCAGTTTTAGAGAGTACGGCTTGCTCTAAACGCCATGTATAGTGAGGGGTAGATCTCAGGGGTATTTAAAACTATGGGTTAGTCACCAATATCGAATTTCGAATTTTAATCTTCCTTTATCACAAACAATTTTCAATTTTAAACAATAATTACATTTAGACGCGGGCGCACGCTATTCACACTCAAAACGGAAGCGCCCGGAACATAGATTATACACTGTTGAAAAGATTGACATANTCCACCCCTAACATATTTTTTTTATTTGGACATTTTTTTTTGTTATAATGAGGTATTATGTGGTTGAATGAGGTTTTGTTATTTTTATTATATATTCCCTCATCGTTCACAGCACTACATACCTCTTTCACTCATTTACCACATCCTTACACACTTACAATAAGTTAGTTTTTTTTTCTACACTAGAAATTCCCTAGAAATCTTATATAAGGCAAACAATGTTTGCCGGGTCAGCTAGTAATATATAAAAATGAATTGCTGATCGTTAGTCTCGCTAAAACTCGAGAACGGCTGGACCGATTTGGCTAATTTCGGTCTTGAATTATTTGTGGAAGTCCAGCGAAGGTTTAAAAGGTTAGATAAATATGAAAATCTTCGGAATTAAATAAAAATAACAATTTTGTTTTTCCTCTAATGTGTCCCCCGTCGGATGGATTCCTTTTGTTTGTTTTAAGTTTATTTTATACAAAAGTTTAATTCTTTTATTTATCGATTGAGGCACTACGAAGTCTGCCGGGTCAGCTAGTTATAAATAAATATATTAATACGTGAAGCAAAAACGTTGTATCCTTTTTTACGAAAATTGTGCGGACGGAGGAGCATGAAATTTTCCACACTTATAGAAAATATAGAGAAGAAGTGCAGAATGCTAATATTTTTTTAAAATAATCCATAAAAGATACATTAAATCAATAAAGAAAACATTACGCACACTACCATGTATTTGACCTACACACGCATGTACCTATACTATTTATTTATTGTCAAACTTGTTCTTGACGTCTGTGGTCAAATTGAGAATAAATTAAATATTATTTGTCTTTATTAATATTTTTCTATAGTATAGTCTTGGCGAAAATACAAATAGTGTACAAACTTACAATTCCAATTAATTATAGTCGAATTTCGACTACTGCGGGACCTCTAGTAAATAAATAAAAGACGAACAAACGACGAATAAATAATAAAAAAAAACCGAAAATCAAAAAAAGTGGGACCAAATTCAGTGAGCCGGTATTTTGGGGGAAGGAGAGGTTGCGCCTGAGAACCCTTTTCTCAGTTTTTTGCTAATGTTCGTTATCATGACTGATTATAGAAATGGGTTGTAGCTCGGGAAGAAAATAAAACTCGTATTGGATTTTTAATAATGGCGCGTAGTTTTTTACTCAGAGTTAGATTACTGTATACAGATTACTGTATATAAAGCACTCAGTAATTTTACATGTAGCCACAACTATAGTATTATGTACCTACTTAAACAATGTATACATAACGTTTGTATCGGAAATACGAAAATCATTTTGCACTGAAAGATATTATATGATATAAATTACATGATTTAACGGCACCTTTCGAATTGGATATATAGCTGCCAATCTATCGTTTCGCTCTCTTTATAATAATCATTATTCTTACTAAAAATTATATCAAAACAATTTCAATGAATTGGGAATTGATACGACGCTGATTTACGGAAACAAACAAGCCTTGTTGGCGTATATAGTGTATATTTTAATAATTTAACAAAGTTGTAACTTATAAAAACTTATTAAGTATACGTATTACAACAGAAACGCAATATGCATGCAATGCGCGTGATTAATACACAGGCATTATTAAATTTATAATTTTTTTCCGCGATAACGATGCATGATGCACCATATCTATTTTATTAAGCAAATTCTACATTGCGTGTTATTAGGAGATTCATATTGCGCAGGGACGGACTTAGTCTGGCATTTATTTATCTAATATAGTGCGTTGTGAAAAAACTTCAAAGTTAAATTGAAGAATAGTCATGAAAATAATCCACCATCTGCTTTTTTTTGCTGCAAATCAAAAGAGCCGGTATGAAACATGTATTATCATGAATACATCATTCGAAATAAACAATTACTTTGTGTACTTTTGGTGCAATCTAATATAAGCCGTCCCTGACTCTGCTGAGTGATAATAATTAGGGCATGAGGACTTCGTAGTCCGGGAATCCAAGCTCCTGTCCACCAAACGAAATGTAGCAGACGCCGTGAGACTGTTGAACCTTGCCGGTGGTGAGGCTACCTTCGTGGCGGACACGGCCAATGTATAAAGGTTCTCCATCTTCAGTTTCTCCACCGGGGAATGCACCTGGCGGGACGTTGGATCCACTGGTAGGAACCCAGTTGTTTGGGCCGCCTACTAAGATCTATTATAAATGAGAAAAACGTTATTAATTATTGTGCATCGATTATTAATATAGCTGAGAGGGGTTGTACTATCTAAATTTCTAGCGGCGCATGTTTGAGTTCAACAGACCAAAATTCCCGGTCGATAAACAACCCGCATCCGAACCTCGCATGATGCAAAAATCAATTGAAGCAGGCAGTTTATGAACTATAATAATAATTGTAACCAGACCATGCTAAAGTGACATCTAGGGGTCATACTAGATTCAACAAACAAGGAGGTGAGCTCACGGAGCTCTAAGCTTGAAGACGTTGCTAACAGCAAGCCCTAGCAAGACCAGTGCTTCGCAGAATCTAATACCGCACTGGAAACGCGACCCACTGGTACACATTGGTTTTCTAATATAAATAATAATACTTAGTTTTTAAAAGGTAGTTGATTTAGACGTAAACTGACCTGGTATTGAGGCTTTCCATGTTCAATACCACCCCATGGAACGTAAGCGCAACCATGAGAAGGAACGAGTTTACCAGGGATCGTGGCACCTTCGTGAACAGCACGAGCCACATACAGAGGTTCTCCTGAGCAGTCCTGTCCTCCCACAACGGCGCCAGGAGGTACTTGACCTCCTGAAACATCAACCCATATACCGGCTCCTCCAGACGGAGGGGGTACGTTTCCTCCGTAGCCTCCAGGGTAGCCAGGGGGGGCTGCGTACAATGCAGCTGCTACAGGTGCAGTCGGTGGCACTGAAATATTTAAAATGAGTAAGTAATTTATTATTATTATTGAGTTCGAAGACTATTTTTTTTTACATAGGTAATATTATTTGTATCAGCTGTTACGGTCGAATTACGAGTTTATATTGTGTATTTTAAAATTACTTTTCGATAAATATTAATACATAATATAAGCATACACAAATACATTTCATGCTACGAAGTACATGCTAGGTATACGGGTGCAAAAGCAAAAGATCATTTTCAAATTCAAGTTATGTTTTAGTAATCGTCACGCCCCGAATGTATATACAGCGTATGATATGTAATTGACAAATCAATTGTCAAATCAAATTCAAATTGTAAAATCATCGCCCTATTAATCCCATGTATGTACGTACCGCTAGTGTGATTGCCGACTTCCTATGTTTTATAGGATTCTAAATCCTATATTATGAATATATATTTATATATTTGATGTATTTTTAAAACGAAAGTTGGACGCAACGTGCGTTTTTTTTTGTTTTGTTTTGTTCTTATTCTGTTTAAACACTACGTTATTTGATAACAGTATTATCTAACTTAGTATCTATTAAGATTCTTACTGTACAGATCTACAGTAATCTACTGTTAAATGGGACCCAAAAATCCATTATAAAAATATGGAGTTTAGTGAAACATGCATATATAATTAAAATAAAAAATTATATCAACATTCAAATCGCATCGATATCAAAAGAAAAATAATAAGAAAAATATGCAGATCTTTGTAGCTAACCCAAAAGTTAAGCCTTTTTTTAGAAATTTGATGGTGTGCGTAATGTGATTTCCCGAACATTAGTAAGAATAATAAATCACCCGGCATAAATTGATAAGTCATTGCCTAAAAAGTAAGGTTCCTGTTAAAAATTTTGAAGCATAATTAAAATAAAAGCTTAGTAACAAAATGTACCCAACATACCAGAATTTCATTCGTTTCATGTGTGGCCGAGAAAATATTTCAAACCTGAATTAAACACAAGCCGAAGTGACTACGACATCCAATTTATTTTGTTAGTCACGTGAATCATTGAATTTCAATTCAATTAAAAGGTATAGGTATGTTACATTAAACATTCCAATCAGAATACAGCGTTAAATAAAAACTTAGCAATTTACACCCAAAAAGCAAAGGATTTTCAATAATTATGGACACTCAACGTGGCTGTGCGCCCGTTCTGCCGAAATGCGTAATGCGCCATTGACCGCGGGCGCCATATCCAGTGCGCACACCGAAGTGCGTTACGGGAAAGGGTGCAGGGTCGACCCACTCCATGAGGACCGTCCCCGACGTCCTGTCACGCACCAACAATCTGCCGCATCTCCATTCAATCAAGAACTTCTTAAATTCGTTAGGGTTCATGATTCCGGGCGTCGGGATCGTCACCTACGAAGAGTCAATAACTTTGTAACAATGTGTTTCGTGTAAATTAACTAATAACTGCACGACGTCGGACACGACTGGTTACGATACCTTGTCGGGTTTCTGCCTGCAATAACGAATAACAGATTGTGTGTTCTCCCAACCGCCGATGATTATTTCATACATTGGATCTACTTCTGCGGGATGAGTTGTGAGGGAAACGTGGCAGTTGTGCGGTCCGCGGTAATCGAATTCCAAAGAACCAGAGGCAACAGGTCCAAACTTATACTCTAACCTGTCCGGAGTATCGAATTCCGCTCCATCTGCATCGACAATTTTGAGATGAAGTCAGAGTTGTTGGGTACATTTTGTGTTAGATGCATAATAATCGATATACGTACCTTCGATTTTCCAGGAGCCTGTGGCACCCCAGCCTGTGCAGACTCCGACGTAGTAAACTGGGAAAGGTTCGGGATCAGACCAAGATATGAATGGAATAGCTTCACCCTCGCGTCCAGCGGAGATAATGCCGCTGTCCCAACGAACCCAAAAACCACGATATTCCCCTCCGTTAAGAATTCCGGGGCTTTCAATTTCAACCTTATCGGGCTTGGTTCTATTTTTCCTGATGACGCTCTTAGCGTTTCCCCAGCCTCCAATCATCACCTGAAATCGACTGATATGTAAAACTATTGCTCCAGCATGAGTCATCCAGGATTTCCCTATTACTTAAATATAATTAAAACTACTTTTACGGTTTATTCTTGCCTTTTTTTTACTATCATTATATTGTTTCGGACATTTCGAATACTTTACGGGTCTTGTGGTGACGGACGTCTAAGGTGTTTTTCGTCGACATTTTGGATTCGGCGAGCCGGAGTGGTAGAGCTTGATGAGGTTTAGTCGCTAGCGGGGAGGGTCTTGCGCGGCCCCTCGCGCTTCTTTCTCTAGGCGTAGTCTCCTAAGAGGAATTGGACGAATAGGAGGACCTCGATTTTCCTCTTCTCCCTCTTCTTGTCTGGAGGTGCCAGAATCCGACATAACCGGGTCTGTTACCCCCTCGACCACAGCGTAAACTATAATAGATATATCAGTGCAAATTCACACCTCATACATAGGATCCGATTCTTGCGGGCCTGTCGTGAGCGCGATGTGGGCATCATTCGCTGCTCTGACTTTGAACTGAACTGATCCACTTGAAACGGGGAAGAATTGGTATTGAAGGTTGTCATCTGTTGCCACATCTGCGGAAAATGGATGCAAACTCTTGTAATAATTACTATTTTAATGTATTCAGAATCATTCGGTTAACGGTTAAAAACTTAATATTTCGTTCAGGAATTTCCCGAAGTCCTTTTTGGATCGTTTTAAACGCTTACATACAAACTGCGCATACCAATCACAATGTGCCTACCATTGATTTAATATGCTATAGAGTCTAGTGAATCTAAATATAGCGGAGACTTGGTGTGCGAGCAGCTCAATAGTTCGGCTTTCACAAACATGTTAGACGATTGAAAATTTTTATTAACGCTTATAAGTTTCATAGAAGTTAAAGAACGAATTCGACACGCTCTTATATAGGTATATATTGAAGGTAAATTGGTAGGAGCGTATCTATAAAAGCATTAAAGAGGTCGAATGACGTCATCCAATAAAATTTGCTGCGGACTTCTCGTGTAGTTCGGCGACAATAACGCAGTTCTCCTTGTTTATGAGACTCGGTTGAAATAAAAATTTAACGAGTCAATTAATCAAAAGGTTATTCAAAGTTGATAAACTCGTCGATGCCGTAACAGAATTTAATCAGTTTGAAATATAAAAATACGTGTTACTCACTATTACATTAATAGTGAGTAACACGTATTACAACTACAGTAAGGCACGGCGACGTGTCTATTCAGTTTCATTTAATTGTAAATAATTGTATTTTATGCATCATTTCATGAGATATTTTGTAGTGTTTCTTAATTCTCTCACGTATTTTCTGTAGCTTTGTCATAGTCACGAAAACAAATACCCATTTCGGTGATTTAATTTGTAATCAAAACAACAGACTACAACATTTTTTGCATATTTTCACGTTTTGTCTCGTGTCGCTGGAGTTTTAAATTTTGTTTTAATAATAGTACTTTAGATGGCGTAGAAATGCAGATCAGTTCACAGCCCTATCTGAGTTACCGGAATTCGAAGGCACGACATGGTTAATGCCGTTGCCTCTTTTGATTAATGAAATTAGTCTTAATTGCAATAGATTAATGTCTATCTTACCTACACTTCAAAGCGGAACTGATTCGCAACTGAAATACACCTAATGAGACATCAGTGCTAAATACCAATACCGTCTGGGCTAGTGCTGTATCGAAGCTACAAATTATTCTCAAGGCCCAAAATTGGGGAAAAATTAGCGTCGAAAATAATTTGCCTAAGTATGTCTAAAGGGAAATAGTAGTATTAGCAGGTAGTTATGTTGCGCTCCAAAACAAATTTTTGTAAGAATAATGTTGTTTTAATATCTACGCCGACAGATCCATTGGATCCACACAATCTTGTATGTTTATGTTAAACAGCTATCTGTTTTGGTTTAAATAGTAGTAGATATAGCCGGTCATCGATCTCATTAAAAACCAAGGCCAGAGCAACATTACAAACGAAGGTGCGTGAAAATTATTGTCATTTCCAATATAGGCTACGATATAGGCGAAAGAAGAAATAAGGTGTGCTGATAATGTTTTCGGTTTCTGTTAGATTCCCAAGGTTAAACGAAGGGCAACCACTAATTACATCAATTAAAATTCATCGAGCGGACAGACTGAGAGGCATTACAGGTATTTACAAACCTCTAACTATGAAACCTATTAAACCTATTAAATTACCTATTAAATTCGGTGACGTCAATAATGATTGTGATTCAAATTAATGTTTTAATGAAAATTTAAGTAAAAAAAGAAATTACAAGTCTGGAGGTATCTAATTTATTTCTAAATATAGTTTTAAAGTAGTTTTAAACATAGTTCCAAACTACTTTTAAACTTCGTATAAATAAAGAAATAAAACGCTCATAGTAATTTAGGTAAACTTAGCATTATCTAAAAAATGTTGATCAATAAACAAAACGTAGGGCAAAAGGCAACCTTCGTCTAGTTGACAATGATGTCATGCTGTCATAAATACAATGGTAAGTATGTGAATAAATACAACTGTGTATTCTGAATGGGTCTTCGTATTATGTTATTGAGTCACTTAACAATCTAAAACAGGTCAATCTTATTGATCTCTTAACGAATTTTCTGTGCGGTAACACCACGCCCCGAGTTTGGCCTTGCGCCAAGGAATAGGCGGCTGTTATTTTTCGAAGCCGGTACATGTCAAACAGCCGGCATTTTTTTTTTTTTTTTCAAAAACAAAATTAGACTTGCTAACAAAGTACGAATGTTCACTGGACCGTAAGTCTGGAATTTAAATCAAGATCAAAAGTAGAAACGCAATAAACTACAAAACCTGCGACATCACAAAATCAAATTAAATATTGAAACAAGTATCTATTAAAAATGTTGACTTACCCATGACATTAGCCATGATTGTTGTTAACGATTATAAATTTTAATCACAATTTTAATAAAAACGTTCGTGCACACCGAGTGCTGTTTCAATACTGCAGCGGGCAGCTCGAGGAGTGGAGCGGCGGCTACATCTCGATGGCCTCGGTGGAACGCGACGTAACCCTAGATGATGTCATACTACACTTCGGATATTAAGTTTTCTTTCCTTTACTATATGGCTTTTATGCTACTCTTGATACTTCTTACGTTTTGTAACCAAACTATGGTGACGTCACTAGCGAATCGAGCTGGGTTGGAGACAATTTTGAATAATTGACCAGAGAATCACGTTGTTTTCAATGTTTTACAGGTTACGTCGTAACATTATGTTGTTTTGTGGTAATCATTCTGAATACATTCTGGCTATACCCTTATCTAATTCTAATTATGTTCGAATAAATTTGCATAGCGAACAGTTGCGACGACACTATCTTGCTTCTACTATTTTTTGAATTTGAACAGTTTTATGCTCAATAAGTTACGATAATTTTGAAAATAAATGAATTATTTATTGTTAAAATTAAAACTACTTTTTGAGAATTAGAGTTAGAATCACTATCAGAGGGATCACTAAGTTAGAATTAAATTAGAAATATTCTGCGCCTGTGTAACGTTGTTTACAGTGAAAATATGTATCTATTCTTAGCGTCCTAGATTATCTTAATGGATAACCTACGTAATCTATTATATTATTGTTGTTGTCACGGTCAAGGCATGAAAATGTATTGTGCTGCTCTATTGTATGTTAATTCCACGATGAGGATAAAAACGGATGCTCTCAGGAGTAGACTGGTACTTTAACAGACTTCAAAGAAGGAAGAACTCTCGGAGATTCTTAATTCGAGCGCAAGGGAATGATTTGGTCTGTTGATTAAACTAATTCCTACAATTTGCGGTGGTCATTACGTAGAAAATTCGGGTAACCGACCTAAAAAAATAAAATAAAAATAAAATAAATATCTGTAGTTTTTTTGTAGTTTATTTGTTGTGATAGCTGTGTTGTAAGCCTGTACGGTTCGGTACCACAGTCTTTACTGATGTGCAGCGAAGTAAACTACCATGTGAAGTGGCAGGTTGTACTAGACCTTTAGCCACTTGCAGCTTACCGTTTGGTAAATAATGTTCAAAACAGTCATCTGACGTGAAGCAGTGCAAGGAAGATAAACAATGGTGTGGTTTTTATTTCTCATATTGGTCAGGTCAATTTTAAAAAGCACACTGAATCAAAACTTTATGAAGGAAGGATTACTGGTGATCCGGAGGCCTTTCCAGTTTCACCAGGACAGGAGGGCGAGCAAACGCTCAGCCAGGAGGGGTGGGATTCGCTAACAGCTGCCTGAACGCCTCCAAAGGAGACTTAACAACTTAAGAGCAGCTGCTTCGCGAATGAATCTGCTGCCGGATCCGAATCGCGACCCGTTGGGAAGATCCGGAGAAAAACTCAGCGGGTTGAGGCATGGGTTCAGTTGCACGTCGAACTCTTTGCCGATTTCCCGACCCGATTGACGGGTTCCCAAAGTCTGCTCCTAGTGTTGCACTGAATGAAAATCAATAATCACAACACGCACATTAAAAAAAGTAATTGTCAATATAATACCGGTCGCTACAAAACGTCAGGTGATATGACGCATACGATGTGGAGCTGCGTTTAGTACGAGTACTAGCCTACTACTACATACATGACTTAAAAAGGATGGAGTTCCTCCCACAATCAGGAAGGGGCAGAGACGATTCACGCTGCATTGTCTATAAACAGCCCATTAAGTAACAACAATCAGAAGGGCAGTTTTTTCTAGTGCGCCCGTCTACGTCTTTAAAATAACTGAAGAAACAACCTTCTTAAGCACCTTACTGATTAGCCTAAGTGTGATATCCAATTTTATATAGTTTTGTAGAATAATTAATATTATTAATCTGACACAATTACATTTATTGTATATAGAGTGGTCAGCGTACAATCTTGTCGTGACAGAAGTAAGAGCTTACTGCATTCCGTTCTGGCGGAAAACAGTAATTTATAATAAAACAATATCTGTTGCCAGCGGCTTCATAGGTATGCTATAAATACCGCAAAGTTAGATCAGCCGTAGAATATCACATATAATTATACTGAGCACTGAGCAATGCGTAACCAATGCGGCGTAAGCGACCCTAGCCTATAAAAATAAATGAGACAATTTAAATGGGTAAAAAATTCAGAAAATCCTTTTTTTTCTACCTATGCTGATAGCCTTGAGAGGCTATTTCAGCTTCACCCTAACGTGTAGGAGAGTTCACGGGGCTCAAACCGGGAGTGTTGCTAACACTGGCTCTAGCAAGGGGAGTCATCAGGTTTGAGCCCCGTGAGCTCACCTACTAGCCACGGTTACGCTGAAATAGCCCCTAAGGCTATCAGCTTAGGTAGAAAAAAAAAAAAAAAAGCAAGGGCAGTGCTTCGCAGATTCTACCACCAGATCGGAAGCGCGACCCATTGCTACTGTATTATTACGCTTATACAGTATTTAAGCGTATATACTATTTATACTATAAGTTACTACCCCACTGCGAGCGTCGTGTCTGAGTTATTGTTTTGAGAAATATTACAAGTTTCAAGTTAATCAGGCAATGAAACAAATTTACTCAATAGAAACGTTTTTCTTCATTTCTTTTCTTCTCTATATATATTTTCATTTCTTTGGACGCAGAACAAGATTTTTTTTTGATTAGAGTTGTTGTTTGTTATTCCGGATTTACCTAAATTAAGAAAACCGCATGACTATTACACATAAATAAATATAGATAATATGTAATCTCGTTTTGATTCATGTGGTACCTATCACATAACTGTAATTAATACCAACGTACGGCTGCGGCTTGGTGCTGTGTAGATCCACACGATCCAAATGCGTTTGAATCACATTATAAAATTTACGTGACTCGAAATTGAATTTTGTGTAAATTTAAGTTTATCGCGCTACGAATATTATTTTTAATTGAAACTTTGTGATTTTAAAAAATTAGGAATCATTTTTTATTGTGCTCTGAAAATGTTTACACTCAAGAAATCAATGTGGTGAAACAAAAAAGGACGATCACATTGTTTCATGGCATCCAGTGTATAGTTATTTTTACGATACTGGTGTATGTGAGATAGCGAGATCTGATAAACACTCTTATTCTGTCGATGGGCAAACAATTAAAGCCGATATCTAGAACGATGTTTTGGAAGCCGTTGTATTTTTTATTTATTGCGTAGGTGGGTGGACGAGCTCACAGCTCACCTGGTGTTAACTGGTTACTGGAGCCCATATACATCTACAGCTTAAATGCGCCACCCACCTTGAGATATAGGTTCTAAGGCCTCAAGTATAGTTACAACGGCTGCCCCACCCTTCAAACCGAAACGCATTACGCTTCTCGGCAGAAATAGGCAGAGTGATGGTACCTACCCGCGCGGACTCACAAGAGGTCCTACTACCAGTACGACAGGTATATTATACAACTAGAGTCGTGGTGGCCCAAAGGATAAGACGTCTGATGTAATAAAATCAAGTGATGCGCCTTTGTCGGTATTCAACCCTCGGACACAGCTCAATGAGTTTCTCGTAGGATCTTTTCAGCCCATCTGTCCTCGTGAAACTGGAAAGGCATCCGGGCCACCAGTAGTTCAATCCTAAAAAAAAAAGGATCTTCTCAGTGGCGCGCGTTTCCTACCTGGTGGTAGATTCTGCGAAGCACTGCTCTTGAGCTAGGGCTAGTGTTAGCAAATTCGCCAGGTTAGAGCCCCGTGAGCTCATCTACTAGCTCGGTGAAGCTGGCATAGCCCCTCGAGGTTACCAGCTAGGAGAAAAAAGGTATTCAAATCCCAGAGGCAGGTACCAATGCTTCAAAAGAAAGACGTATTTCATACAAGGTTTTTTGTATATCTGTCGCTCATTTCATTTCCCCCGCTTATATCCGCCGTGAAGCAGTAATGCATACCAGTTTAAAGTGTGGGGCAGATGTTGCATTATAATACTGATACTTGGAACTCGTGTCTCAAGGTGGGTGGCGGTATTTACGTCGATATCTATAGGTCCCAGAAACCACATAGGTTGACCACCTAGTTAAGCAATTTAAAAATAGAATATCATTTGCCTGTCTGAAGAAAAAACAATTAGGTACGTTTTAGACCTTTCTAAAACTGGTAGTTAGTTAAACATTACAGATTCAACGCCTCCATGATTTTTTTTCTTTTTATTGTGCGGGAAACGCACTCACAATAGCTACAAAGAGCTAGCTAGTTTCATCTTTGCCGTAAATGTCAAAGATTTTTAACGTAAAGTTTGACTTCCACCAATAAGCCAACTGAAACTCCATTGTATTAATATATACTGATCACAAGACCAAGAAACAGCCAAAAGAGGAGGCAGTAACACTTCGTATCGTGTTTATCTACGAAAACGAGCCTCTCCTACGCTTAATTTATTAATCTTGCCTTTAAATGATTCACCTTGGGCAGCTTTAGAGAATGTTACCGGATCATCGAATGCCTTCCGAGTGATGCGGTTTTGTTCATTGGCTAGTAGTATACAGATGGCTTTCAAATCTTATTTAAGTCGTATTGTTTTCTTAGTATTAATTTTCTGAGCTATTGAGAGTTTTGAAAAAAAAAAACCTAGTGAATGTTCTTTAAATTAGCCTTATTTGTAAGCGTTTTAATGGCGTGAGGGACATTTTATAAGTATACATATAAAAATAAGCAAAAAAAAATCAATTCTTCCGTTTGCCAACTGTTTTTTTTTTAAATTAGTGACGAGCTTTAATGTTATTAAAATAAAAAAGTTAAGTATTTTCCCATTTCACAAGAAAAATAAATCATATCCACAGAACAGAAAAAGTATTATTACATAAAATGAATCGAAATATTCAGGCATCAATGATGAAGTAACTTGTTCTATTAACTAGATTAAGTAACTAGGATGCATTACATTGTGTACGGGAAAATATATTGTTAAAATAATAATTTCAATATTACGACTGCACTGTAATAAGTAAATATAGCCACTCGGGATAATATATTAATTTTGATGATATTCCATACTTATAGCTATGGTATAAGTATGGTGGTATAAGTATGGTGGTATAAGTATGGTGGTATAAGTATGGTATAAGTATGGTGTATTTTATTTATTTTCTTTACCTATTCGCTCGTAGCCTAATACCGGTCACTCACATTCGCACGAATACGCAAACCCGCAAGTGTAGGACGACATTTGCAAATGATTATGCAAAGTTTTCGCTGCATTCGTGGTTTTCCAAGCTGTGTCGGTTTTTTAACAGACATCAAAGCGCGCGAACCGCGATCCTTCGCATAGTCTCCCACACATTCGTGTGACCAGTTGCGGCCAGGATTGCGAAGGCAACGGACGTTTCTCTATTTTCATAGATCGTGACGTCTACTGTGTAGCGTATCTTCATCAAAAGAAATCCCATAAAAACAGCATGGTTGTTAATGATGTCTGGGAAAGAATTTAAAACTTTTTTTCTCTTCAATGTTTATTGACGAATTAAAAAGGAGGAGAAATTCCTGAGACATTCGTAAACAAGTGTAGCAGGAAGCGCAAACGGGTTCGCAAATTGAGTACCGAACCCATTTATTTGTACAGCCGCTAAGTTTGCGAATGAATGTTTGACGGCCCTTCACATGCGCGCAAACATTCGTACAATGTACGAATATTGGCGCGCATGTGAGTGGCCGGCATAAGGGGCTATTCCAGCTACGAACGGATGAATAGACGAGCTCACAGTCTCAACCTGAGAGTATTTGCAAATACTAAGTTGTCGTTTTTGAAGTCGTCGTGGCCTAAAGGATAAGACGACCGGTGCATTCGTAATAGCGATACAACGGTGTTCGAATCCCGCAGGCGGGTACCAATTTTTCTAATGAAATACGTACTTAATAACATATGTTCGCGATTGACATCCACGGTGAAGGAATAACATCGTGTAATAAAAATCGAACCCGCAAAAATTATAATTTGCGTATTTGCGTAATTACTGGTGGTAGGATCTCTTGTGAGTTCGCACGGGTAGGTACCACCACCCTGTCTATTTCTGCCGTGAAGCAGTAATGCGTTTCGGTTTGAAGGGGGGGGGGCAGCCGTTGTAACTATACTGAGACCTTAGAACTTATATCTCAAGGTGGGTGGCGCATTTACGTTGTAGATGTCTATGGGCTCCAATAACCATTTAAGATCAGGTGGGCTCTGAGCTCGTCCACTCATCTAAGCAAAAAAAAAAACACTAGCTATCGGACTTTATACTGTCTGTTAGTCAGTCGACCATTATATTCAATTCGAATTACATACGATCACACACAGGCACATCCACACGTAACTTCTATTCTAAAAGTACGGCGGTCGCATTTAGTCATGTGCAATAAAAATATTAATGTTTTGAGTTCGTGAATCATAGATGACGTATCAATGTTGATGCGAAATAAAATTGTTAATACTTGTGACATCATTGGATAAAACTTTAACTGTTTATAAATATTCTAATTTAGAAACTATTTATTTTATGTACCTAAAATAGCTACTATTTTTCGAAGAAATTACAGTACGGTCACTTCGAATGGTGCACTTGCAAGGTTTCAGGGAGGACGGCAACAATCTGATTGTCGTGTTAAGGCAGATAATCGTAAGGTGAGGTTTTGATCTATCCATCTACCTACGTTAATACTGAAACAAATAATAATAGGATCCACTGTGACGAATACTGTCTTTTGATCTGGCTTTAGAATTAGTTGCATATGTAAAAAAAAAAAATGAAAATTAAATTTAAGTGTTCTGTAAAAACTCTTCATTCTATTTTCGTTTATTGTCTAATATCTGTTAGGTATTGAAGCGTTACCTCTCGGTGTATGAGGGAAAATCAATAACAAACTCTGCACTGTAATGTGAATGTGTTAGGACACGAGTGGTCGCTTTATTAGCTGCCATGCTATTTTAGTTCAGTTATCTCTCTGTCTTTATCTATATCTATCCTCTTTGCTATCGTAGATTGAAAATGACACAACATAGATGAAAAATTACCGTTAGCAGAAGGATAATCTCGCTTTCATGGTATTTCTTCATGTACATAATTAGGCTACGTAGTAATTTGGTCACAAACTAGCAATTGTTCACCCTGGTCGAGTGTTTAATGTATAGTTTTAAAGAACGGTAAGCGAAGCTCCCTTGAGTAACTACTAAACTACAAAACAAACAAACTAAAAAACAAACAAAATAAAAGAATTCACAGAACTTGATATGTACTTCGATTTCCCGCCAAAAACCCTTGAGTAAATTTTTGGCGGGAAATTGAAGTACATATCAAGTTCTGTGAATTCTTTTATTTTGTTTGCTTAGTGTTTCATCGGGCTTAAACGTATAATAATTGTCACTTATGAACCGTTTAGCCGTGTAACGTGTATTAACTATTATTAATTATTAATTATTATTAACACGTGTAATAACATCACTACTTTTTTCCTTCTTCTCTTTTCTTCTTTATATTTAAAATATGTATGCAACCTACTATTTGCATGGAATAAAAGGATTATTATTATTATTTATTATTATAACAGTTTAGCACCAATAAAAGTGGACAAGTTAAAAAAACAATTAAACAAATCGCTGATCGTGGCTTCCTGGAATATTCCAATTAATGGTCTTCCATTTACCGTATTTTTGGGCTAGCAGCACCGTCATTTTAATCATAGATTAACACTTGATTTTAATAGAGAGAGAGGCACAGTGCCCCGTATGGTCACTGTTCAATAAGGATATTTGATTTTTCATAGTTACTATTTGAAACTTGTTTCATACCAATAACGATACGGTCACGACTGTAACCAACCCGATTTTTTATTTTATTTGGACGTAATCTGTTCTATTACTGTAACAGATACCCTTTTTTTATCAGATCAAATGAAGTTTATACAATAAGGAATTTAAATATTTTTAAGTTCTTGATTACCTAGTAGTGACATCTTTGTAATATATACCGAAACTTTTAAATTCATTCATATTTTTTACCTTTAACTTTGACGAGATGAGGCTTACGAACTACTCCATCGAAAAAGAGATGGCGCTGTACGGAGATTTTAATTTTTTTAATAAATACATTTATTTTATTAGTCTTAGATCGTTGAAGTCGTAGACATCGTCGTAGACATCGTCGTATAAAATTTCAGCTCACCTTTACTAGCGGTTTTCTGAACTTAGATGAATCAGTGGTTAACGGTTAACCTCTGTTAAGCCACCGCGGCGCCACTTTAATTCATTGCTTAAAAATATATTTTTTCAAATAAGTCGCATGCCATCTTTGTTGAGTTGATGGTACTACGACAAAAAAAAACCCTGCAGTTCCAACAACAATCGGGAAAATTGTACGAAAACAGATTTCTGGTAACAGATCGTGCGCCATCTATCATACATGAATGGTACTATAACGAAAACCTTCAGTTACGTAAATGTGTGAACGAGCTCTCATCCGTTTGGTGTAAATTGGTTACCGGAGCATAGACATCACAACGCGAATGTCGCCACCACCTTGTCACATAAGGTTGAGGTCTCAATTGTACTGTGCAGCGGCTGTCTCACACTACAAATCAGAACGTAAGTACGACTACTTTGAGACAGAAATAGGTAGAACGGAATCTACTATCAACAAAAAATTAAAACTTAATCATAATCCGAAAAATTGGATCTAATATGTGTAATCTCTAATGTAATGTAAACTGTAATGTTATAGTGAGATTTATAAATATAAGTTTACAAACACTAAATAGAGCATCGAGTCTTAGTCTTCACAGTCTTTTAATTTAAAGCCACATTTGTTCTCGATTAAGTCATCCAAGTATAAAATAGAAAATAAATTTTAATAAATTTGAATTAAAAATAGTGTCAGAAAAATATATTTTATTGCAAAATAATAGTTTAAAAAAACTATTTTTTTTTATAGAAATTGTCATATCCGTTCATAAAATATTTATAACTATTGATACCATGCACCATGCATGCATACGTATGAAGCTAATAAAAGCGTATTTAAAAAAATGGAGGGACATGAAATAAAATTGATTTATCTCTAATTGAATGAAAATAAACAAGATGAAATAAAATAATGTGACCCAGTAAAATGGTGGGAAGCTACTGAAACTTTAATGGAAGTAGAACCCGATAAGCTACGATGAGAGATTTTATTTTTTATAAATAAAATATTAATAATCTAATATTCTCACTCGTTTATACCGGAAGAAACACTAATTTACAAAATAAACTTAATTTTTCTATGTTAAATTCCATTAAGAAATTTTAAAGTACGTTCTAACATTTTTTATAGCATTTGGAACGCAGAAATGCTCACTTTATTATAAGATATTAAAAGTTCAGTATTGTTCAATGGATAAAAATCAATTTCTGCCATCTGCCTACCCTAACGCAGGGGTGCAAGGGCAGCTGTCATCGCACGCGCACGTTTCACAATGAAAGCGATCAATGAACCCGACGACCCCACCCTTCGTTGTCAGGTACTGTACCGTTTTAGGGGTCCCTCACATCCCAAATTCGTCTAGGCAACCAAAAAATCAATATTGAAGTCCCTTTTTGATTTCCGAGTATTTTGAGGGCTTTAAGTTACGAACGAAAATTATTTCGAGAGTTTATGCAGTTCTCAAAACTGAAGCTGTTGGTGTGTGAATATTGCATCTGAAGAGAAAGAGTGTACCTAGTTGAATAAAATTTTCATTTTCGAAGGTTTAATTTTTATTATGATTAAATATTATATGAATTTATTGTGTTCATATTTCAGCAACATTGTGGTGCATTGTATCTTCGTTTAGAGGTCTTTATGAAGTTGACAATACATTGAACTCTACTTAACAATACATTTCCAACATCTGAAAAAAATACGTTTGCTAGTTAGTTAACCTAGCAATTAAAAAAAACATACGAACCCAATCGAGAACCTGCAGTATTTCTCGATTTGGTACATATTGTTTTTTATATTTCATTTTATGTTTTTTATATTATTTGAAGTCGATAAAAATATCTCATTGTCTCATGTGGCGTCAAGCACATTGAATGCATGTATCCAAAACAAGCTAGGTATTGAGTTTCCAATTTTTTTATACCTTAATTTATCGATCTTACCTTCAGTATAACAATTAATTTATTAAGTATAACAGTTAAATAAACTCAACTGCGAGCAACTATATAGCTGTTGACTATTGCAGTATTTTTTCTAAGAAAATGAATTGGCAAAGTTTTAGGGATGAAATATTTACTAGTAATTACTAATACCATGTACCTACTCGGTGGGTAGAACTTTTTCCTGTCGCTAATTTCAATCTTCAGCAACGCTTTCAAGGCTTAGGATTAGAAGACGAGTTTCAGGATCGACTCCAAACTACCTGCCCATTTTTGGCTACGTCAATCAAAATGTCAACAATCCAATTTCAGCATTTTAACCTAATTTTTTAAACTTTTTCTCAATGACACCATGTTTATTTTCCTCTATCTGAGTTTTGTAACTTGCGGAGTTAGATCACCGTAGTGAAACAAAAGAATGTACCAAACAATTTTTTCTACAGAACTCTCATAATAAACCGTAAAAATTGACAAATTCAAAATTCGTAACAACTGCGTCAGTTTTACGAAATACAAAAGAAGATGCATCAAAAAAAAGGAAAGTTTTTACGTTAAAAGGAAGCTACAGCTGATCAGCACAGCTGACTAAAGGCAACTCGGCTGGCACACGGGAAACTATTGCCAAATACAAATTGTGACGAAATCGTACCGAAGTAAGAATGTGGACCAGTTATTTTCAAATATTAGACGTCCATTGTTGCGCAACGGTTTGTAGGCAGCGTGGACTGTCATTTTTTTTTTTTTTACACCACACTATCATGTACGTCACTGTGTACCATAAATAAAGTTTTAGAATTTTTTAAATTATACAATTTTTTCAACAAAGATCTTCCTGATCTTAATTTTTGGGAGTTACATAACAATACAATTCTTATAATAAATTTTAAACGTGCTTAAATTGGAACGCTAAGTGCGTCGAGGTTGAGTTTGTGAGCGTTTCTGCGCCTGTTAATGCGTTTTATAGTAAGAATTACCTGAAACGACATTCGGAATTGTCATGAAGCTAAAAGAACTGTTCAACGATCAGAAGTAATGACACCCAAATTTTTTGTACGCATTTTATTATGATAGCCTTTAATTATATTAATATGAAATGCTCTGTACGCTTTCCATTACATATTATTATAGATATCCATTCTTAGTTTCACTAATAAAAGATGAATTAACGAGCTCATGATCTGATTACCAAAACCCATAGACATTATTTTGCGAAAGCCACCGTCACCTTGAAGTTCCACCCAGATTCACTCTTGGTGCTTTTAGGTCCCTCAAGCACCAGTCACGACTCTTAGGCTACCAACGAATAGGTAGGGAGAAAAAAAACTAGAATCACACTCTTCCTACTTATCTCCTTTAGTCCTGACCGCCCTACTTATACTTACTGGGCATGGTACAAACACGATCGGTGGTACCTCTTGTATGTCTACTTCTCAGTTTGAAGGTGGCAGTTGAGAATTCGATTTCTACCCATCTTTGTGCAGCTGGAGCGGCCTTCGGGTCACCGGTAAGTTATTTTCCCATAAACGTAAAATTTTTTGTTACTCTTTTTATAATAATAGTGTGACCGGCTATTTTAAGATAGAGATCTGGTATACGATGCCTCCACAAACACCGGACCACGCGAGCTATCAGCAATCATTATTCAGTTCAATTGTATTATTCGTGGTAGCATTGGTGTCGATGTTCGACAAATACAGAATGCAGTCAACATTACAGAACTTCAAAATTATGATATAATATGTACAACGTTATATGTTATGTACATATACATATGTATGCTGTGTGTGTTTTTTGATTGTGTTAATGACACATAATATTTTATTTTCAATAAAGCAACCCCTGCTGCAGCACTCTCTACGTCACCCCTGGTTGACTGGTATAGACGCATTAGGAATTAAGTCCACCACTTTACTTTTTCTGCACGATATTATTAAAAGCAAATATACGGCTTATCTCGTTTTTTTACTATTTAACTTTAAATTGTAAACCGTAAAAGAAGTCTTAATTATGTCTATGACTTGGAAAAGCCTTGGAAAATTCTAGATATTTTCGATAGTTACTCGCGTCCATGTACTTAACTGATAAGCCTGCTTGAAGGAACATTTTAGTGTTGTTTTTTATTTATTTATTAAATTTATTTATTATCTTTTACGTAAAATTAAAAACTAATGGATTGATAAAATATGACTTAGTAATCATTACAACACATTTTTCTAAATCGTTCTTTTTTGTTACAGTGTTCGTGCTTTTACCTGGACAGCGTATGTTTGATAAGATACAAAAAAAACACTATTCAAAAAAATGTGTGTTATAAATCCTTACTTCCTTGTGTTCGATGAGCTCACGGCCCATTTGACGGTGAGTGGTCACCGTCGCTTATAAACGGCCGTAATGCCAAAGGCATAGCCAAGCTTCTACCTATCCTCGAGGAATATTTTCAAGCCTGCTTTGAAAAGAGCATGACACACATAGCGCTCAGTAAGCAATGTGGAGGGAAGTTTATTCCAAAGTCAGATGGAACGTGGCAAAAAAGGATCTCTGAAAACGCACTTTGAATTAACGCAGTGATTCTAAATAGTAAGGATGAACTCTGCTCTGGTGGCGGGCGTTGCAATAATATAAATGAGATGTAACGATCATCTGAAATAATTCCTTAGAGCACTCCCTATAAAATATAGTCATCATCATCAGCCTGCGGCAGTCCACTGCTGGACATAGGCCTCCCCCAAAGCTTGCCACTGAACCCGATCTTCGGTTCCACGCATCCAGTTACTGCCAGCTGCCTTGCGCAGGTCGTCGCTCCACCTAGCAGGAGGGCGTCCTACACTACGTATGCCGGGTCGCGGTCTCCACTCCAGAACACGTCTACCCCAACGGTTATCGGTTCTGCGACATATGTGACCAGCCCACTGCCACTTCAGCTTACTAACTCTGCGAGCTATATCGATCACTTTGGTTTTTGCCCGAATGACCTCATTGCGTATTCGGTCTCGCAATGACAAAACGAGCATAGCTCGCTCCATAGCTCGCTGAGTAACTTTTAATTGGTGGACCAGTCGCACAGTCAGTGTCCACGTTTCGGCTCCGTAGGTAAGCACGGGTAGGACGCACTGATAAAATATAGTACATACCGTACAAAAGACAGGACGAATTGAAGTATTTCTGTAGATCCAGTATCTAGGATTCTATCTCTCTATCTATTTCAAGGGTTTGAGAAGACTTGGAAAGAGTCGTTAGACACAGGTTGGGTTGTGGGCTGTGGGGTTCAGAATATACCTATATATTCTAATGAACGGTCGTCGCGATCAGGACCGTGAGCATCGTAGAAGCTGTATCTGTGGATGAGCGCAGTAGTTCCGTATAGGATGAATGGCTAGTTGTGCAATTAGAAAACAACAGAATTAAACGGGAAATGTGGAGCAGAAAACCAATCCCTTAGTACACACGTTCGAAACGATACATTGGGTCGGGATTATCGACAGGGAAATAGTTCGGAGAATATCATATAAAAATACATTTTTTTTTTGCGTTTGTAGGCAGACCAGCGTTCGGCCCGCCTGATGGAAAGTGGTTATCGTCGCTCATGGACGTCAGCAATGCCAGTGGCAGAGCCAAGTCGCTGCCTACCATGCGCGTTTTTTTTATTTTTTTTTATTGCTTAGATGTGTCGACGAGCTCACAGCCCACCTGTTGATAAGTGGTTACTGGAGCCCATAGACATCTACAACGTAAATGCACCACCCACCTTGAGATATAAGTTGTAAGGTCTCAGTATAGTTATAGTTACAACGGCTGCCCCACCCTTCAAACCGAAACGCATTACTGCTTCACGGCAGAAATAGTCAGGGCGGTGGTACCTACCCGCGCGGACTCACAACAGATCCTACCACCAGTAATTACGCAAATCATAATTTTGCGGGTTTTACTTTTATTACACGATGTTATTCCTTCACCGTGGAAGTCAATCGTGAACATTTATTGAGTGCGTATTTCATCAGAAAAATTGGTACCCGCCTGCGGGATTGGAACACCGGTGCATCGCTTCAACACGAATGCACCGGACGTCTTATCTTTTAGGCCACGACGACTTCAAATCGATGCGTGCGCAGGATGACTTTTGATATACAAGAACTTACTATATATCTTAAAAGAAAAAAATCATATTTATTTATGTATGCACCATCTCTTTCCACTGTTGTTATAAAAGGCGTATAAGGGCGTCTTCGACGTTGAATTGATGAAGGGGCAGCAGCGTTCGCTGAGTTTCATGTCAGATAATTGCGTTCACCAACTGGTACTTGCTGGTAATAGGACGTATTGTATCGTCACATGTTTCGATCTGAAGAGCGGGGCAGTCGTTACATCAATTCCATCCAACTGAAATATTGACTCCATGCTTCAAGGCCAGTGGCAGCATTCATATTGTGATATCTATGATCTCCAACAATCGTTCACTCATCTAAGCAATAAAAAAACTTGAGTTCATGGAACCCCAACGAAGTTTGAAATAAAAATAATGAACCCGATAATTGTATGGTATTATGTTTAATAACGTAACATCAATCTTATCAACTATCTTGTATCAACGCGCCTGACCCGACTTTGCTTTTATAAGACTAGTCTGTGTATGATAAAGCTATTTTACGCGCTTTGTTGATAAGAGCCTCACATAGATTAAGAATAACTTGGTTTAAGTGATTTTTTACATCTAGGACATTTGACGTTTTGATCGTGTGTTACACCACTACTATTTCGAACGAGACCACAACTTTTTCCGTACTCATTCGCTGGTACCCCGGAGGCTAGAGCTACGCCTGGAGGGGTAGGTGAGGAGGGCTCAACCTGAGAGAATTTTCTAATACTAGCCCTAGCAAAAGCAGTGGGGGACCACAACACGCTATACCACGATCTAGTTGATCTTTCATATTATTAGAACAAAAGGAGTGCCTTGCGGCCACACAATTTTAAAGTACCAGAATACTGTGAATGTGACCTCTTCTCACGAAGCTCTTAAAGTATTTCATCGCAAAAAATCATGCTGATTCTTTGTGTAAATTAACCAGCATAGATTCGCGTTAATAATGTAATTCTAAAATTAATAGAATACTATTTGATTTATTAATATGTGCATAGTAGACACCCTTATTATTAATATTATTACAGTCTCCAAAAGAGACTAGCTTGCCCTCCTAATTTTAAGTACTCATCGTGGCCCGTGGACAAAGGCCAGGCTCAGGACCACTTAACTTATATACTTAATCAGAAATTGGTTTTGAAAATGCGTCTGCTTAATTCAACTAAAGCAGACTTAAAATTTTGACAAATACAGAATTTGATACCGCAATCTCAAGAGAAGTCCCAGAAAGTTTGATAAGCAAAGAACAAACGAACCGTGATAACGAGGCGTATCACTGAGCGCGAAGCGTGAGGGTAGCAGGCAGCAGGACATGGTAGGGCACGCAACGCATGTGGCCCGCCCGGCAGACGGGTGCCGACGCATCTGGTGACGAGGGGGGCGCGGCGGGGGCTAAAATTAGTATCGGAGCGCCACGTGCGCTGTGAACGCGAACGTACTGTCGTTAGTCGTGCATCGTACATCAGTCCGCGCTCAACTACCACGCCGGTCACCCGCCAATACGCACTTCAGTGTTTACAAGTGAACTCGCGTGGGTAATAAACTCGAAGACCGCGCTCGCGGTTGTGATAGTGTTTCAAGAGTGTAAAGGTGGCCGGCGCAACGGAGGCGGTGCAAGGCATGTTGATGGCGGGCGCTCTGCCGGCCGAGTCCGATGGACTTCTGGCTTTGGGCGCATTGCCGGGCCAGAAAGATACCACCNCCCGCCAATCCGCACTTCAGTGTTTACAAGTGAACTCGCGTGGGTAATAAACTCGAAGACCGCGCTCGCGGTTGTGATAGTGTTTCAAGAGTGTAAAGGTGGCCGGCGCAACGGAGGCGGTGCAAGGCATGTTGATGGCGGGCGCTCTGCCGGCCGAGTCCGATGGACTTCTGGCTTTGGGCGCATTGCCGGGCCAGAAAGATACCACCTGGACCAAACTTTTCGTCGGCGGACTGCCGTACCACACAACCGACAAAAGCCTTCGGGAACATTTTGCGGTTTACGGCGACATCGAAGAAGCCGTCGTCATTACAGACAGACAAACCAACAAGAGCAGAGGATATGGCTTTGTAAGATTTAAAACATTATACTTTAAAATTTCAACAATCTGTTTCATGAAAGCGTCATGTAAAGTGACACGTAGACTTTAATGCTCGCGCGCAGTCGAGTTCCACGGATTCTGAAATAAGCGTAGCTATCGCACCGGTAACACGTTATCGGCACTTCATTGCTACCTATGTACATTTACCTAGCTACCAGTCGCTGCTGGGTGCACATACGAGCAATATCGCAAAAATACAATAAACACGGAAGTCATGCTCGTTCCGCACAGGTGTACAATAGTATACCAGGTTTCGATTCACCAATTTTATGTACCTACCATAAAGTAATTATGATGTTAAAACTGTATAAACTCTATTTATTGTATAGATAGACATTCAGTAATTAAATTAGTCTAATTTGCCTATTCGTGTTCACATTCATGGTCGAACGATAACAGTGTAAATTGATTTTCTAGTGATATTAACATTATTATCAATGAACAATATAGAGTACAGCAACCGCGAATTGTAAATTTAACAGATGTGGTAAAGATTTCTACTACGTATTACATTAGACGCAGCGTTAAAACGTAATATAGTTTGAGTATTTTGTTTGGAACGCGTAGGGCTCGTGGGAAATGAATCACAACCCCATTTTCAATTCGGACTAGGGTGCGCTTGGGCCTGGGGAGGGAGTCTGTCCCGTTCCACGGTGCACCCTCCGCGTGACATCCAAGTAACTGTAATAATCACAATAAACCGTTTGTTGCATATGAGTACTGCCAATTTTTTTTTCAGTAAAAAAAAAACAGTAAATTTTGTCGCGTCATAAATTAATACGCCATTTCAGAGTATTTAAAATTAGACCTTACACTTGTTATGACGATGACTCAAAAATGCTTTTTTTAAAGCAAACTTTTTCAAAAATTAACCAGTATCTTTTATCTAAAGTATAAAGACATTATAGTCCGATTCGGCGCGTGTTATTAGTTATTATGATGAGTAAGATAAATAATGAAATCTTCGCTGTTCTTCTGAACTTTGTTTACGCATTCATGTCCCTCAAGTCTGAATCAGTCTTTTTGCATAAAATTTTATTGGAAGATATTTTTATTCTTCATTTGCATTTAACAAGAATTATAAAAACACGAGTGTATACCCGTGATTTAGTGCAGCATAAATATTGAAAAAAAAAAACTCATTATAATAAAAAATTTACGTTGTTAAATTTATTTCAATACACAACTGAAAATTACATCTAAAAATATTTCAGCCATTGTGATGTTGGGATTGTTATTGCATTGTATCTACCCAGATACGTAATGAGCTTATTAGTTTCATGTATGAAATAATCTTCTAATTAATCTTTTGTTCGAGGTAAAGTTAATCGATAATAATAGTGACATCAGTAAATACGTGTTACCCAATAGGCCATGGAAACCTGAGTATTGTTATATAAAAAAAAAAAATTGTGTAATTTTTTCACGCGACATTCGATTTTACACAATTTGAGTACATACAACGGCTTCAAAAAATCGTTCTAGATATCGGCTTTGATAGTGTGCCCAATTAAAATTTTCGTTGTAGTTTTAAATCTTTTTTATATTTCTTCTGAGCTCTTTAATCCTACCGAAAGCTTTTTGCAATTTAAATTTAAGTATTTATAATGCAATACTTAGAGTATACATTTTAAATGTATATCTGGTCTGACATATGAATCCCACATCTGTAGTAAATACGTACGATGAATAAAAATTCTAAAAATAATTTGCTTTTACTTTAATAGTTTTTTATTCTGAAAATCTTTATGTAGAGAAAATAAACGGTTTAAAAATACCAAAATTTAAGTTTTTTTATAGTTTATTATGACTGTACTCCAGTACTGTATTATGGATGATTAAACAAACAAATATAGAATAACAACATTCAATAAGAAGTTTTTGCTTATTCATTCATTCAGTCAGTGCCTCATCGTGTTGGGAAGCCATATTGAATTCACAACTGTCATTCAATATTTGTTTTCTAAAAACAAAAAAAAGGAAAATAATTTTTATCTCTGGTTCCCATCGTGACCCTTTATGAGCACCATCTTTTCATATTTTTATTAATATTAATTACGTGTCATTCCATGTATTTTTTCTGTAGGTAATAACTGTGTCTTTATGTGTTTTTGCTTTATTTTGCTGACGTTGAAGCCTCCGGTTTGATCTCTTTTTGGTGTTTGCCCGAACAGTATTCATTTTGAAATAGCCAGTATCTTTGTTGTTACTCTTTTTTTTAATAATAATATTAATTATGTTTACATAAGTGAAAATAATATATTGAAAATCTTCTTATTGTCTCGTCTCGTATTTCTATCCTGACCGGCGATTTCAAATCTGCCGTTTTTGTGCACGGTCAATCAGACGCGCACCAATAATCAAGTTTAAGTAAGATTAACTGTTTTAATAGTATTGTATTAATTAAAAAGGCGTGGCTGAAACACTGGGCGGTTTTCAGATACGCCCCTCTACGCAGCTACGTCGTAGAGGTCACGAAACAAAGATAATACACACAAAGATAATATAATAGATACAAAGTAAACACTTTTTGAAATAATGTTGCCGTAAAATATACAGTATCAGTTTTGAGAAGCCTTGGTGTTTAGTCGATTATTCGATATGATTATTTTGTTTTCAACTAAATCATCGAAACATAAACTAATTAATACGCTCTCATATAATATTAATTTGGCACAAACATGCTTGAGTAATAGTTTGTTTGGTTTCTTTAAAACAAAAACACTTTTGGATTAGATTACACGTGCAAATAAATTGCACCGCAATAAAATGTAATAGTTAGTTCGCGGACGTAAGGCCTAACATTTTCAAAGAGTGCGCTCCCAGATTTCATTCGTTTCACAGCTGGAAATGTAAACACGCCATTTTTGCGAGACATACATACACGCCAAAATAAATTGCGTGTTCACTTGTCTGACAACATATTGTATACCAGTCGACACGCGGCTTAGTTATATTGTAAGATATTTTTTTACAGATAAATTTCTTTTTTTCAAAATTTTTTTTTATTGCTTAGATGGGTGGACGAGCTCACAGCCCACCTGGTGTTAAGTGGCTACTGGAGCCCATAGACATCTACAACGTAAATGCGCCACCCACCTTGAGATATAAGTTCTAAGGTTTCAAGTATAGTTACTTCCAAATCCTTATTATTTAAAGATTTTACATCGAATTGTTATAATCTAATTTCGGACTTCGGATTGTTATTATTATCGTTGAAATTCGCTCGCATCGAATTCGAACTTGAATCTTATTTGAATGTGGTATCCAAAACCTTTATTAAACATTATCACGACTGCCATTATATAAGTATGTATATGTATTTTCAATGGCAGTTATAAGAATTTGCGGTGATCCTGCTACTGCTATACACAGCGCAGCAGACACATACACACGCACACACACACACACACACACACACACACAAAAGCAATTGACATCGACGAAACTGAGGAAATGAGCTAGATATCCTAGAGCTAGAGCCTACCTCCAATCAATTAACAAATAAAATGAAAGGGATCAAGCAATAATGAATGTAAAAAATTAAGCGCTTCTATTTTAGCGCTTAATTACATTAATTATAGTGGATTTACGACTGAATTTTTCTTCGAATGAAAAATAGGTAACTGAAAAGTTCGTATATTTTAAAATTGCCGCCTAAACTACAAACCTCGAATGAACCACATTAAGGGTTGACCATTGACCGTGAGGGCTGGTGGTCGTGGCGCCTACGACCGCCGGTCCGGTGTCCCGAGGGGGAGGGTGATGGGAGAGATGTGCTCCGCACTAAACGCTTCACTTTCCCCCCTTTGCCTCTTCATGAGTTCTGTCTCATGCGAGGTTTGGACGTTGGTTGTTGAGCGACAGGAGGTTTTAATCAGTTCGACTCTGACATGCTCCGTCCTCTATCCCCAGTGGAGGGCGGAAGCCCGGCGATTTCCTCCTGACCAAAAAAAAAAGGGGTTGACCATTAGTTTACAGAAAAGTTTTCGTGTAAAGCCTGTTATAGTTTTTGCGAATATCTGGTTGACAACAACTTTATTGTGTTGTGATTGGTGTTGAATTAATTATTAAAATTAATAGATTTATAATACTAAGCAATTTTTTTTGAAAAATTGTTATTGAATTACCGTTTTGATCCTTTAGAATCTAAAGGTTTACGTTACGTTAACGTCTAAAGCTTAGAACTAACTTTTAAATTTCTTGGACATTAATATCGCGCTGCCTATTGTCAAAGTATTTCCTTTTAATAAATCCCCGGTTAAGTATACATTTATTTCCTATGACCGTATGTGTGTGACCGATGTATATTTTCATTACCGTATGTGACTTATCCCCGGTTACCTGAATGTATATTTCAGTCATGAAATTGTAGTTAATCAAATTGCTAATCGTGCAGACCCGTCGTTGATTCTCAAGTTTTATAAGTTTTACAGTACAATACAATAAAACTTGTTTATTGTTTAGTGATAAACGAATTGAACGTAAACACGTACCCGGTATTAGTGTGCTGAACCGATTACAGAGTTTCTTTTTCAAAATGTTAAATAAAAATTTACATACAATGGCTGAATGCTGAATGCCATTGCTTTAATTTGAGTTTTAATTTTTTTTATCGATTGAAATTCAGCGTTATAAATAAAAATAAAAAAAAACAGGTTTCATGCTGAATCCACGTTTAATGATTACCCGCGTTCCATTATATTCAAATTTCATTAGTTCTGGAATGATTGGGACTAGCAAATTCAGATTTTTCATGTTTGAAAACTGAAGATATCTCTATAGTTAAGGAATGTTAGATATGTTACTTATTATGTTATTATTATTATCTGTTAATTTTAATGTTGTTATTAGTTTTAATGCATTCATTTTCATTATTAGTTTTCATTTTCTTAAAAAAATATATATTTGTTAAGAAAATTAAAACTGTCATTAAATTTATAATATTGACTGGCATCGGTATGTACATACCTTTGTCCTACGTAAATCTGCCGCGTGCCAGTTTGAAGCGTGGGATCGCCGTATATACCTTTGTCCTACGTAAATCTGCCGCGTGCCAGTTTGAAGCGTGGGATCGCCGTATATACCTTTGTCTTACGTAAATCTGCCGCGTGCCAGTTTGAAGCGTGGGATCGCCGTTATTCCAATGCAATTGGGGGTTCGACCTCACATCTCAAACTGCCGGCGGAAATATTACGATATCTATGGTCTGTCTTAACCGCTAAACACTAACCCCAAATAAAGAAATAAATAAAACATTTCTCATCTTATGCCTATATCAAATAAAAACAAGAAAAGAATAACGAGGGAATTTATATGTATATATCCAGGTTTCTAGTTTTACATTTAAAAAAAAAGACCAATAGTTTTATTAATATTTTTATCAATACAGACCGATTAATATTTATTTATTTACACTTTATTGTACACAGTATGAAATTCATTGGTTACGTAAAAACAGTAGAGGTATAAATGCCGGTATTCTTGCTAACAGCGATGTTTATCAGAAAACTCGTGATGGAAAGCACATTAATGAAGAAAGCGGCGACTGTATATATTTATGATTTTATGAAATAACAAAAACAGGTATGTACGTTAATCTAGAGGTCATAAGATATATTCTATCGGCTCCATCGCGTCATTGTCATACTCGTCCAATATAAACAGGCCCTTGTTTGACAGTCTAAATAATTCAGGGTTAGTAGAACCACGGAAGGCCACACGTGACTGGTTGGTTCGATAGTCAAAGCGGCGGCGAGGTGACGACCTGCGACTTGCGCATGCATTACAATAGGTAATGCTGATTCGAAGCCATCCTGTGTACATTGGTTTCTGTTTTGATCGATATATAAAAACATTCAGTGCTCCAATATGTTCCAATGGTATTTACAGAATATTCGAAATTTAAATAATCTAAATCTTTGTACAGTTTGAATGTTGATCGAAGGTTTGAAGTAAACTCACAAGGTTCTATTCTCGTCGAAGACAGAGAACCTACCTGATGAGTAAAGCCAAAGTTGTTAATAGCAGCGTTCTTGGACATTACCTCCCGGTTTGAGCCCCGTGAGCTCTACCCCTTACTAGCTCGGTAAATCTAGAATAACCCCTCGTGGTTACTAGAATAGGTACGGAAAAAAGGACATTAGTTATATTGCGGGAATTCCGTAGAAGATTCGGCCTTCGGTCCAAAATGGGGACAAAACCAAGCTATTGTTTACTGTAAAAAGTACTTTTTGACTCTCGCCTGTTTCTGTCGTGAAGCAATGTGTTTCAGTTTGAAACCTGGAACAATCGTCTGCTGTGCAATTGAGACTTAAATAGTGTCTTATGACTGGTGGCGGCATAGTCGTGATCTATGAAATGCAAATAAAAAGAAAGTTTTGTTCCGATCATCCCAAAATTTGACTTGACAAAAATGATTTTACAAAAACATAGGCTTTCATCCAATAATGGTCTCCATATTCGTTTTCAAACTTATCATTAATTTTCATCGAACTATTGATTTATACAGTTTATAAAATCTTTAACAGATTGACATGGCAGCTTTTCTAGACCGTTTGACGCGTTTTAGATATTATTAATACGCGCTTTAAAATTAAACAGCTATTTTTGCTTTCGGCGCATTCAGATGTTAAAATTTCCGTTTTTAATCTTGGATTCTCGATCAATAGTCAACTATTTAAATATCACTCATTTTAAGAAGTACCTATACTTATAGATATAAACAGGCGACGCTAAAACATTTAATTAGGTTAAAGATTTTCGTCTCCGTTTTTTACCAACCAAATAATTAATTATAAATAAATAAAATTTGGAAACAAATATTTCTTTTATAAAGAGAACACGTCAATAAGAGAAATCGAAGTATCATTAAGTAACAATAAGTATCATTCATTATGGTCGAATGATCATTGGACGAATAGGTATTAGATATGTTAAAACGGTCAAAATCATCGAAAGGGGGACGGACCCCTTTGGGGCCTGTTTCAGTCTATATATTCGTATATAGAGATCACACACACACGAACATCAACTTTTATATATTTACATAAAACCAAATATGATTTGGCATGTTCAATTTCGAAATTCCATTGTTAATTCATAACTATACAACATTGAAATGGCAAATAAAATAATATATTATTCATTGTTTCAGGTGATAATGGGTGATAGGACTGCAGCGGAGAGAGCGTGTAAAGATCCGAATCCCATCATAGATGGTAGGAAGGCCAACGTCAACCTCGCTATTCTTGGAGCTAAACCTAGAGGGAATCTCGCACCAGGTAAGTTTGGTTTCGTAGCTTATTTTAAAATGAAAACAAATCTAGGCGGGTAAATTAATTATCGATTACTATAATATTTCTGGGCAGCAGCTTGCTTGGCTATTGATACTAATGTTGTCCACGGTGACAAGTTAGAATGAACAAGCCCAGGGCCGCCGATCCAAAAAAAAAAATTATAACCGTCCCAATTATTCTTGTGAAGAAGGCACCTAGACTTATCTTTCAGGTGATGATTTTATATCATCACGGCAATGTCTACTGCCACTAATTTAGAATTTTCACATTTAGTTAATTTCGTTTGCATAATAAAATTTTTTTGTTGAAATCGTCATAAATGAACCAATGGTTGATATTTGATGAACTTCTTCTATTTAAAGATTGATTTTAAAAAATTTCCCATACTGAGTCTTGTTTCCCTTAGATATGGCCATAAGACAAGGGTTTTTTAACTCACAACTACATCCAATATGTGGCAGTATATGGTATTCGTTTAAGATAATATGGGATCCAGTGATCATAATGCCAAAATTCAAAAATACCAAATAACAATTTTGCATGTAATTCATTGCGTTCTTTTGGTTAAAGATACTAACGACAATTCATCTAAATAAATAAGAAATCTTATATTTATGATGGTGCTAGTACTATGACAAACTAAGTTCTAGTCGGTTTGTAACTCGAAGTTGACTTTTCAAGAAGCAAAACAAGTGCAAGTCAAGTAGAAAAAATACAATTTTTTGATAAAAAAATAATATATACGTACCCACGTTCAAAAAACATGAAATGTGCTCTGAATAATATCTCCGAACGTTTAAATAAAATTCCAACAGACGCATTTCATTTACATAGACCAAACAAGATAAATTATCGTTCTATTGTAATTCAAAATCGGCTTTGTCCGTAGTTCAGATTTTTTTCTGTTAGATGAATTCAGTTTTACAGATGAATCATACCTATATTTCTAACAACGTACTACATAAAGTGCACGTTCGAATAATTTTAGATTTTAATAATNGAACGTTTAAATAAAATTCCAACAGACGCATTTCATTTACATAGACCAAACAAGATAAATTATCGTTCTATTGTAATTCAAAATCGGCTTTGTCCGTAGTTCAGATTTTTTTCTGTTAGATGAATTCAGTTTTACAGATGAATCATACCTATATTTCTAACAACGTACTACATAAAGTGCACGTTCGAATAATTTTAGATTTTAATAATGATTATTATTTATTTAGAAAGCTCTTTTTGTTCACAAAAACTACCGAGCGTATGTGTTTGAAAATGAGTCATTCTGACTGTGCTGCATATGAATAAATTTGCGAATTATTAATAATAAATGGTAGAACGTATTAAAGGCCATGCCGGTAGGTACCACCATTCTGCCAGATTCTGCTGGTTTGTAGGATGGGATAGTTGTTGTACAATACAATTTAGACTTCGACCTTAGGGCTCGAGATGGGTGGCGGCATTTTGAAGTCGTCTTGGCCCAAAAAAACAAGGAGCATGGTGTGCTCGTATCGAGCGATGCGACCATGCCGGTTTTCGAATTCCGCAGGTAGGTACCAAATTTTGCTAATGAAATACGTAATTAAATCAAGTTTACAAAAAAACATTCAGACCCAGAAAAATGATAATTTGTGTAGCTACTCTAAAATTCAGACATAGACATCAAATCTAAATATGGCTGACATTTGCGTTGTGATGTTTATATTCTCCGCTAACCATTTTACACCAGATCGGCTGTGAATCGTTCACCCAACGTAATTTCGTAATACACTAGTGAAACCCGGCTACGCTTACCTGTTTCTCCTGATAATACTGTAAAACCATCGCATAGAACACGACAAACAAGGCCACAAAATATTCATTTAAACATTCATGTATGTAGGTACTCTTATAGTCTGACCTTCGCGACCTGAAATAATGCTACCTCCGATCGTTCTCATCATCGTTTGATTATAAATCGAGCGGACGCGTAGGTACTTTATAGTCGAAGGTGTCGCTTATCGCTCAGCTGTTTGTAAAAGGAGCCGTTTTTCTGTGTAACGCACATGATTATTTTTTTGTCGGTCCCACGACTGTGTCTGTGAGGGTAAAAATGGGAGATCGCTTCGTGTGTGATATAATACTTGATACGTGAACTATGTGGGGGTCGCGTGCATGTGTTGTTTCACTAGATCTTTAGTTTAATCTGATGTTGTTTTTTATTCGTTAAAACTATATTATGCTCGTGTTATAGTCAGCTAGCCAGAGGTCACGACAGTTTGTCCGTTTCTTTATTCGCTCATACGAATTTGCTGTGGGGCCACTTTGAAAATCGCTGCCTTCCTAAGATTCCTAATATTCCTAGTATCCTGACGTTATATGCTTATCTACCGCATTTTGAGTACCATGACAGTCCACATGGGGCATGCGTACTGCCTATTTCTGTGAAGAAATGCGTTTCGGTTTAAAACTAACAATACTAGAATAGACTTCACGTTGCTGTGTGAGCTTCCGTAAATGCTCAGGGTCTGCGCTGGGTGGTCATCAAGCCTCCTCATCCTGGGTCGTAATATACCAATAAAAATGCATAAAATAGAATAATTATTAATGTAAATCATGTAATACAAAATAGGTTGAACAGCTTCTAAACCATATTATTATTGTAAATATAGAAAAAAACATATTGGTACATTTTGTCCTAAACGATTCCAAAAAGGTTTTTTGGTCTGATCATAGCTTAATCAAAAATCTATTGCTAAAATAAGTGGAGAACTTAAATGAGATTGTGTGACCTGAGTGATACTTGAGTATTTTAAAGTATTTAAAATAAACAAACACAAAAGTTACGTTTGCCAAAATTTATATACACCTGGATAATTTATTTATTGCATAGATATAGTTATCCTGCTTACGGTCACCTGGTATCAAGTGGTTACTGGAGCCTATGGAGGTAAAAAATTAAATACCACTTACCTTTGAGGCATGAGGTCTAAGTCTCTATTGCATAGTGAAAATATGGTATTGTCCACACATATATTAAAAAAAATTTTGGATGTAACTAAATAAATGTGCGTTTTATGATATCTATTTAATTAAAAAATTTAAATAATTCAGTGAGAGCAACAGCCATCGGGAATTCACGAAATCTAAATCTATTCTTTCTGTAAGAGTTCGAATTCGAGCGCGTAATAAAAATAAACCGATTAATTATTAACTGAATAAGTGGGGCATGTTTATTTATATCGCTTGATTAGCCGATACCGATAGTCGACTGATGTAGATAAAATATTAGTAGATAAAATATTATTTAAGTTTATCTATGAGTGTGCATTACGGGTATTATTTTAATAATGTAGTTTCGATAAGAATATTTTTTAATTATTTAAATGAAATGAGACGAAACGCTACTCGGAGGTTTTGTTAAAAATTGGCTTAGCCGATTTGCAAATAGTGAATACATTTTGAAACGATAAATTCTCTTCCGCAATAACCTTGGGGCGTGGAAAATGATTTTGTCCGAGTTGTAGTGTATCATAATCAACACCTAGAATATTGATTAAATATTTAAAATGTGCTACGAAAATAAAAATAATTTATAAGCAGTTGACCCGTTGTTCGCTGTTATAATATATATTTTTTTGAAATTTTTAGGCACCTACGTTGTGGGCGTATGTTATCGGATGTTCTAGAAAGAATTTGATATCCGGTACCAACGAATACCTTATATGTTCATTATAAAGCTTTCACTAGTTAAAGCGTGCGGTTTTCTTTCATTGTAACAACTATGTAGTTATTTTGTTTGTTTTGTATGTAATGATTTTTTGTATTAATTTTATATTTTTAGAGCTTTGTTACGACGTAACAAATGTAAATAAACTGCGAATTTCAATTCAATTTATGGTCAAATCGGCAAGGATCTTTTTCAATCGTATAATAAATGAGTCGTCTATTATCAAAGGTGGCAACCTGTGCATTTGGAAAAAAAATGTTATTGATATGTCAATACAGATTAATTTGAATATAATCGTCTCCTTCAAAGAATACGGTTCAAAACCTGCATTAAATAAAGGTTAATACTTAACCTTTTATTTATCTAAGATGTCGTTCAGAAGAGTTTTGTGACTGCCAATGGAATACAAAGTCAATAATTCGTTTTTCTGATTTACCAATAATTGTCCAAAAGTCACATTGCCGGCTGTGATAATAGTCGACTCAAATACATTGTAAGCATCTCTAATTATACTTACAATGTATTAAGTACTTAAGTTACATTCACAAATAAGACAGATTTCAATAACCGTATTGCATTACTGGTGGTAGGACCTCTTGTGAGTCCGCACGGGTAGGTACCACCACCCCGCCTATTTCTGCCGTGAAGCAGTAATGCGTTTCGGTTTGAAGGGTGGGGTAGCCGTTGTACCTATACTGAGACCTTAGAACTTATATCTCAAGGTGGGTGGCGCATTTACGTCGTAGATGTCTATGGGCTCCAGTAACCGCTTTAACACCAGGTGGGCTGTGAGCTCGTCTACCCAGCTAAGCAATAAATAAAAAAAATCTAGACCGTTTTTGATCCAGTTTCATTACCATCATTTTCTTAATAACAAAATAGTCAAAACGAAAACACAGTTCGTCGGGCTTGTAATAAAATTTTAATCGCATCGTAAATAACGAACGATAAATACGAAACGTTGGGTAGGAAACATTATTATTAAAATATATACTGTGTTAACATGTTACACTTTGTTGTAATTGGTACAATAGGATATTGCTTTTAATACAAAATTGTACCCCGAACGGTGCATAGCGCATTTTGATTTTTCATTATGCTCTTTTATTTTTGTAGAGAAACCGACCAGGAATAGTGAATTATACCGTCACTAGAAATACAATCAAAATTAACAATTTTGAGATGGTTAGTGGATAATAATAGGACTTTATTTTTACTAACATACCTTGGGCATGGTCCTTATGGGTGGGTCCCTAAGAGGGTTTTATTTTATTCGGGTCCATGGGCTCGTCTGTCCAGTATGGCGCACGAAAAATAAATCAGCATATGAATAAAACTTGCCTAGTAAAGCCCCTGAGCAATTAACTTAAAATGTACCCTCAGCAACGGAAGTGTTGGCCTTTAAAACAAACTACTACATTCGAAAAAAAAAACATTAGCAATTAAGGAAAGGTAAATCAGGTGTTGTGTCGCACGTTTTGTTGTCGACGTTACCTCGGACGGGGCCCGTGCCCTCCGGAAGTATGTAAGCGTTCGGAAACGGAAACGTTCCGTGAACGAGCCTCTCTAATTGATTGCGCCCCGAGAACGACACCGGCGGCAACCCTATCAGCTGAATTCATAACTATGCCGTAAAACAATTATAAAAAGTATACATTTATTAACGACTAGCGACCCGCCCTCGCTTCGCTTCGGAAACATTAAAACACACAAGAAAAAAAAAAAACCTAGCCTATGTTCATCAGGGACAATGTCGGCTTCTAATGGAAAAATAATTTTTCAAATAGGTCCAGTACTTTCGGAGCCTATTCGAAACAAACAAACAAACAAATCTTTCCTCTTTATAATATTAGTATAGAAGTATAGATTATAATATTAGTATAGATTCACTAATAAGTTTTACTGGGAAATAACTTATTTTGTGAACTGTGAGCCCTTGTGACTATACTGAGACCTCAGAACTAATATCTCAAGGTGGGTGGCGGCATTTACGTTGTAGATGTCTATGTGCTCCAGTAACCACTTAACTGAGCTTAAATGGGCTGTGAGCTCGTCCACCAAACTAAGCAAAAAAAAAAAAGTAAAACAACTTATAAAAAATATAGAGGTAAAAACTTAAAATCGCACTAAATTTGGGTTTGTAAAAAACTTGTACGGAAACGAAATTCGATTTTTTTTATTGTTTAGATGGGACACGGCCCACCCGGTGTTAAGTGGTCACCGGAGCCCAAAGACATCAAAAACGTAAATGCCGCTTCCCATTTTGACACATAAGTTGTAAGTCTCAGACTTACAGCTCAACAACGGCTGTCCCACACTTCAAACCGAAACGCATTACTGTTTCACAGCAGAAACAAGTAGTGTCCACGCGTGCGGTCTCACAAAATATCCTTGGTAAAATTGGCGACGATAAAAAAAAGTACCAGTATCAATAAAATATGCAATCAAAATCAGAAATTGGGCTTTTTACAATTTTACAGGATGTCATCATTATTATGGACGTAATATGAAGTGTGTTCATGCATGACCATAGAGTGTTTCAATGTTTAACGTCGTTTCCTCTTAAACATTTGAAAGCCTGTAGTTTAGTCTCAAAAACAAATTCAATCTTCAACAAAAACAATTGCTAGATATTCAATCGAATCGTTAGTGTTTATATGTATAACATTGTACACGTTAAAAATAATTTGTTGAAAGAAACTTCTTGAAACTCACAGAGAACTTTAAGTAGACAATATTTTGAAACAAATAGAACAGCGGGAATTTTGAATAAATACTATTTCGTCTTCTCGCATTAAAACTGTATAATCTCAAAACTTACTAATTTTACAAAGTGTTTTAAAAGGTTTATCATGTGATATTTTTAATATTAATAATCTTTGCAACATTTATTTTTTATTTTTTACCAGTTACATTTAAAGTCTTTTAAAGTAAGATAAAATTATATAATTAATTTTGTTATTAGTAGTCAAAACATAGGTAAACTAAAAAAAAAAAACTAAAACTAAACTACACTCTTTTGACAGTATTTATGAGAAAAATACTGGTGATACCAAATGATTCCGCATATTAACTCAATTTCGAATATTTTAGGAAATTGCACACTTTTAATGCGAAAAGACGTTTTATTAAAAATGCGAGGTAATAATAAAATAGATGGTTTCGTGTAAATTACATGTCTCATAACAACGTGACGTTTCATTGTGACACTTCCGCGGGTATGCGGTTGTTAGTGCAATGATAACAGGGCATCAGCGGCGTTCAATTCAATGCGCTCACTTGATTATTCCAATCGCAACTTCAGTAACAATAAGTTTTACCTTGAATATCTAATATTGAATGTAAATAATTAAATAAAATTTCAGTTTAGTTTTCCTGAATGAAAACCATATTTTTTAGGCATAGTTAATCGAAACAAAAAAAGAAATGACACAGTTAATTGTACGCGGTAAATGACATGCATTTCCGAGTAATACACCCGCGTTGTAGCCGCAAAGATTATTCCAATCGCAACTTCAGTAACAATAAGGTTTACCTTGAATATCTAATAACGAACGTAAATAATTCAATGAAATTTCAGTTTAGTTTTCCCGAATGATATCCAATATTTTTAAGGCATATTGAATGGACAAAAAAAAGCAATGACACAGTTAATTGTAAGCGGTAAATAACATGCATTTCCGAGTAATACACCCGCGTTGCAGCCGCAAAGTAGGGTTGGCAATAGCGGAGCCTAGCAGAGTACGGCATATGGCGCGACCGGTATACCACGGCCAGGTGGTCGTCATGCGCGCCCGCACCCATTGTGACCTCGTCCCCCACCGCCCTGGTGTGCACTACCCGACACGCGAACAATACACGGCCTCCATACGTGGCTCCGCGACCGACGAGGATGCGAATCTATTCAGGCACCGGTTCTGAGACTTGATCCCATTCATAAGGATCAGCTGTTGCAAACGCTACCTCGCTACCGTTCGTTTTGAGGGTCGATGTCTGTTACTTTTATAGTGATCTGTAACGGCCAGACGAAACGGTCGATGTTGTATCAATGCAATCAATGTAATGGTTGGATCTTTACGATGAATACTGGCATCGATAGTAAAAATAAACAAATAAACGGAACTCTTATAATTTTGTGCTCAACCGACTACGTCACGACTGCTTACTCCCAGATTCACTGATGACACTACGAACATATTATGTGTATATAGATTGGATGTAATAACAAAAAAATGTTCGCGGTGGTGTAATAAACGAAACGGCCCGAAGAAATTTCTAGATAGGTCCTGTTTTGAAAATGTGTCAAGAATAAAATATATAAAAACCTTATGTAACCTTCTCTTGATTTTTACGCAGCTACGTTCATTACTTTTCAAAATCGTATTAAAACAATGAAATAATAAATATGACAGAACGATCAAAGGCATATCCCGTATATAAATCCTCAAAAACGCATGACTATTTCTCAAATGAAATAATGCGCAGAGTACCACAATAGTCATATTGCAATTTTTTTTTGCTTTCGATAACATCGTAAATTGAGATCTTTTTATCACTCTCCTATTATTAACTTGACATGTACTAATTTCAAGACGTCCAATTAACTTTAAAATTTGCACACGCATCAAGGAGACGACAATACAATAAGTTAATAACTTCGCTCTAATATCTTGACCACTATCGACAGGATAAAAAAAAAAACTTATTCGTAAAAATTAAAATTACCCGCGAAAACTAAAGAAAATACTTAAAAAAATTAACTGTCAGTTCGGTTTGCTCCATTTTCAGACCTTTTTACTGATAATGCAAGGTATTTATTTGATCAGATCATACGTACCACGGGATTCTAACATTTCATTTTCTTACCATAGAAAATGTTGAATTTCATGGCAATCAGCCAGATGTTTAAACGACTCATTTTGACGTTCACTATTCGACGACAATATTGCTCATTCGCAATCATACACTGCGTATTTCACGAGTATATTCTATACCTTCGAATGACAGTGTAATTCTAATTTAAACAACTAATCTACGTTCTTGGCACAATTACTGTTGCAATCTCATCGTCAGTTCAATAAAATATAAACATATTATTAACATGGTCATAAAATGAACGTGCATACTTGGATTGAGAATTTGTTACACTACGCCTCAAAATTTTACTGGTGGTAGGACCTCTAGGACTAGGTGGTAGGTAGAAGTTTGAGAGTCCGCGCGGGTAGGTACCACCACCCTGCTTACTTCTGCCTTGAAGCAGTAATGCGTTTCGGTTTGAAAGTTGGGGCAGCCGCTGTAACTATACTTGAGACCATTGAGACCTTATGTCTCAAAGTGGGTGGCGAATTTACGTTGTAGATGTCTCCAGGGCAGATGTCTGTAGGGCTCCAGTAACCACTTAACACCAGGTGAACTGCGAGCTCGTCCACCCACCTAAGCAATAAAAAAAAATACGTTGACGGTAAAACTAATACGAATAATCGGTAGTAAACAAAGAAGCCATCGATTTTCATTTTCTGATACGTTCATATAACTGTTAAACCATAAGTATATTTATTGAGGGTACTTAGAACTTATTTTTGCGATTATAATTTCACATAGCCGATTTAATACGTCTCTAACACAGTCTTTACGTGTATTATTGAAGAGAGGAAACTTCAGGGCAACGAAATGATGATAAATTAACATCAACGAACGAATATATCGGGTTCAATGGTTTCGTTTTCAGAATAATATTATTGTTGGGAAGCATTAAGGCTCAGTGTTCGTATGTTTCGTTGTGTGTGTGTGTGTGTATGGGTTTATGGCCGCGGAGTATTGTTTGTTTATCGTGGCCCTTTTGCACGTCTCGATTCGTACCGAAATTGATCTCCCGGGATTCAAGCGATCGCCTAATCTTATACGAAATCACTGTTCTTCAAGAAAATCGTCAATGGATAAGCTATATTGTATGTAATTGCGTACTTAAAACACGATCGACAAACCAGTTGCCCGTTTATTAAATTGCTTTTATACACACGAAAGGGTTTAAAACCTAAATAATTGATACCAGTTCTCATGAGAATATTTTAGTCGCTAGGTTTTGATTCAAACACGTTTGTCACATGTAGATTGTTCTGTAATATTCTGTATGCACTATTCACTTGTGAGTGCGACCGTTAAACTTGTTCGTACCTATCTGGCGGCCCCTTGGGCAGAATTCAAGACATTACCGTTATTTCGAGGGTTGCGTTTTGCGTTGTAAAGAGATGAAAAAAACTTTTGGCTTCGGAACATTATTATAACGTCAGATTCATTCAGCACGTGATTTAACGGCTGCTGACATTGTCACAAGACCTTTTTCTATTCAATTTCGAAAAAGGTTAATTTATTTCATGGTAACCTAATGCATTTTATTTAGTATCTCAGTTTATGAATCGTATTTACGGAGACGAGAAATTGATTCACATTTCGATATGAAAATCCGAGATAGAAGAAATAAATCAGTAAGTATATATTCAAACAAAATCAATCGCTCTGGGCAATCGCTGTATTTTGAGATCAGTTTTTTTTTTCAACCGTGAATACTTGAATAATGTATGGAAATCGATTCGGTTAGTTTGATTCCATCAAGCATTACTGCCGGTCTGTCGTCGACGCCTGCGCATCGTGGCCCACGCCAAAATAAATAAGCTAACTCCGACTAAAAGTATTGGGGAAAAACTATACGATGTTTATATTTAAACTGTATAAGAACCGGTGTACTTTATATTCGATAAAAACATTTGATTCTGAAGCATTGCATATGCCACAATATTCTCTTTACTGTTAATAATAATCGTTAGCAGTGTTTGTTTAGTTGTTCCATTTTATTAGTATAAAGGTACATACACACGTGCTACATATTACCAGACGCGTTTATAGCGCTTTTGCGGGTTGAGTTTGTAAATGGACACGTGGATATGCAGTAATCAGTGTGAAATTCATTTGGCCCGGTTTCTAAAAATGCCGTAGCTGTAGTAAGCAAGGGCGAACGGTTTCGGTGGTCGCCGGGATCGATAATGAAAACATTATTAAAGTTTTATTAAATGGTTGCGCTGATGAAGGCCGACGTTACTTTACCACTTGTCCAAACACGCGGTGCGCGACACATTCTGAATTATTGAGCGCAATGAACACCGCAGTAATCTATTCACACCTGTCCATTAACGTTCGAAACGAAAACACCTAGCTTCCAAATCATTTAATTGATTAAGTACTGTTGAAGAAACCGGAACGAGCTTACTATGAAGTTGATTTATATTATAATAATTTGAAAACATGAACAAATCGAAATATCCAATTTTTAAACTACTTTTACGGTTTTGTCGCGCGTTTTCGTATTGTCTTCATTATTACGTAAAAATTGCAAACTATTTGAATTCTTTAGAGTTTTTGTGATCACAGATGAGTCAAGTCGCCATGGCCTAAAGAATAAGACGTCCGGTGCATTCGTATTTTGCGATGCAACGGTGTTCGAATCCCGCAGGCGGGTATCAATGTTTGTAATGAAATACCTACTTAAAAAATGTTCACGATTGACTTCTACGGTGAGAGAGAGAGAGAGAGAGAGAGAGAATACCCTTTATTGCACACCAAAACACAATTTACATTCAAAAAAACAATCAAAAAACAGATAAATTTGGTGAAGGAATAATATCGTGTAATAAAACCCGCAAAATTATAATTTGCGTAATTACTCTTGTGAGTACGCACGGGTATGTACCACCAGCCCGCCTATTTCTGCCGTGAAGCAGTAATTAATGCGTTTCGGTTTGAAGGCTGGGGTAGCCGTTGTTGTAACTATACTGAGACCTTAGAACTTATATCTCAAGGTGGGTGGCGCATTTACGTTGTAGATGTCTATGGGGTCCAGTAACCACTTGACACCAGGTGGGCTGTGAGCTCGTCCACACATCTAAGCAATAAATAAATAAAAAAGTTGTCGACATTTTAATATTGTACTGTGCTGTAAAGTATTGCAAACGTCGGAAATATAAACGTGTACAAATAAGTTTCCGCCGTTTTGAGAAAGATGGTGTGGCAGGAGGTTTACGTCAATGGCACATGCTCTGTCGAAGCAGTGGTTTACATCATATGAAGATACCAAATATTGGGTTAATTCTTGGATAGCCTCAAAAGATGAGGAGTTCTTCAGACGTGGAATCCGAACTCTGCCTGAGAGATGGGAAAAAGTAGTTGCTAGTGATGGACAATACTTTGACTAAATTTAAATTACCGTTCTTTCATAATAAATATTATTTTTTCGACAAAAAACGGCGGAAACTTATTTGTAATAATATGAACTCCTAATAATATGAACAAAAAACGCGAGATTGAACGAAGCAATTTCGACATTGGTCTCGTACATTTTCGAAAAGTCGCTCGTGTCTCTGGACTTAGTTAAAGACACTTTTCTTCAATAATCCAACTGTCACGTGTACAAAGCATGCAAGTCATCATTGATTAATGTCGGGACGGGGCCTTATGTGGTATTTGTAAGGGGTAGCCCTCCGTGTTTGGCGTTGCAGTGGAATCGCGTGCGCCGGCGTTCGCCCTTCGCTTGTGCATTACTTATGCATGTGGTGTGTCCCTTGCTCGGTAAGCCCACTGCACCCCTGTTGGCTAGCTTTATTTCATCTATGGGATTTAGGCGATGGGTTGATCGGTTCGCACGCGCTACTGAGCAACGATCGATATGAACTAGCACACGTTTCATTAGGGAGCCCATGGCATATGCCATATAGGCAAATGAAAAATAGTATATAGGACACCGTGTGCTTATCAACAAATTGTTGCTCCTCTATGTGTTTTCTGGGTGATTTTTTTGCTTCACTGGCAGCGTCAGATGGCACTGGACTTAAATTCTAAAGGAGAAAACAAAAAAAACTTTGCAGTGTTCTTGATCCTTCAATCTTCATGGATGGAATCTTCTCTGGAACATACTCTCATGAATGTTCAATAGTAGTTCAAACAATAGTTGCTGATCGAAGCCTCAACGAAATGGTGAATAGTTGTCTCCTTTTTGTAGCGCTAGGCGCGTTGCTATTAGAGCTACATAGGTTGCTTTCACGTTCTTACGAATCCATCAGATCCAATAACTCTTGCATTAGATACCTTCAGCTCTAACACTAGGAGCAGCCTGAGGAACCCTGGTAATCGTACTCGTCGAACTCGACAAAGAAGTCGACGTGCAACCTAACCCATGCATCAGCTCGCTGAGTTTCTCGCCAGATCTTCTCAGCGGGTCGCGATTCCGATTCGGTAGTAGATTCATTCGCGAAGCAGTTGCTCTTGAGTTGTTAGGTCTCCTTCGGAGGCGCTCGAGCAGCTGTTAGCAAATCCCACCCCTTCTGTCTGAGCCTTTGCTCGCCTGCCTGTCCTAGTGAAACTGGAAAGGTCTCCAGGCCACCAGTAAATCTTCAATCATAAGAAAAAAACTACATAGGGCGTACTTTAGAAGACCACGACTGTCACACTTCAACCGAAATACATAAATGTTTCGCGGCGTAAATAAGCTGGATTGTGGTGATTGTGGTACCTGTGCAAACTTACAAATTCCTCTAGCACTTGAGTAACAAAATCTCCTTTATTGAGTTCACAACAGTATTAATGCGCTGGTATTTCTGAGTAAAGTTTTATATTGAAAAAGAAGATTCAAAGCCTTCACGTCAGTAAAAAATCGATGGTTTTACTGCGTTATTTGTAATTACATGAAGCGAAGCCATAATGGTGGCGAGCCGCGTGCGCGGTCCGCATTAAGCCGATACCATCAACTTTTAACAAATGTCTCTTTACTATGTTGTCCGCGACGGAAACGTGTAATTACCTTCGATCAGTGCAGTACGTTAGTCCTGATGGACTCTGATTTCTAGCACGATTCAAAACTAGAACAAATAAATGTTGATTTTGAGCCCTTGAACTGAATAATAGTTTAAATATTCGGTTAATTTCATACATAAAAAATCCTATGAACTGAATTTTTTAGCACTTTGACGTTCGCAATTTTTAGTTTTTTTTTCATCGTCCTTTGTTGACAGACTTGTAGATCTTACTGGTGGTAGGACCTCTTGTGTGTCCGCGCGGGTAGGTACCTTGCCTATTTCTACCGTGAAGCAGTAATGCGTTTCGGTTTGAAGGGATATAGGGCAGCCGTTGTAACTATACTTGAGACCTTAGAACTTATGTCTTAAGGTGGGTGGCGCATTTAGGTTGTAGATGTCTATGGGCTTCGGTAATCACTTACACCAGGTGGGCTGTGGTCTCGTCCACCCATCTAAGCAATAAAAAAAAGACGAGCATACGGTCCACCTGATGGTGATTGGTTACCGTCGCTCGTGGACATCAGCAATTCCAGGAACAGAGACAAGCCGCTGCTTATCGTAAATTCTCATATTTTGTTTCGGTTCATATCTTACTGTTCCTAATTTCCTTCTCGTGTCTACAGTAATTCTTTTTGTAATTACGTCGCTTTTACAGGTACCTTGCCTATTTCTACCGTGAAGCAGTAATGCGTTTCGGTTTGAAGGGATATAGGGCAGCCGTTGTAACTATACTTGAGACCTCAGAACTTATGTCTTAAGGTGGGTGGCGCATTTAGGTTGTAGATGTCTATGGGCTCCGGTAACCACTTAACACCAGGTAGGCTGTGAGCTCGTCCACCCATCTAAACAATAAAAAAAGACGAGCATACGGTCCACCTGATGGTGAGTGTTTACCTTCACTCGTGGACATCAGCATTTCCAGGAAGAGACAAGCCGCTGCTTATCGTAATTTCTAACATGATTCGGTTCATATTTTACTGTTCCTAATTTCCTTCTCGTGTCTACAGTAATTCTTTTTGTAATTACGTCGCGTTTACATATTGTTTATTCAGACTGTGCCTGAAATTTCGATAGTGTTACATATGTAAATAAACCAAAACGATTTCTTTAAAAATATGTCCATGATATAACGCAATCCACACTAAAGCATCCCGTCCACTCTAAACATCATCTGTGGAAATATCAAAAGGAAATCCAGATTTAGCCTAGCTATTTAAAGTATGGGGAAAGATAAATTAATCTACGACATCGCCGAACAACCTCGGAGTTGTTGAATACGATCCAAGTCCAAGTAAATCGCCGGGTCTTCCGTGTCGTGCGTACGTGTGGCATCTGTCCTAAAAACTCAACTGATCTAATGTACATTACTTGTACATTTGGGGGCTTAACGACGGAGGAAAGATCTTCCAGCGAGCGGGTGATATCGCTCGGTAGAACGACGGTCCGAATGTTGTTGTTCGGAACTTGTATATATGTAAGCTTATCTTGAAAATGTCGTAAGCGAGATTCAGGCATCTGTCAAATATCTTGCGTTATATGATGCCTACCGCCACAGTACATACTCGTTATTTATTATAGAACAACGTCCGATGTCACGTTAGAACAATGTGGCTTAGACAGACAGGAACACTCGACTGTAGTAGTTCCGTTGCCTTTGTCGCATCTGTAACGTGATCCCTCGCCGCGACTTCCGCACGAAGCCCTTTGATTCACAGCTAATCCTGCAGCGTGGATTACGTACGCAGCTAACCTGCAAAATTGTAAAACGTAAATAGCACAATTGAAGCTTTCCTTCGGGTTTTATCACAGGGATTTATCATAAATAGTGGTCGCCCGGTAGTCGAAATTCGACTATAATTAATTAAAACTATAAGTTTGTACACTATTATAATTCTATTTTCAAAGACTATTATACTTCTATAATCACAAATTTCGCCAAGACTACACTATAAAAATATTAACAAAGACAAACAATATTTAATCTATTCTCAATTTGACCACAGATGTCAAGAACAAAAGTTTGACAATAAATAAATAGTATGCATGCGCGTGTGCGTCAAATACATGATAGTGTGTATAATGTTTTTTTTATTGATTTAATGTATTTTTTAGGCATAATTTTAAATAAATATTAACATTCTGCACTCCTTCTCTATATTCTCTATAAGTGTGGAAAATTCATACTCATCCGTCCGCGCACTTTTCCTAAAAAGGGATACAAAGTTTTTCCGTCACGTATTAATATATAGATTAAGAAAAAGAAAAAAAAAACGATGTACGCGTGAAACTTTCTTCGTGTCTTAATTATTATTTATGTAGAACAGCTGGCGTGCAGAGGTTGGTCGAGCGAGGCTACGTCCGGCGAACGACGTGGTTATTTATAAAACAGAGTTGGGTCTCGTTTTGTCTTCGGCGCGCTCTTTATTTTGTCTAAATATACGCAGTTTTGGGAACGACGTCGCGGCCGGCTCTACCATCCCTGGCGATTTGCCAGCAACTTCGTGTCTTTTGTCGGAGGTTACAAAAATGCCCGAAATCTTTTACGTCCGAAAAGCGTTACACATTATCATTGGCTTTATATACAACTAGCGACCCGCCCTCGCTTCGCTTCGGAAACTGCAATTTATTATTGACTAGCTGACCCGGCAGACTTCGTAGTGCCTCAATCGATAAATAAAAGTCACATCAAGGGGACACATCAAAGGAAAAACAAAATTGTTTGTTTTTATATAATTCCGAGCTTTTTTATATTTTCTCACCTTTTAAGCCTTCCCTGGACTTCCACGAATAATTCAAGACCAAAATTAGCCAAATCGGTCCAGCCGTTCTCGAGTTTTAGCGAGACAAACGAACAGCAATTCATTTTTATATATATAGAATTCTCCACTATTTAATGGATGTTATTATATATATAAACCTTCCTCTTCAATCACTCTATCTATTAAAAAAAACCGCATCAAAATCCGTTGCGTAGTTTTAAAGAGTTAAGCATACATAGGGATATAGGGACAGAGAAAGCGACTTTGTTTTATACTATGTAGTGATGAAGTAGTTGAACAATGAAACAATACTTTGTAAGTACAGGTTTTGTAAATCTTGATTCACGTAAAGAATTTTGGTATTTATAGTTCGGGAGTGTCCATCGGTCGCTGGCCGCGACTCCCGCTCGTATGGAAATAATTATAAGTGACATAAAAAAATGCTTTGGCTCTTGCCCCGCACGTGTTACTCCGTAAATAAGTGTCCCGGGAACTGCCGTTAGTTTTCAAGGGGCGTAATTAATCGTTCAGTAACCAATAAAGGAGGGAGCAATAAATCGTCAGGTCGTCGGTCTCACTCCTGATTACTGTCAAAAGCGACACCGGTCAGCAAGATCAAAGAAACTAAAAAGAAAACCATATCTTGTCTACAATCTAGTCTCTAATGTAAATCGACCCTGACTTCGTCTGAAGTGATGTATGAATCCAATTAGTTAATATCTTGGTTAAAATCGTGCTTAAAAATTGTTCAGAATCCAATTAGTTAATATCTTGGTTAAAATTGTGCTTAAAAATTGTACAAAAATATTCGGAATAAAAAAATTTGATTGCTCCATGAATATTCGCTTTAGAGGCATAAACAAAACGATAACGTTCAGGGTGCTTCAATTGTTTGAAGTTAGACAAGTTTATGCATTCTGTGATGTATCACGCGCCGTACATTGGGTTTAATGGCAATGAAAATACAAGTCTTGTAGCCATAATATAATAATACGAACATTCTGTCCCGCTCGATCCGAGCCGGTCTAAAATCGTATTTCCGTGGAATCCTTACAAGCGACTTAAGCACTTAGTGCCCGGCTTTGCAGTTCGTCGACCCTCACTACAGAAATCGTCCTGAAAATATATTCGTAGCGATATTAAAAACAAAGATCTTTATTCAAATATTTAGGCGTGTCCGAAAATGTTTTCAGGCGAACGCTTATGAGTAATACCGACAAATTTTCTGTACCTACGGTAAGACTTTAGAATGACGTCTGAAAGCTTGCACTGCGTCACATTCGCTCCGCATTATACGATTTTACTTCGGCTACCGTTCCGACACTGACAATCGATTATAACAAAAACTATGCATACGTATGTGGGTCAAACAAACGACACGACAATGAATTATATTCGGGCCGTTGCTACAACAGACACGAAAGGTAATTTAATGAATCAAGATAAGGGTTGTGATGGTCAACTCGACCTCAGCCCTCAACTAGCATCGATTCTCTGGCACGAGACCGTATGTGGAGTAATACGTCACAATGCCACACGAAACTAAGCATGTGCATATGTGTGTAGTAATATTAATAGTAGGTACGATTAAACTTTTAATTATTTTTAAAATTTACTCCAAAAACCAAAACAAGCTTCGTTTAACTTCTAATATTACGATAAATCCAAACTCTATGTGTATTTTAGTAGCTACTCTAAGGTTCAATCAAATTTAGTTATCATCCATCTTCCTTCTTATTCTTCATCTTCAATTTGATTATCAAATTATTTTGATTTTCATCATTAATACACATAGTTACCGAATTTCATAATTGTAACATTTAAAAATGTGAATATTGAAGTGAAATATTCAGTTAAATCAATGGGACATACATGTCAGGCCTTGTTAATAAACCTTGTTACTTTGTTGTTGTTGTTTTAATAGTGAAATAATAGTGATTTATATCAACCATTTTATAAGATTTGACTAAATTCAAACACGCCGTAAAGAAAACTAGAATAAATAAAAAAAAAACAATTTAAACAAAGAAGATTGATTACGCTTATCTGACACCCGGGATTCCTTATCGTGAAGATGAAACTGCAAGACAAACAGTTTGCCCGTATGGTAATGTTCGCTCTTTCTGTGTGCAAAGAAACTAGTTAAATATGGCATTCATCTATACTAATATATAATATTATAAAGAGGAAAGATTTGTTTGTTTGTTTGTTTCGAATAGGCTCCGAAACTACTGGACCGATTTGAAAAATTCTTTTTCCATTAGAAGCCGATATTGTCCCTGATGAACATAGGCTACTTTTTTTAATTTTTTTTTTAATATTTTTTTTTGGTTTCATGTGTGTTTTAATTTTTCCGAAGCGAAGCGAGGGCGGGTCGCTAGTATTTTATAAAGAATTAAACAGTAGTTAGTAAAATATATAAATGTCGATGAATAGCACCATAGATAATACCTACACATAAATTAGTTATAGATAAGCAACTCAAGCAATCAACAAAAATGTTTACGGGCGTCGGCCACTAGATGGCTTCGTTTCGACTAGTACTCATTGCTTCTGTAGAAGGCAGAAACATATTACCTTTTCTATATTTTACTTTTAATGAGTAGCTCATTAAAAGTAACATTGATAAAATTTAATCTATTTGTCTTTAACTTCAATGTAAAGACTTGTATGTTTTTTTGTTCTGTCTTTAGTCATACAATAATGTAATGCCTTAACTTTAACAACATATAAGTTTAGGGGCATCTGCTACAAGATGTCGTTAGTATCCATACAAAAAAAATGTCTTAAAGTATCGCAGTTTCAGAACCCCGAATAACACCATCGTTTTTCACCAAGAAAACAGTGCAGTATTAGAAACGTAGGAAAAAATAATAATAAGGAACTCCACGCAAGAGAGTAAGCTCTGGGTTTTTACCGATTCATCTCAGTGTTAGAAATGAATTTCGAAAATTGCGCCATAATATTGAATATTTAATAATGTATTTTGAATGAATGGATTTTTATGTATCACTATGATATGCCAAAACGTACTTATGTTACTGAATTTCCTGTACTACGTAATCGCAGTAGTCGAACCGCGACACCATCCGCGGCATGGCGGAAGTTTTGCACCATAATTACCTATGAAATTTCACCATACACAATAGGACTTGTATCAATCAGGCGGAGGTCATGTTATTTTGGTGAATAATATACTGGTTACTAATCACCCATTCCTGATATAAACGAGACATTATCATGATCGCAAACTTCCTAAAACACAATTGTAATCGAAATAAAATCAAATGTCATTAGAATAAAATAGCCGCCAATAATGCCTTCGACACATCAAAGATGGCGTCGCGTTGCGTATTTAGAATTTCCAATCAAAGTAGATACTCTGCTATTTATTAAATTGAGTGTTGATGCCAAGAACCGTAAGCCGTTTATAGCGAGCGTTTGTCGTCTTCTTGTCAAGAGGCATGTCCCTGGATTGCAGTGCCCGGGCGGGCGGCTAGCGACCGAAATAGACGGTGCCTCCGCCTCGCGAGACTTAACAATGTAATAAAAAGAAATTGACAGTGATGTCGCCTCCGCTAAGTTGTCTCGTGTGTCATTTGGAAGTGGTCCAATCCATTCCAATATATTCTAGTTCTTCTCTAGCCGCTTCCGTTAAGTTGGACAAAAATACAATCTAAAGAACTGACGAGTGAGAAATGATTTTAATATATTTTTTTCGTCGGAATTAACCGTCCTCATTTCGTTGTCACCTCGTTTCTTGAGAGTTTTATAAAAATAGATGTGTGTTTGTTGCAGGGTTTGGCTTGGCTGCCGCCGCGGCTGCAGGAGTGAGGGCAGGCTATCCGACTGTTTTACCGGCGCACTATGGGTAAGTGTCAGCCCGATGCCAACCTTTACACAATTGTTGTTTATTATTTATCAATGTTCTATGTCAACACATTGATATTTGCCAGCACTTGCGGCCCGGCATGCCGCTCTCAATACATCTCACGAGACAAAAATCAGGCTCGTGTTCAGTTTGGTCGCTGCTAAAATTAAACAGATGACGGTCATCTTAACATAAAAAAATATTTTATTTCAAAATATAGGTGAGGTTTCAAAAAGTATATAGATTTAATTCCGTGTTGTAAATCCAGTAGGCAGGATGTGAATAAACCGCATTGAAAAGTGCGTCTGTTTACTGTATAGGCAATATAGCTTCGGAGTGTAAAGGCAAAGATAGTATGGTGCAAAGAGTTGAGCTGACTTTTGTCTCGGTAGATGAGGCGAGCGGCGTCTCCGGACGGCCAGCGGTGCGGCGGCTGACGGACATCACCTAGACTATATTATCAAACATTTTCACATAGGTATCTATGTCAAGAGTGAGCGTGAGAGTGGATTTTTTTCGTTTTGGGTGTGAATTAGTCGATTGGGTTTTTTGATGTTTACGTTTTTAAAGCTATACCGGAGCATGGGCGGCGCCCGCGCGCATCCTCGTCGCCGCGAGCTCCGCCCACCACCGACACTATACGCATCGTTATCGACACTCAATGTTTTAAACTCTTTATGTTTTATAACGTGTTCGTTTAAGATTTTGTTGATTTGAAATGAGTTTTGTTGGTGGTGGATTACGTTTAATACACTTACAAAGTATTAAAAGGCGCGCCGGTTACCGGGGTGTCGCCGGTCAAGTGTGTGCGGTGTGTGAGTAGGTGTGTGCGCACTCTCGACCGGAGCCGTGGTGGCTAGGCCGCCGTGCTGTCTACTATCACCACCTGTAATGCTCATCAGAGGCGAATCCGGCAATTAGACGGCGCGACCGATCGATTCTCTAGGGCAATCATGCCATCGACACGCTAGCCGAACCACCACAATCCGCCCGTACATATATTATTCATCGGCACTCTGGTTCCAATCGAAAAATAATCGAGTGAAAGCTTCCTTCAATTAATCGATTTTTTTTTAAATAATGAAATCCAATTAGTGTAGGAGCATTATCGCTCATAGGCTTTGTAGTATTATAGTACGTATACGCCGAATACTCCGAAATGAGAAATACGAAACAGATTTTTTTTTTGTAAAACACGTCTGTATGAACACCTATGCTTTACTTGTCATAATTAATCTAGTCTTGGAAATCTGCATGAGAAATGTAACGAATTTTCTTCAGACTTATCACCTAACAATGGCGGTTATCAATTTTATTAGCTACCTATATATAATATAATATAATTTCATAGCGATATTGATTGATTGTTGTGTTGTACTTTGGTAGACGTGTCAGCTCGGCTTGTTTTGTTTCTGCCAGTTTTTAATGCTGTTTGTTTTTGGTTTATTACTATTTATTTGTTAAGTTTTTAGTCACCAAACACAATACATACCAACAATTCGTCACATGTAGCTGCAAATGTTTGTTTTAGCACAAATATTTTAGGTACGAGATTTATTTTATTTTATTGAATTCTCTTAAGAACGCGCTTTGAGATACACAGAATAAATAGGCATTTAGTACGAATGCGAATTAAATTTGTAGACCACAGGTGGGCGTGTGTATCGGGCGGAGCGCAACTAGGGCGGACACCACGCATGCGTGTTCATCCCGATATTGTCCACATCTCAAATTCAATTACAAGCTTTAATGAGCCACCGTCCTTTTCTAAAACTATACATACGATCGAAAGAGACTGACATCATTGATGATTTTGCCGGTTATAAGCCTGTTTCCGGAGTACCCTTCAAAATTGCTGACAGCGCGCGCCGCTCTGAAGCGCTTCGCCTCTTCAAACCACTCGAGTCTTCATAGATGAATCTCGCAGACTCGGCAGACGTTCAACGTTAAAATTGAATTATAAATCTACCTTAAATTTAGATTTAAAATTAAAATTTAGTAGGTTTTATTTTATACTAGCTAACCCGGCAGACTTCGTAGTGCCTCAATCGATAAATAAAAGACCTAAAGTTTTTTATAAAATAAACTTAAAACAAACAAAAGGAATCCGTCCGACGGGGGTCACATCAAAGGAAAAACAAAATTGTTATTTTCATTTAATTCCGAGCATTTTGATACTTATCTACCTTGTAAACCTTCTCTGGACTTCCACAAATAATTTAAGACAAAAATTAGCCAAATCGGTCCAGTCGTTCTCGAGTTTTAGCGAGACTAACGAACAGCAATTCATTTATATATATATAGATAGATAGATTTCGATTTAAACAATTTGGGTGCAGAATTTGAACGAAAACTAAATGAAAATATCCGTGAGAGCGAAGACGAAAGCGGTGTTACCATAAACAAATACTATATGTTGCGGTTAATTTCCGGTTGAAGTGCCGCACGATTTACTTTTATTATTTTTAATTTTATCTATATTTTGCTGGCTATGACGCACGGCGGCGGTTCCACAGCGAAATAGGTTCACTATCAAATACTTATATAACAGTTAATCGATGTCTACTAACATAACAAAACTAGATAATGCTCGTGACTGACACGGCTGCAAAGGGGCTAGGTGTCTATAGTGTGATGATGTTTTGAACAGTATTAATTCTGTCGATGCGATGACTTTTCATGGAAAATTTGTCTGTACCATCAGAATACAATTAGTTTTTAGTTTACAATAATTTAGAATCGATTTCACTTTCACGAGTTTTAAAGGTAGATTTATTATGTTATGGAAATCGTCTAGTGAACATGCTGATGATACAGACAGAATAAAAACATTGTATCCTCGTTAAAGAGCTGATGATATTTATGTATCGACTGCGCGTCTTAACATTCGAAAAGTTCCGTGAAAAGTCATCAATGGGTGCTTCGATATAGTGTGGGTGTTGTCCATAATTTATAGTAAAAACGATTGGTATCGACAGGTTGTCTCCTGGATATGTGTACGGAACTCCGAGTTACATGGGCGCTATGAGCGGCGTCGGTGGTGGTGTTGGTGCCGGCGCCGGGGGGCTAGTGCAATTGCCTCAGCTCCAACACGCTGCGGCAGTCGCGGCTGCCAACCACCTATACGAATACCAAGCCGCCGCAGCCCAGGGTGCAGCTGCGTACCAACAGCAATACGCTGCAGCAGGATTTGATCCTTACGCCACTGCTGCAGGTACGTAATCAATCTATACTTCATCACTACATAGTATAAAACAAAGTCGCTTTCTCTGTCCCTATATCTGTCTGCCGTTATGTATACTTAAATCTTTGAAACTACGCAACGGAGTTTGATGCGGGTTTTTTTAATAGATAGAGTGATTGAAGAGGAAGGTTTATATGTATAATAACATCCATTAAATAGTGGAGAAATCAATAATAAATTACTGTTTCCGAAGCGAACCGAGGGCGGGTCGCTAGTGAAATATAATTAAAAAATATTTTCACCTTTTTTTTCCCTTCCTATGCTGATAATCTGGAGAGGCTATATCAGCGTCGCCTTAACTAGTAGGTGAGCTCACGGGGCTCAAACCTGATGATAATTTTCAACTCCGAAAAATTACTATATTCATACCATTTCCACTTCCTACACTAGCGTTATTTCAGAGAGTCTTCCAACAATAACTCATTGTTTACTGGCGGACACTATTTCAACTTGTCCCCTATACAAGATGGTGCTCCTTACTTCTACATCCCTGTTCCATCCCATCCCATCCTACATTCTGTATTCACCATGATTGGTGAGTGAGCTCACGAAGCTATGCCTAAGAGAAGTTTCTAGTGTCTGCCATAGCAAGAGTAGTGCTTCGTTAAATTTAGCAACGGATCGGATTCAAGATCTACTAAAAGAGCCGGAGAGAAACACAGTGGGTTAAGTTGCACGTCGAACTCTTGACCGGTACTTGGAATGCCTAAAAGCACCGAGAGTGGATCGAGTCGATCCCCAAAGGACCATAATTACTCAGTCTGTTCAGACGTAGGTAGTTTTGTTATAAATAAAACAATAATACATATTACATTTGAATTCTGAAGAAGTCCTTCACATATGAATTATTTATTCATTGTGGTATTTATTTTCGTAAACCTTATGATTTTAGACGGAAGTGGGGCGATAGAGAGAACCGAATTATATCATAGCATTATACAAAGTAGGTAATAATTAAATACAATTTCTAAAAACATTTTTTTTGTTTTAGTTGAATTTTCGTTAACTTACATACTTATTTTGAAGCGTTCTTTATTTCTAACAGAACCGCTCTAACCTTTTACGTACTAAAAATTCAGTGAAGAAAAAAATCGAAAAAATCGTCGTCCGAAAGTAAAATTTTTAGAAGAAATTACCGCATTGCAGCTAAGGCAACTTGCAAACGACTTACTTACTTGATAATAAAAAACATAGCATGTTGAAACCCAAAACAACTTTTTAGGTTGTTTGTAATTTCCCAACATGGAAAGAGCTGGTAGATCCAGTCAATAATAGGCCACAGCGTTTAAAATTATTAATTTAAAAATATTAAGTCCGATTAATTACTAGAAGCTTCAAATTATCAAAATGCTATTTTGTTAATTAATTCACACTGCAGTAATAGATATTATATATTTAAAATTGTTTTCTTTGTAACAATAATTTTGGCAAAGTTATGTTATTAAGTAGGCTGGGAATCGGGCTGGATTGCAGAGTCCCTTGGCAGGTGGGCCCTTACCATCTTCGACCTTGGCCTTCTTGACCGTCTTCGAACATCGAATCCCACATACATATTATGTATGTCACGCGCACCCTAGACGCGGGAATCTTGCAGGTGTAGTTAAAGTCCGAAAAAAAGTACATATCTTAAGTAGGGTATTTATAGTATGCATAGTATTATACACAAATTCAACCAAACGCACTGGTTTTAAACTCCAATAGAAAGTTGTAGTTTTTATCAAGATTTAAATAGTGTTAGATAAAAGCCTTTTAAAATATCTTAAAGACTAGACGCTAAAAGTCGCTAATTTTTAGCTTCCGTGCAAATTATCGCATTTTATTAATTTTAGAATGAAAATATCTAGTTGATAAAAACTGATCCTCTGATTTTGGCTTGGCCTGAATGGTATAGTACGCTAGGCTAACCGGTGGGCCACATGACGTTCAACGTGTTAAATGAGATTAGATATAAGATATTAGTAAGACGCGTCAAATTTGCCCCCACCTAAAGCTACATAACGATAACGGTCCCTCCGTAAAGATTCAAGAGTCAAACGAAGGATTTTTTTTTATTGCTTAGATGTGTGCACACCCCACCATAGGCGGCATCTACAACGTAAATGCGCCACTCACCTTAAGATATAAGATCTAAGGTCTCAAGTATAGTTACAACAGCTGCCCCGCTCTTCAAACCGAAACGCATTACTGCTTCACGGCAGAAATAGGCGGGGTGGTGGTACCTACCCGTGCGGACTCACAAAATTAGAGAGAGATAGAGATAAAGGTGTATTCATAAATATATCTTGATTTCAGCAGCGGCCGCTGCAGCCACAGGCGCTGGTTACGTCTCGCCATACTATGCGCTGCCCGGGGGAGGAGTCCAGGGACCGCTACTTCCACCATTGCCGTATCCTCCTCAACTGCAGGAGGCGAGGATGCAGTAGAAAGTTTTTATTATTAACCCGAGCTACGTTTGTGATATACAAAATTCAGATTACAAGGATTTTAAAGAAAGGTTAACTAGAAAAATTTCAGTAACAAGTATTCTGACATTCGGTAATGAAAAAGATAATTATTTAGTAAAAATATTGATTATAATATATGTATGTAATTGAAAACGTTTAAGTTTACTTATAATCGGGAAATAAGTTCTGCCTTAGATTGACACATACGAGGAATACTATGAAAAATCACAAATGTAGCTTGCGATTCTAAAATTGATTTATTAATATAGAAATTTAAGTACTTACTTAGAATCGAATCTTCTAGATTCTGTTAACATGCAGCAGTACGAGGCCAAATTGAAGTTTAGACAAGAATAGGGAAGACATAGTTTCTATCTATTTAACCAAATGAACGCTAATCATGACCAAAGCTATAAGCTTTTATTTAGAAGTTAGAAAGTATTTGGGTACACCGGCCAGTATAGTGATGTAATAGTAATAATAGTTATTATTTTACTAAAGTAATAATATTAGGTAACTGATACATTGAAGATCGGTTTAATAGGATTACTTATGTAATCACCAGCGACTGAAGCTGGTGTACAATGATCTTACGCGTCTACGCAGTATCTAATAACCAACATTTTGACATAATAAAACCGACTTCAAAACAATAAGATGACAATTTCATTAATGTATGTAATTGAAGTCAATGTAATGTGCATTATTAAGGATAACTCAAAAACTACCAGTCAGACCTTGATTCAATTTAAATGGGACCACACGGGAAGCAACGGCTTTTGAATGAAATTATTCAAATTCAGTTTACTTAGAAAAAATATCTGAGTTATGTGAAACATAAGAAAAAACAAACGAATTCTATTATTGAAGTCGGTTAAAAATAAACAGAAATTATGTACAAAGATATAAAGTTGGTTGTCAACTTGAATGAATACAGTTAGAAAAACCATAACTAGAGGCTAGTTTATATTGGCACTGAAGTGTATGCATTGCCCCAGCAATGTAATGTGTTGATATGTATGAGAATTTTATTTTTCTAAAACTGATGAATAGCACAGGCTTGCTAAACGTGACATTATAACATTAGTAAATTCCAGTTACAACCTGGTTTTTGTATTTAATGTTCGACGTTCGATATTTTAAATTTAAATTCGTTAGCATTCTATTTCAGTAATTAAAAATAAATAAATAAATTGACTTAAAGATCATATATTAGAAATAGCAAAGAAGCTCTGAAAGAAAATAGATTTGTTCGTTCTATTAACATGTCCATGTTGCTCAATAAGGCCTGCATAGGGCTTCATTTAGCTTAAGGTGAGGGAGAGCAATAAAGGGCTATAGTATATTATACTTAAAACGTAAGTTACTGTACTTATTTTATATATCGAAAACCTATGTTAGTAATTGCCCGTAAAATATTTAATTATAGTTCTTGCTCCAAAGCGGTATAGGGTACTTACTAGGTAGAATAATTATTCAATTACTAGTCCATGTAATTTTTAATTTAATGAGGATCATAAGATTGTCGGTTGCGTAAGCTGTTCTAAAAAAAAAAATTCAAACTTCTCCCAATCAGCTTCTTGCCATTTGACAGCTGATAATTTAAATTTAGAAAAGCTACAAACAACCGGCGATATAGTGTAATAATTAATCAGTAGTCCTAATAGATTACTGAAATTTAGCATGTAAGCTTATATAATAATAATTATAATATTATGCTGTTATTCGTAATTTATTTTGTTGATATTTGTAAATCTACATGTTGATAACTATTTATTATGAAGAAAAAAAAAAGAAAAATATTGTTACTACTGCTGACCGACTAGCACGGGGCACATATAATATCTATAATAAGTGAAGGTTCGGATTAAAATGTAATAATAATATTAAACCCTGAATTTTCTATAATGTTCCGTAACATTTTCAAAAGTGGATTTAATTTGATTTAAATGCGGTGTTTACATACTTGTTAAAAAATATTAAAGTAGATTATTATACTGTTTACGGGAAGGTTATTTTTTTATCATCTCTGACATTTTTCTTTTAAGAAACTTAAATATCTCATCACGTCCCAAACTATAAGTACTCAGTTTTGAACATTATATGTGTTATTGCCGAATTTTCACTAAACACTCATCAAATAATCCACACAAACGTGTCTTATAAAACATTCGATCAGATATCACTATGGTATTAAAATATAATTAGGGATCCTTGTACTGAGTGTAGTACATATAATAATGTGTATAAAAAGAAAATACCGTGTACTCAACATGTACAAGTATTTTAGTTATGTTTTAGAAACATTGACTTAATAAAACTGAAATTTATGTATTGTACGATTCATTCTTTTTCAGGAGAAATATTTTAATTAATCGCTTTAGAAAATGTATGTAACGTACATATGTGTATGGGGTGCGAAAGAATTGTCATAAAACTGAAATATTTAACGAATAACCTTATTTAAATGATCGAAATGTTCGGGGGGATAACTCGGAGCAATTTATGTAAACTCCGATGCATAGATAAAAACTGAAACCAAATGGTACATATTAATATAATGTGAGCCATATTATGTGGCCATCTTGCCTTAAAAAGTATAAATATGTTAGAAAATAATATACTATTTTATATTATATTATATCATACTATATAAAAAACAGAGGAATATACTTTATACATTCAATTCATTAATATTTAAAATAATAATAGGATAAAATACAATTTAAAAGTATATATTATCATATGTGACTTAATTACACATATCAATCACATCACATAATATTTAAATGTAGGAAGAGTATGGTTTTTAAGTATGTATCTGTCGGGTTATTTTTTCATTTCACAATGTAATTGGGCGTTCCAGTCTAACACGTATTTTTTAATGTAAAAACAAAAAATGATATATTATCCTCCCAAAAAAATTAGGAAATATTGAATTCTAAAAAAATATCTTTCATACGTAAATATTTTCAAATTGTATTAGAAGTTATACATAATTCTGTTGTTTACGACTTGACTCCAAACTGATTGCAGTGATTATATTATGTATTTAAGATGTACACATGGTAATCTGTGACATAGTCACTTTTCACTAACGACAATAATCCGATGTTTTCCCTGTCCAACATCACGTTACTTATTTTTTTGATAGCTTTTATTTGTTCTTATGAACCGAATACTATGCCATGACAGTGCCGTAATGTCTAAACAGTCCATTATTAGTGCATTTCATGAACAGTAATATTAAGCACAATTAAATATTGTTTTATTTATGTATCTATAATTATGTATATTTAAATAAGTACTACATGCACATATGAAGGGAATACATAATAAAATATCATACATAATTGTTATATTTAATTTAAATACTTTATTGTACTTAATTAAGCTAGCTAAAAGGAAATAAAATTTTAAGGTATAGACTATGTGTGTTTATTTGTTGTTTTTTCCTAAAAAATCAGTAGGAATTAGACTAGTTACTCAAGAACATCAACAAGTGTTACTGGAGCAAAGTTGGGTTCGATCAAACTGTATTGAAAATTTAAGTCATCGACGACGGTTATTACTCTAACTCAGTGATTCTCAACCTTTTTTTTGTTGCGGCACATATTTGAGTCGTCTATTATCAAAGGTGGCAATCTGTGCATTTGGACAATTTTTTTTATGTCAATTCAGATTGATTTGAATATAATCGTCTCCTTCAAAGNCTTTAGTTGAAATAGATAAGCAATTTAATATAAGTAAGTCGATTTTGCAGAGACATGTAACAAGATCAATGAAATCTCAAGGTGGACAAAAATGTCTAAGTAATACATAATAAAATATTTAATATTTGTTCAGAGTGGGGGTGTTCATCTGATTAATCCATGGAATAACCGACACACCTAATCTCTTAACCCAGATAGAAATATCAGCCCCTAAGTACTTACCAAGAACGGAGAAATATAAACCGTTTCTAAGAAAGCCCACTATATACACCCACACCTATAATTGAGGTGATGTCTGCCATGTACTTTTGTCAGTTTTTAAATTTTTTTTATTGATGATCACTTTGTTGGTGCAACTAAATAAATAAATAAATTAAAACTATACATAAAAATAAAAGTAGTGCCAACCCTAGCAAATTTCTCATTTCGTCCCAATTAACCGCAATTTTCGGGTAAATAGGGATTACACCTATTTTTGCTTTTTTTGCTTAAACTGGAATGCTAGTTGCATAATTTTAAATTAGACAACAAAGATGCCCCCCAGACTCAATCATTTTGATCCTGATATAGCATTATATACATCAACAACTACCTTAAAATTGCTCATAAAGTTGGAATTTGTCCCTAATCGCCCCATTTTACGGTATGCCGCATAATGCGCTCTTGTGCTGTAATTGGAAAACGGCTTATCATATGTCACTTGCGTCATCTGTCATTTGAAGCTTCCGTGCTAAGGTTATGTTTACATTTCATTTTTGTACAAAAAATAAATTCCCAAATTCTAAAATTACTTTACCACAGTTATAAAACTTTGTTCTCACTTTTGGATCAATGGCCGGCCAAGGGCACCAGTTCCCCAGCAATTTCCAAGCGAATGCTGCCGGTATGCGTTCAGGTTTCGGTGGAGGGCCTATGGGGGCACAAATGCAAACTATGCCCAATCAATTAGCAGGTAACAAAACTAACAAAGAACATTGCTTTATAAGTTACATTTAATATTAGCTTTTCCTTTTTTCAGCCCTTGAGATATTTATAATTCCAAACCATTTTATTATTTTAAATCTGTCTGGTAAAGTTACAATTCTAAATGTTTCATTTAATTATTATTCAACAGTTACTCTTTACAAAAGTTCAACATGATTTCAGGTGTTATGGGAGGCCCAATGGGAAATACTGGTGGTATGGTGGGCATGGGAAATCAAATGGTGCCACCCTATGGGGCAATGCAAAATCAAATGGGAAATATGGGGATAGGACCTCAGGTACATTTTCGATTTACTTGTATTTCTACACTGTTACTCAACAGTGTAAAGTGTTCTTTTTATTTGAGGATTTGTTGGTTCAAGTTCAGTTCACTCGTTCAGTTCAGTTCAGCCTTAGCTGTAAAACGGCAGCCCCTAAATAAAGAAGTCTAGTTTACAACTTAAGGTTACAGGTCAGTTTTCAAGCTTTCTGAAAACCAAGTATATGCAGATATCTCTCAGATTCTTTGAAGGCATATAGATAAAAGGTTCTTCTGATGATGAACAGTATTAGTCACTCACGGACATCAGTAATAAACCTGCTGTGGAGCCAGACGGTTTAAGCATAATTACACTTAAGATGCTATGGAATCGTCGATGATGGGAATTGTTATCTGTAGTTAAAAGTGCTCAGTCTCTGTACTGTTACGACTTAGCCTTTTTTTAAATCATTTCTATAGTTAGCAACTTGGAAAAAAATTATTATTATGATCAGAGATTAGAACTGACTGATAGTGAATACATATTGGATTTTCAAGTTTTAAAAGATGTTGTGAAAGATATTGAATATTATAATTCTAACACTTCAACTAGTGGTTCTGAAATTCTACCACCAGAGACAGACAATGAATGAGAATTATTGAAAGTGAAATTGAAATTGAAGAACTGATAGAAGGCTTAGATGAATGGTGCTATGTCAGGAAATAATTAGATATTCTGGATAAAATACATTTTAGTGAATCGCCAAAGGTCATTAGACCACAATTACTTACAAATGTGTAGCCGATAAAATATATAAAATTATTTTTCACAAATGAAAGTTAACCTACAATACACGTTGGAGATTGTTTCCAAAGATATCAAGTTGAATTACACAATTTAATTTTATGTTCATTTACAAAAAGAAAGTGCATATGTATAAAGTAAATAAAATCAATGTTAACTTAACCCACTTAAGTTAAGACTGCTTTTTCTCTGCTGCAAAAGTCTGTCAGAATTGCTGGCAGGTAGTGGCTAAGGGTTAATAAGCAAAGAATTAAGTTAAAATATTTACAGTGTGTATTAATAGCCATTCCATATTTGAAAACAGACAGAAAAACAATGAAATAGTCCAGCGAAAGAACTGAAATTATAAAAATAAATATTAAAATTGTTTTTCATTCAGGAAATGAATCTATAAACATCACTCTACATTTTATTTTTATAAATTGTGTGGTTTTGAAATTTTACAGGGTATGGGTGTTGGTGTTGGTGGTAATCCTGCAGCAAGCATGGGACCTCAAGGAGTTCAGCAACCAGGTTCTATATAATATTATTAATCATCATGAATAGCAAGTAAATATGCTCACCTATTCTTTTTAAAATGACATAAATACTATAATGAAATGTAATCTAAATTGTTGTTTCAATACATCACTGAATTTTTTAATTTAATATATTTTATTAGACATTGAATTTGCTTCAGCCATTGTGAAGATTACATAAGTAGACAGAGACATTAGAAGAGACATTAGCTAGATAATATTTTTATCATAATGCAAAATACAAAGTATGTACAATATAAGGCCTTTCTCAAATTAATGAATAATAGTATGTATAATTAGTTTCATATTTTTCTACAAAATACACTAACAGCATTCTTTCATATGTGTTTATTTACGAATCAACACTCATGGTCAACTTATTCAAATAGTTATAACACCCAATACACAGTAATAACATAGCTTAACATCATAACTTTAATGGCACCGTGCTCAGTCAAAAGGTCAAAGGCATTCACTATTGTATTTAAAGTGTGTTGAAAAATGACTGGTTACATTATAAATGATACAACCTATGCTGTGTGTCTGAATTAAAAAAAATTCATGCGAATAAAATGTGATTAAAAAATACCATTCCAATGAATTGACTTGAAGGAATTCAATTTTACAGTCTTTACTTAGTTCTCTGGCTGTGAAAAAAAATTATCTAATTATAACTTGAATAATAAATTTTCCAGGCACAATGCAAGCCAGTGCAGTGTCAGCACAGCCAACAGCTCCTCCCGCACAACCCTCAGTGAACCAACCGCCACAGAACAAGGAGTTCAACACAGCATCGTTGTGCAAGTATGTTTGTCAATTGAAAACGACGAAATTTAAGAATTATTTAAATTAAACCTTCTTTATTTAACCTCTTCAGGGTTATTGGCACGTATGTGTGTATATGTTTTTTCTAAATATTGTTTACAGATTGAACTCTATGCTAAATGGCCGTTTTTATTTGAAAATTATTTTTTGCTGATATTCAATATTTTTTTTATAGCTTATGTGTGTGGACGAGCTCACAGTCCACCTGGTGTTAAATGGTTACTGGAGCCCGTAGACATTTTTTTTTATTTTTATTGCTTAGATGTGTGGACGAGCTCACAGCCCACCTGGTGTTAAGTGGTTACTGGAGCCCATAGACATCTACAACGTAAATGCGCCACACACCTTGAGATATAGTTCTAAGGTCTCAGTATAGTCACAACGGCTGCCCCACCCTTCAAACCGAAACGCATTATTGTTTCACGGCAGAAATAAGCAGGGTGGTGGTACCTACCCTCGCGGACTCTCAAGAGGTCCTACCACCAGTAATTACGCAAATTATAATTTTGCGGGTTTGATTTTTATTACACGATGTTATTCCTTTACCGTGGAAGTCAATCGTGAACATTTGTTGAGTACATATTTCATTAGAAAAATTGGTACCCGCCTAAGATTCGAACACCGGTGCATCACTCAACACGAATGCACCGGACGTTTTATCCTTTTAGGCCACGACGACTACAGAATTGAATGCATTTCAGATTTGGACAAGAGACCGTGCAAGACATAGTAAGTCGAACGCAAGATGTATTTCAAACTTTAAAAGCTATACAGGTATAGTAATCATTAATTGCACTTTATTGAATTATTCAAAACATTAAACCTAGACCTGTGATAAGTTCGTAAAGAACTTGTGTTATAGGTACCAGATAACGGAAATAAATTTAAGATTTTTATTATACACATACATATATTTAATATACATCCATAACCCTGGAAAAGATATTTATATTCATCATACAAATATCTTCCCTTGGCGGGATTCGAACCCGCGACCCCCTTGTGTAGTGACCATGTCACTTACCACTACACCAGACGGCCGTTGAATTGTTGTTCTATTGCCTATTGTATGTTTTTACAGCCACCGAATGGAACACAGCACGGCGAGAACGCCAGCAACGATAAGAAAGCGAAAATGCAAGAACAACTCCGCACTATTAGACTATTGTTCAAGAGGCTTCGATTGATCTATGAAAAATGCAATGAAACTTGTCAGGTTAATGACATTTTTTATATGTCTAATCTTTAATGTAAAATAGATTTCATTACGTTAACGAGTAGCGAAAGAAGAGATTTTTTTTATTAAGAAGCCGTTTGTGGCTTCGCTTCGAATAGTACTTCAATAGTCTTCATAGCGCTTGTCTTACGCTTTAATAGTCGACTATGTCTAAAATTTTTCAGAACATTCGAGAATGTTCTAAACTCATCCTGCCTATATCGAGAAGATTTTCAGGGTCATTAGACCACTGGAACATTCTCGAATGTTCCAGTTTTTTCAGATATCCGCTTTTGTTATTTGACGACAGATGGCGGTACTCGTATCGGCATTGCAATATGAAATGAGTACTGTATATGACTGGGTAGTTTAAGGACCAGATAGTTTAGTTAGAAGCAAGTTTATTCGTAGAAAATGTTACAGTTTTCAATTTTTGGAACGAAGTTCCTTATGGGACGATGCGGAGGGGTACCCTAACCGGGAAAAAACGTCCGTAACGTAAGATTTTTATTAGTAATGCACACAGTGTACGACTTAACTTTGTAATAACGTACAAAAAATAACATATTTTTTTTATCATTCATTAGCCACGATCTCAGAGCGTTCGTTTGCGCAATACACTAACTCTTATGCAAACAACAGTAAATGAAGTGTACCACAATAAGTTCGCACGTTACCGATGACCGTGGGTTGTTTCGAAACCTCCAGTTTTATTTTCTTTATACCTCGAATAGAACTTAAAATTAATATTTTTATAATAAGGAACTTCGTTCGTATCCGGTGTCCCACGACACCACACATCTTTTTTTTCTAAATTGCAACATCCGTGGAGCTGTTTTCGTTAATATAAAGATTTATTTTTTCTTTATGTAATTCCCAGGGCATGGAATACACGCACATGGAAAGTCTAATACCCTTAAAGGATGAAGCCGAAAATAAAACATTGGACGAGCGTCGCAACACAGAGTCCTATCGACTCGCCCTAGAAGAAAACACGGAATTGACTGAACAAGTACTGAATCTATGTAAATTTTTTTTAAACTGTCGGCAATTTTGTTAGTGGTAGGGCGTCTTTTGAGCTCGCACGGATAGGTACCACCACCCCGCCTATTTCTGCCGTGAAGCAGTAATGCGTTCCGGTTTGAAGGGTGGGGTAGCCGTTGTAACTATACTGAGATCTTAGAACTTATATCTCAAAGTGGGTGGCGCATTTACGTTGTGGATGTCTATGGGCTCCAGTAACCACTTAACACCATGTGGGTTGTGAGCTCGTCCACCCATCTAAGTAATAAAGATGCGTTCCGGTTTCAAGGGCGGGGCAGCTGTTGTTCTGAAATACTGAGACTTAGAATTCATGTCTCAAGAAGGGTAGCGACGTTTACGTTGTTGATGTCTATGGGCTTCAATGAACGCTTAACATCAGGTGGGCCGTGAGTTCGATCTGTTAGTTTGAGCCATGATTAATATTATTAATAGTTTATTCTTTTTTTTTATTCTTTATTAGAGCCCTACACCTAAGTATTACGTTAAGTTGGCTATTAAATAGTTATTATCATTAATCATTCTTTTTTTCGTGTTGCAGGTAGTGTTAAAAAACAAGCAGCTAAAAGAAGTTATAACGAATTTAAGGACCATTATATGGGAGATAAACGTGATGTTGACAATGCGCCGGTCGTGAATTGTATTCATGGTTGTTTTATTGCCTTAATAGGCGGACGAGCGTACGCGCCTTCTGATGGTGAGTAGTCATCGTGGTTCATGGACATCGGCAATTCCTAAAGGCTATCACGAATCGACTGATGACAAAAAATGTTAAGTATTCCGAAATAAAAATTAAAAAAAACGCGAGGAAGAACTGTTACTGTAGTTTTAATTATTACATTACCCGAATACTCTCCATAGTGTCTGAAATTAAAATAATTGTATTTACATATATAGAGCAATAATGAGAAAAGTACTGCTTCAACTTCCCCATTGATATGTGAATTAATCATTTACCTACTGTATCCGACTTGCCACAGTTGTTTAAATGCGTAAAGAATACCACCATCTCGTTTTTACCATCGCACCGCCCGCTACCAGAGTAGAGTTCATCCATACTACCTGGAGCCACTGCGTTCATTCACAGTGCGTTTCCAGAGATCTTTTTTGCCACGTACCATCCGGCTATGGAATGAGCTCCCCTCCACGGTGTTTCCTGAGCGCTATGAAATATCCTTCTTCAAACGAGGCTTGTGGAGAGTACTTAACGGTAGGCAGCGGCTTGGCTCTGCCCCTGGCATTGCTGAAGTCCATGGGCGACGGTAACCACTCACCATCAGGTGGGCCGTATGCTCGTCTGCCTACACGGGCAATAAAAAAGAAAACAGTAAAATATCAAGCGTTAGTAACCGCTGTGAATCGATATAATATATCGACAGGAGAATATCGTTATTATCGTAACTTGCATTTTGTGCTAAATAATTAGATTCACGTGTAAAGTTGAGTTTTTGATCTTAAACTTATTCCGCTTACTTCCGTCAATGTGTAGTATAAAAACGTTTGCTTTAAAGGCTTAGATTAAAAAAAAAAAACTTCCAAAAATTACTTCCATCTTTTTTTATTCTGCTGATACCGGTAAGAAAAATATAAAATTATTGTATTGTCATCTGTTCCTGATGCGTGTGTTGCATACAAACCATAATAAAAGCTTGTTAAAAACTGTATTAACACTAAACATACCAAAACGGGTCAAATTACCCATTTTGAACTTTTGCATTGAAAATGCACGTAACGTCTTAAAGCCTTTGCACATTTGACTTCATTACTTTTTCTTACCAATTAATCTAAAGTTATTATACTATTTCTTTGTTTTGTTTTGTTTATTTTGAGTGATGCTTGTCGAAAACCGTTATCTTCTCTCTATGGTAGACATAGGTACCAGAAAGTGTTGGTATGATTAGTATTAACAGGGAATAAAGATCTTCTCAGTGGGTCGCGTTTCCGATCCGGTGGTAGATTCTCCGAAGCACGGCTCTTGCTAGGGTTCGTGTTAGAAACAACGTCAGGTTTGAGCCCTGCAAGCTCACCTACTAGTTTGGTGAATCTAGTATGACTCCTCGAGGTCACTAGTATAGGTAGATCAAAAAAGGGAAAATAAATTTAAGTAAATTGATTGCTTGTATGACAATGAACATGCAAACATGACTAAGCGACAATAACTGCTTTGTACATAAATGATAGGCAATAACCATATTCGATGCGCAAAAAATATATATTTCTAGGTCTATTAAAATCATTTCAATCCTAGATTTCTACTACAGCTAGATTCTACTACAGCTAGATTCGTTAAAATAAAATTTGTTTTCAGGTATTTCAACTTTAAATTACTGTAAAGTTCTACTGTAAAGTTCACGCATTGTCGCTTAGTCACGTTTGCCTTTCAAGCGTCGATATGTACTTTATTTAGCGCACATAGTTTTTTTGTATATATATGGCACAATATCAATCATATCAATTAGCGTTTATTCGTTTCCTTTTGTTATAATTACTAAAAAGTGAGTAGAAAATCAAGCCTTAATTTGTAGAAACTTAAGTCGGAAATAAGTCAAGACTGCTCATCGGGTCCTCTACGGACATCGTGTGTCATTGTGTTTGGTTTAGGAATAACATAGGCCCATATATATCTACAACGTAAATACGCTACCCACCTTGCGATATAAGTTCTGAGGTCTCAGTATAGCTACAACGGCTGCCCCACCCTTCAAACCGAACCACATTACTGCTTCACGGCAGAAATAAGCAGGGTGGTGGTACCTACCCGTGCGGACTCACAAGAGGTCCTACCACCAGTGTGTGGTGTGCGTTTTATCTCCCTTTTATTGCCATTGTAGGCGTAGGAGCATACGGCACACCTGGTAGCTGGTATGTGGTCACCGTTAGAGATGGAGATCAGAGATGCCAAGGGGAACATCTAAGCCGCTCCTTATTGTTGCTTTTTATATATTATTGGTTAATAATGGCGATCTCCCTTAAAAGTCGACAGAATACAATCTATAACAAAATATATGTAAGGAAATTCAAAATATTTTTGTCATAACCGCTTGTGTAATAATAGACGAACTATGTGTTTTGTATTTTTTAATCGTAATAAAAAGTTAACATAAATTATGGCAAGTTAAATTAACTTCTTAGTATTTAAATATTAACATTAATTAATAGTGGCAAGTAGACAATGGATTAAAATATTACCATATTAAAAAAATTGTGTTACAAAAAATAAAATATGTAAAAATCACTTTTGTTAAAATTACAATGGTTTAGTGATGCCCACAATAATCATAGAGTCAATAAACAAAAAGGGTATTTCTTAAACTAACTTATTACACACTAAAATTAACTTAAAAAATAGTATAATTTACGTTCAAAATTTATCGTATCTGAGCCCTCTTCGAGAAATTTCGATTTTTAAGAGCGGCTATCACCAATTTCTGGGTTTTCGGGCACATTAAGTTTTGATGAGTAGTGTTCGGGAATTTCTGGGGCTGCTTCGACATCTTTACCAGCGCTTCTTCCGGCGGGCAGAGCGTTGAAAGCTTCAGCCAAATCAGGATTGATTTCTTCGAGAGGCGTGTCTCCGCTCCTGATGTAAACGGGCACGTAACCCGGTGCTTGCGGTAGGAACTGCCATTTCGGGCGTGCCTCTGTAACACAAAAAAAAATTGTTTTAAACACATGAAATAATACATGCTGTTCAAATGCTTTGTGGCCCGGTTGTGCTCCCGACATTGGATTATTTCTATTGGATGAGCGTTAGGGTAGTATAACTAGTACCTATATAATATAGCAATAAAATTAAAAGTATCTATTCGATATCAATGCCGTGGATTTTAAAGAACTTTTGAAATCGACGAGTACGCAGTTATGAAACATCCATGATCAAGTTGAGTTTGAGGTTGTTCTTTATGTCGGATATATACTACATACCATATTGTATATAAATATATATACGTCTCGTCTATTGTTGATATTATGACAAAGAAAAATGAGTGGGGTAACGCGTTGTGCTCTCCGATCTCGATTCGTGGCAAGTAATCTTTTGTTACGGATGCCAATTCGTCCCCTTGTCCTTTCCGGCATATGTCGTGCCCACATTTTTTTATGTTTGAGAGATTCCTGGTGGCCCGCATGTCTTTCCAGTTTTACCAGAGCAGGTGAGCGAGCAAGGGCTCAGTCAGGAGGGGATTTGTTAACAGCTACCCGATCACCTCCAATCGAGACCTAACAACTCTAGACTAGCTGCTTCGCGAATGAAAGTCGAATGATGTCGCAACAATTTGAGGCTTAGCTGAAAACGTTATACTGGGATTGTTTATTGAATACAACAGCTCTTTCCAAAATATCTCCCACAGTAACATACAAAAAAAGGTGGCCTAATGATCTGGCGGTTGAACAATACGCCGCAAAAATGGAACTACCATTTCATTAACCTGAATTCGCTGTTGGAAGTATGGCTAATATAATATTTGTAATCGATGTAGCAATTTATTTTATTTTCCTAAACAATATCTTTGATCAAGCTTAGTACAAGCGAAAACGCAAGTGACGTGCAAGCAACCGGATAACTGCGATCACACAATGAATTTACATGCTCGCATTGTTTTCATGTTAAAATCGAAAATAGAAATAGCAATGAAATTTTAATTTCTCCTTGTCTACACGCAATTGAACATATTTAGCATAAACGCGAGATAGACGACAATCGATAAAAAACAAAACGACTGTGAAAGTTTTCGAAATAAAAAACTAAATTAGTTTTCCGTAACAATGTATATATTGGAATTGGATTGGTATATAGATTGGAAGAAGAATCTATGCAAGAATATGGTCGAGGAAGGTATGAAATATGACAACAATAGGTGTTATGAGAATGAAGTTGTTTTTTTTCCTATCTAAGCTGATGGTATTGAGAGACCATATCAGCGTAACCGGGCGAGTAGGTGAACTCACGGGGCTCAAACCTGACGTTGTTGTTAACACGAACCCTAGCAAGAGCCGTGCTTCGCAGAATCTACCATCGGATCGGAAACGCGATCCACTGAGAAGATCGGGCGAGAAACTCAGTGGGCTGTGTCTGTGGGTTAATTTACTCGCCCGCCCTTCGTAGCAAGCGACAAGCGAAAACGATGACCAGTGCTTGGGGTACCTAAAAGCACCGTTAGTGGATCGGGTGGATCCGAAGTGACGTGAGCAAAGAATGAAGTATGAACGCACAGAAAGCTCTGGGTGTTAAAGGATAGCTAAAGTCAATCACAGAATATCGCGCCGTCATCTCGTCCCTCTTATCCTATCCAGGTGCCGTTCCAACGTTGATCGCTCGGTATTACTGACGGCCATGGGCGACGGTAACCACTCACCATTAGGTGGGCTATTACCACCATTACCATTATATGCTCGTCTGCCTACAACAGCAATAAAAAAAACTACGAGGGGTTTTTTGTTCGACTTTCATGTAACGCCTCCACTCCAAAGGAGCAACGTCATCGTGTCCCAATTGTAGGTACTTGATAACTTAAAAGTTGATTTAATTAAACAAATTTTGATATCGGTTCGGCAGCGATTTGGTTTTGCCCCCTTGCACTGCTGACGTCTACTGGCGATGGTAACCACTCTCCACCAATTGGAAGCAACGTCTTCTGAGCATTTTCTACGAATAAAAACCGCTTACCCGTTTGCTCTTAACATAGACGTCCAATCCAAGATGTGATATCCCGTGATCCGAAATCCGAGATCCCAGCTAAGGTCTGACTTTCCACTTGTAAACACTTCTACAGTTACGATTTGAAAAATTTCTACATATATATAAAAATTAATTGCTGTTCGTTAGTTTCGCTAAAACTTGAGAGCGGCTGGACCGATTTGGCTAATTTTGGTCTTGAATTACTTGTGGAAGTCCAGGGAAGGTTTAAAAGGTAGATAAAAATTAAATAAAAATAACAATTTTGTTTTCCCTTTGATGTGTCCCCCGTTGGACGGATTCCGTTTGTTTGTTTTAAGTTTATTGTAGACAAAAGTTTAGGTCTTTTATTTATCGATTGAGGCACTACGAAGTCTACCGGGTCAGCTAGTTAACAATAAATACTACATTTATTTGATTTATGAGCTCTTTGTTCTATTTGCTAAAATTAAGTCCTTGTCTCTAAACACAAACATATATATTTATGTTCAAACGTTAAATGTTAATTGGCAAATGCAATTCGGTCAATTAATGCAGTTAAAATAACATGATAGATAAATTTAATTTAATTGTACAGAAGTAACCTATTTTCGAATGATCAATGTCTCAATGCATGCATCAATAAAATGCACATCTCTTGAGGATTCGCGCGCGTCGTAAATTTGTTAATGCCTAGATAATGGATAGGACTCCGGCACGGTCGGGTCGTTTTCCTTATTACTGAGGTCGTTCAACTAAACTGGCGTCTGCTACGAGTATATAGGCACACTGAATCTTAGGCGTAAAGTTACATTCTAGTTATCGACAGCTTGGTGGATTCTTGTGAAATTAAATTATTCGTCACGGATGTTCAGAATTCGGTATTTTGGGTTGTTTTTTTTTTGTATATTATTTATTAACGTTGAATCTCAGTAAGACGATTTATATACACAAGCATACCTATACGTTAAAAAATATCAAGTTATACGGCGTATTGTAAGTCCGTACAGGTAGGTTCCCCTATCCTGCCTATTTCTACCGCAAAGTAGATACCTACGTTTTTCAATTCAACTAAGAGCTAGAAGAGTTCATGTCTCAAAACAGGCGACTGTATACGTGATTTGTCTAAAGGCTCCGGTGACCACTTAACGCAAGGCGATTTGTGAGCTCTTTCACCCACCTAAGTAATAAAACAAGATAAATAACAAAAGCCGCGAGCAATGACCTATAGAACCTGTCAAAACGTGTCAATAAAAAAAGCTATGAACAAGCTACGCATTTAGCACACTAATTAAAGTGAATGTGGTAATTTGTAAGTGCATTCATTACTGGCGACAAATTTAAAAAAAAAATATTATGTATTGAAGGCTGACACTGTACTGTTTAAGAATAAAAAGTAATAAAAATAACACAATTATTTAATTCACAAAGCTATGAATTTATGAATACAACCTCCGAATACCTAGTTACTCACATAATTAAAATTTAGTTATGCCCAGTGATCACGCTATACAGTCGGATCAATGTAAATATTTACTTTTTGTTTGTTATTTTTATTAGAAATAATTGTGTGTTTGTTTTTATAGAAACATGGAATTATCTATTTTGAAATGTTCCATTTTCAGTTGATGTTAACGGCTAACTGATGTCTCTGAAACGGTAGGTAAATATTATGTTCTAGTGAACAAATTTACCTTTGTTTGCTTAAGGTAAGGAAAATCCGGAACAAACATAATTTTACTTTTATATTTTAAACTTTTATATTTTTATGTTACATTTAAATCTTTATAATTTTAATTTTTTAAAAATACATTAAGAATAAATTATATCAATTACACTTAACAATGAGACTATCTTTCAATAAATCAATCCTCAAATGACGAAGAGATCGGTAAAAATACTTAAAAATTCATATAGTTGAACATAGAACCTGAAACCTGAACCTGAACCCTTTTTTGAATGTTAAGGAGGATTTTTACATTATTAATTAAATAATACTTTTCGAATCAAAATTTAATAGTTAATTAATTTCTGTGTAAAATAATGCACAACAAAATGTAATAAACGAACTACATTTAAAAAAAATCTTATGAGTTGATTGATTTGTTTAGGTAGGTAGGGCTCACGTAACATTAAGTGGCCGCCGGAGCCTATAAACGCTCCCCACAGCCTCCCCACTTGAGAATGAAGTCTCAATTGTTTTAGTTTAGAGTTTAAAAATCATTTAAAACTACTAAATACTATTTTCTTATTTTAAACAACCTGTATACGCTTAGTCGATGGATGTGAATGTATGCCGGATTGTCGGCTTTCATATAACGGTCAGTTTCAAGACAAGATTGCGTTTTCGTTCGTCAATATTCTAACTGTACCGTCATCTTGTACATTCCTTAAGTACATTTTAAACTCAATTATTTAGTGGCTTTCTGTTTTTTAATTTCAATGTGAGAGTTTCGAAATTATTATTTATTGTTTTGCTAGTGACATTCGGCATGTACTGCCTATTTCTGCCCCAACTAATACGTTGGGACAACTGTAATACTATATAAATAGAGGTCCCGCAGTAGTCGAAATTCGACTATAATTAATTGGAATTGGAATTGTTGTTGTACACTATTATCATTGTATTTTGTACTTCTATAATCACAAATTTTGCCCTAACTACACTATGAAAAATATTAACAAAGACAAACTATTTAATCTATTCTCAATTTGACCACAGACGTCAAGAACAAAAGTTTGACAATAAATAGTATGCATGCGTGTGTGCGTCAAATACATTGTCATGGTATGTAGTGTGTGTAATGTTTTCTTTATTGATTTAATGTATCTTTTGTGCATTATTTTAAAAAAATATTAGCATTATGCACTTCTTCTCTATATTCTCTATAAGTGTGGAAAATTTCATACTCCTCCGTGCGCGCAATTTTCGTAAAAAGGGATACAAGATTTTTGCTTCACGTATTAATATATAGATAACTGGGATTGAGACTTGATAGTCTGAAGTAGGTGCCATTATTAAGGTTTTCTATACGCTCCGGTAACTACTTAATTGTGGAGTGTGAGAGTATTCACCCATTAATTACAAAAAAAGCGCAAATTCTATTGAATCAATAAAAAAGCATTTTACAAAAATATGATATTCCCGAATAAATCGTAAGTGCGCCAAAATGAAGCGAACGTGATCGGATATTTCGACGGAGAACCAGTGTGCTTAGTACGAGTTTTTTAACGTTCTCGATAACGTTAAAGTTAACTCATATTGTATGGCGTTGGAACTTTATCCCACGTTTGCCGCTAGGGGCGCTGTTCCAACTGCATACAAATTTGAGTCAACTTTTACGCTATCGAGAACGTTAAAAAACTCGCACTAAGCACACAGTTACAACACTAATGCGTAATGATTAAAAAAAAAAACATCTAGATAGGCAATTATCCTAAGGTCGTTTTTTCAACGAAACTTTCACCGATGCCGTTAACAATCTAAATGAATAATCAAATACAGTTAGCTAGTAGACTAGTAGACATAGTCACATTTAATATTGTATTATTTGACTTTAGGAATACTGAAAAACTAATCGACCTGATTTCTTGTAGGTTAGCAAACAGTAGACTAAATTAAACACTTTATCTTGTCCGTGTCATAAACTTTGCTAAAATACACTATTATTGTAATGATATTCGAACGGTTCTGCGTAATACAGATAAGAGCATTGCAATTAAAGTAATTCTTAATAGGTCAACACGCAATATTCGTTGTTATTATAATAATATGAAATGTGTCTAGATCATAACATCAGAGATTTCTCGCATTGACATCGTTAGACCATTGATATTAGTATCGTTTGTCTTTTATTTTACAAAGCAATTTTTTGACCAGCGTTTCCCTTTTGATAATTTTCATTTATGGCCGTTAAATGTCTTTGCCTTATTTATATTGCAATTAACTTAAAGTTGAATTTCTCATGTCGTCTTCGATTTCTTTTAGACGAAATCTAGTGAAACGAACATTTAGGATTTGTTCAGAAATCGGAGAGGTATTAAATATAAATTAATTTTAAAATATGAAAACTAATATATGTATGCACACATATATGTAAGTGTTTTAAATATATTCACCCAAATAATGACTTAAAAGAAGAAACACAATGCAAAGATCTGCTTTATACATAAATATAAATACTTGTTCTGACTTATTCATCAGCCCAATTTAAGGCTATACTGCTGGGACTTCAAACTTGATATTTAAGCTGCTGATGCCTAACAAGTTAAGTGTCTAACTAGGGAAGGATTTTTGTAAAATCCTCGTAAGGATAATCGTCAATTTTTTCTCTCCTACCTATGCTGATAGCCTTGAGAGGCTATTTCAGCTTCACCCTAACGTGTAGGTGAGCTCACGGGGCTTAAACCGGGAATGTTGCTAACACTGGCCCCAGCAAGAGCAGTGCCTCACAGAATCTACCACCGGATCGGAAACGGGACCCACTGAGAAGATCCGGCGAGAAACTCAATGGCCTAATCGTCAACGAGTAATGAAGGTTTGTATGAAAGTCTGTCATTAAAACACTTTGTAATGCAATCATTCATATTCGCCGAATTCAAGATGCCTGACATGCGCACCTAGGACCGAGGATAAGAAAATATTTTAAAGCTTCGCTCTAATATCCTGACCGGTATCAAAAGGGAAGAAATGGATGAGATTGTTGGGTAGATCGTTTTACTATTTAAGTGTATTTTTTTATGTTTTTTAACTACTTAAATTACTTTAAAGTCACAAGCACGAAATTTTATAAACATGATTCTGATTATAAATAAACGTATACACGTATTCCGGCGTTTTTCAAAAGTAACAACCCTAAGTTGAAAGTGTGTTTGGGAAGTTCGTCACTTTTGAACGGATCATGATTTAAATAAAGAAGTCAATTTTATAAAGTTTTACACAACAAATAAAAAAAACATTTACAAATTACTGTTATGTGCTTTCAATACAATAATCCTGATTCCGAGGCCGTTTGAAGTTAGAGCGTGTTCCTAGTAAATAATATCAATGTATGTCAGATCAGAAAACGTTTGGCCACAAAGACTAGTGTGTTATGTTAGACTATTTAAAATATATAAATCATCACAACTTAAAAAGACTGATAAACTTTTTCGGTTAGCTAGCTACCTTTAGCATATTCAAAACTAAAATGTCATATTTGATTGTGGCGTCTTATCTAGTAAAAAACCAGTTAAAACACGCATATAGTAAACACGGACTACCGACTACCGGCTGTCACAATTTATATCTTAATAATTTTTAATGTAGGAAACGGGTCAAAGGCTAGGCCAATTAATTGGATAAATTTGTGAATCCCCAGAGATAAAGCTGCAGAGAACGTGTAATTAAACTTTGACAATGACAGAGTTTTCAAAAATTTTGGTGGTAGGGCTTATTCTGAGCCAGTCACTATTGTGCTTATCTCTGCCATAAAGCAATCATGCTTTCCCGTTCGAAGGACGAAACAGTTGGTAAAGTAAGTAATTGAGACTCCTTCATATCTCAAGGTGGGTGGCAGCATTGAAAATTTAACATGTTGATTTAGTCTCTTTAATAAAGGATATAATAAATTTTGATGAAAATGTTAAGCGAATGCATTTAAAAAATAACAGTAAAAGTAGCGAAACGTAAAAATATTTTGCTTTAATTGTACTTAAGCAATGAAGTGCTTTGAGGAATTATTCGAGATGATCTGAACATCTCCTTGTTACAATCGAACTGTTCGCAATGGGAGCACAGTTCATCCCTGCTGCTTGGACATGCTGTGTTCATCGATAGTGAGTTTTAAGTCGTAATTGCCATTCGGATCCGGATGAACTCTCCACACCGGTGTCCTATTTAACCGACTTCAAAAAAGGAGGAGGTTCTCAATTCGCATGTATGTTTTTTTAATGTTTCTTACCTCATAACTTTTGACTGGGTGAATCGAGTTTGATGATTCTTTTTTTATTAGAAAGCTGACGCTTCCCGGCGCTTTTCGTCGCCGTGTAGTCCTATTTCAATTTAGTCCAGTTCTAATAATGGTATCCATGAGAAAGCCATATAAGTCTTAAATTTGCATTAAGTACGCGCGCGACAAATAGATGAATAACTCGATAACTTAATATCACGGCAATCGATTTCGATGATTATTGTTTTTAGTGTATATTAATTTGTAATGGAATATATATATTTTTTTTCTATTTGAAGTCGGTTTTCGTTAAAGCATGTCTATTTACCATTATTCAAAAGTGTTATTGAAAACAGTACGAAGTAGATAGCGTATTGACTGTGCCTCTTGCATTGCTGCTGTCCTCGAGCAATAGTAATCAGTTACAATGAGGCCATAAGCTCATCCGCCTGCAGTGGCAAGAAAATAAACATGACACCATTTAATTGTATATTTAGCTCGCCATTTCTGTTTTGACATTAGTATCGGCTAACGATCAATTGAGTACAAAACTAGGTTAATGAGATTTCGAATAATTATGTTTACTTATATCTGTATGTCTGAACTTTGTTATTAAGGATAAACAAATGATATCATACGAGTGACACCAAATTCACCTCTCGCTGAGAATATTAACATTCCTATCTACGAGTTTTTACTAAAAAAAGACAAAATACAAGCAACATTTTTAACATAATTGAATATTCATTGTTGTGATTTTCCATTAGTTTCGGTGTGTATTTACTCAAAAATTAATAAGGTAAATTGATTTTCACTTACACGTTTGTTTTCGGTTTAGATTTTTTATTTACTTTATAACGTTATTGGATCGAAAGTGTCATCAAACAAAAAGTTCATAATAATTATCCTTTGCAATTTCTATAATTGAGACGGATCTATTGACGTCTCTTATGTTGAATTCCATCTAAAGATTTACAGGATATTAAAGAAATAATTACACAACACAACATAATGTATATCTATAGGCTCAAGAGTCATTTTTGTAAAAACAGTGTATTTTAATAGCATTTTCTTCGCTTTTTGTAAAAGTGATTAAACCAACATTTTAATCCAAAATCGGACAGTCTTAGCTATTACAGCGATAACAAAGAAGATGCAGATCCGAATCGATACGACGATACAGTACGTAGTTCTATTAGTCTATTCTAGATAGTTCTATAGCCGCTTTTTTTGACCGCGGGCCGAATCTCCTTGTGGTTGTTGTTATGTATTCGACTAAGAAGAAGAATTAAGCGTAGATGTTCACAATTCATTAGAGTCAATGTTTGTCGAGGACACACTGGTGACAATTTGCTAGTTTACGACGTAATAATACGAGTGAACTCCGCTAGTGTGCGTCATATAGGGTTGGCTAAGACTCCGTTTTTTACGAACATTACAATTTCCTACAGCTATTATTCATTAGACAGTTAATGTTGTTTATAAATTTAAAAATATGCACATAATAACAAGCTGGAACTAAAAAAAAGTATTATTTCTTTAATCCTGGTGACCCTGTTCAGGACATTGGGCCAATGTAATGGAATTGTTGTATTGTAATCGGTTGTTGATGCGTGTGCAAATTTTTCAGTCAATAGCACGCCTTGAAGTTTGTGAAAATAACGATAAAATGTCTCATTATGTAGATAGATACATGTAAAGCTAATAAGCCGTCGTAATTTGAACTGTTTAATTGTATTTTATATACGTTTGCGAGGATTTCTGGGTTAAGATTTCTTGAATTATTTCATGTCATCTAAAGGACGATATCACAAAAGAAGACAACTCTACCAATTAAATTCAAATCTATTTATTTACGTTCACGGTAAAATATCACAATAGATGAAATAAGAACAAAGACCTTGCTTCTTTCTTTGAGGAGACTTCTAGCAGAGCCGTGGTCCTCTCAGGTCTATTATCAGTACTTAGAATCTACCATAATTTTCCTTTGCTATTTATCAACCGATTTTTTAAGTTTAAAACCTATTGACGGCCTGATTACAATTGTTTGTTCAAAGATAAACCGTTTATTTCTTTCAAAGTTTCAATAACAAAACAACGAATAAATGTTATATAAAATGAAGGAAATATTGAGATATAATAAAAAGTAAACAGCTTAATCTCTTTGACTTTTTGCCTTTGATGTCGGTAAGTAAAATTTGTTCATTTGTAATTAAGACTCTTAATTTATTAATGTAGATGGGAATCTTTAAGTGGATACCAAAGCCATACTTTATTAGTATAGATGGAATGTAGAGACTAATGATCCTATTTAAGCGGTTACCAGAACCAATAGATATGACAACGCCATTGTAGTCTCTCAGTTAGGGACATAAAATCGAAGTTTCGACTATATATATCAATTGATAATTTACTCTTCAAACCGCAAGTTACTGCTTCCAGACAGATTTCGGCAGGCTGGTCGTACCTATGACTGCGAGCTCAGAATTCGTCCATCCATTTTTCAAATTGAACGCTGCACCACGCTACGTGTAATCTTGTATTTATTTATAGAGGTGATCGAATCCGATTAGTCCGAACTGGTTTGTACTGAACCATTTATTTCACCGAGAACAAAATAGGTGGTACAAAATAGGTGTGAGTGCGTAGTGAGTACATATTTCAAGACGGCAGCGAGGATTTTGTATAGCTCTAGATTTGCAGACGATTTTCCGATCCACCCGATTTTAGCTTTCGGAACCCATTAGCGACTCGACTTGATTGCTGCTGCTCACTTTGAGTTATGTGGTCGAATTCACAAATTGTAGCACATCCCACGCTTCAGGTCATAAACTGTGATTCCATATGATCTAGAGTTCCTGGCGGTTTCCACTATATGTGTGAGTGGTTTCTGGGTGCTGGAATTCTTCGGACATATTGCTCGTAAAGAGGGTCACAATCTAGAACAGCTGATGGCGGCAGGCAAGGTAGATGGCAAACGTCCCAGAGGACGCAGTCCCGCTCGGACGCAGTCTCCAAATACGATCTTCTATGAACATCAACTTCCACAATGCCCTTCATGAAGCAAACTTATGTGGGAGGTTGAACTATAACCAAATCAGTGAGTTCGTTTTTGCTTACGACCGGCCAGTCACTGTTTAGTCGAAATGGCTGTTACAAATGTTGTTAAATGAGTGTTAAATAAATAATTCAGAGCATAAGTACTAATATGTACTAAGTAATTTTATTAGAGGAACATAAAGCGTTCACTACAATACAACTTTGCAAACACCAAGTAAATTAAAAATATACGATATTTAGTTTTAGACATAAAATGAATTCGAAAAAGTTTCATACTAAACTTAAAATCGTATAAAAAATTATTTCCCATTTTTATTGATAAAAACGTATTGCCCAAATTTCGCAGAAGAAGAATCTGCGTTTATTTTTTATTTTAAGTTGATTAAAGCATTTATGTTGGTATTACATGTTTTTTTTTAAGATCACACAATTTTCATAATTAAAATTACTATTAAGGTTATAAGGGTATATTATTTTAAATCCCCTAATTATGTTTACGGCTCGCGAAAACCCAAGGAAACATCTATCATAGAATTGTTTGACCAATTTCCATATGAGTGAGCCTGCATGGTACATAAATCTATCAATATGGTTCTGAATTCGCGAATTCTTTTTTGTTGATGCAGACGACATGACTGTCCACTGTCGTCGGAGCTTACCTCGGGACCCGATCTCGAATGACCATCCTGGTCTTCGGACCGGAACGCACGATCGCCTCGTGGCGCTGGCGCAACGACCGCTACGTTGTTTCACTAATCCAATAAATATTTCTAAGCCTTACCCTGTCTTTTACTTTAATCCTTTAAAGCTTGTCCTGACGAAAATGTAATTCGGTAAAACGTTATAATTTTATTAATATACTTTTTTGATGTACTACACTCAATATTAATCGTGTTTTTTTTATTGCCCTTGTGGGCAGACGAGCATACGACCAATCTGATGGTGATTGGTTACCGTCGCTCATGGACTTCGGCAATGCCTGGGGCAGAGCCAAGCCGCTGCCTACCGAAATTAATTGAATATCGTGTAATTGAAAATCGAATTACGTTCTAATCGATATTTTACGGCTTACGGACACGCAGTGCAGGGACACGGGAGTCATCGTCCTGTGCAGCGTTATGGAACCATTCAAACAAGTCCGCTCAATCTGGTTGTTTTTTTTTTGCATTATTATAAAATTCCTTTTCATGTCATTAACGTTATTATAAGATCCCATAGAAGGTTTTCGAACTACAGCCTCTCAATTACAGAGGTAAAATAACGAAAAAGTTTGAAAAGAATTCGAATCGACTTTTTGTTTGTTTGAGTAATTGTCGGTTCTCCGGCAGGTTTATTAAATTATTATAACTCTTTTAGATTTTTTTAATTTAGCGCTTAAGCATTTTTGTTACTATATAACTGCTCTAAACCTATCTTTTAATTTCTAACCAATCTCACCAAATTCAAAATATAACTGATTGTATCCTATGCAATAGCTTACTCGCTAAATTTATTTAATATACATAATTGCCATTATGAGAAGGATATACTTATTATTAGAAAAATACCGGGCAAAGTGGAGGAGCTTAAGGAGGAAAGTGGACCCTGGGAAAACGTTAGGAAGAAGAAGAAGAAGAAGAAATAATTGCCGTTATATGTACAATAAATTCGATTTATCTCATATTATTCTAAAATAAAGCCAACGCGATCATTTCTTGAAATCATATCATTATTACTTTATCCAATCTCTTTCTCAGAAATATACTCCGCGATGACTTCATCGAATTTTTTTTTTACCTAATGCTGCCCATTTCAAAATATTTTAAATGCTTCGGTCTTCTCCGATCGAGTGACTAATGAAGTTAATTATTTACGAATTAAATTGAATTTCATGCAGCAAAAACTATCAATGGGTCCGTATAATTTTTTTATTTTAATTTTATACAACTAAATTAGCTAAAAGTAAATAACGTAGATTTATTTGGAGATATTTTCGTAGATTTATTTGGAATTAATTTAATGTAAATATTTGCATAAATATTTGAAATTGTATATCTCGTAATAATCATGATATGTCTTATATTAAATTAGTCGTAGATTCAAAGTAAAGTGTGAAAAAGAGATCTCTCCGAGACACTTGTTTCCTAAATGCAAAACCAGTAGATTCTGATTTAATAAAGTAAATCACTCATTACCAGGTGCCGGTATGAGATATTCTTGACTGAGTCGTCATGCTGTTCCCACCATTTTACCGTTCATTAGTGTCTCTTGGGCAACTGGTACGTCAGAGTAACTTCGGTAATTTTACCGCCCACTGAGTTTCTCGCCGGATCTTCTCAGTGGGTCGCGATTCCGATCCGGTGGTAGATTCTGCGAAGCACTGCTCTTGCTATGGCTAGTGTTAGCAAATTCTCTCAGGTTGAGTCCGTGAGCTCACCTACCCGTCCGGGCGTAGCTAGAATAGCCCCGTAGGCTACCAGCGAATAGGTAGGGGGAAAAAAAGTAATTTTACAACTATAAATATTGCTTTTTTTATTGCCCTTCTAGGCAGACGAGCCCACCTGATGGTGAGTGGTAACCGTCGCCCATGGACTTCAGCAATTCCAGGGGCAGAGCCAAGCCGCTGCCTACCGCTTAAAATATGCTTGTATACGAATAGGAGTAATCGTGTTTTATTCTTTTACTGACCGTTTTCAGGTCAATATCCTCTTGACTCGCAATATCGCTTATATTATGCGATAGTGGCAGCATCGTCGAAGTATTTTCTGTGATTTTGACGTAAATATTACAAGACTAATATTTTGTTAAAATTTTTCGAATTTAAGAACTATGAAGAACGAGTTTTTTTTTGTTGTTGTTTCTTATCGATTCAATCGCATATACAGGCGTTTTACTGCTTTTAAAAACTTGTATGGAATTTAATTAAAGCTTTGTTTCATGAAAAAATAAAGAATCCGGGCTCACGATCACGGAAAAGGATCGTCTTGTCACGATTTCGCCTACACCAAGCTCCGTGACTTGCGCTTCATACTTACATTAATAATACAATAATACTCGTTAATTATAAAGTCGGAATGTTTTGTCTAAAGATATTCAATCGTAATTTTTTGTTACATTTATCTCGCGGCAATGGTGTTCACGACGGGTGTTTGAATAACATTGTAATTATGTTGTTTTTTTTTTACATTGTCTATTGATTTGTTATTTTGAAAATTGTTGTCTAAGTTTTTTTTACTTAATTGTCTGAAAGATTTTTGTTGTCTGATAATAACTAGATTTTAGTTTTACGAAACTTACTGTTTAACCGTTAAATTATGGTTTTAAAATATCTTATCAATGATTCAAAACTTAATTAGATTTTTTTAAATACAGCGAAATATAAATAATATCGTATAAATCGTACTTACCAACGACGATACAGCAAACAACACACAACAAGACGAATGATTTGTACATTTTAAAATTGAATAACGTTATTTGTTTAATGTAAAATTTAATGCGTATCGGAGAACGGCAGACACGGCTTACGACGACGAAGGCGGGTTTGCGAATGCGAACGCCGACGCTCTCTCCTCCAGATAAAAACTAAAAAGCGTTGACTTGCGTTTATAATTTTATCACCAGACTATTGAATGTCCAATTTATTAAAAATAATAAGTCAATAATAATTATCGGTCATGATGGCCCGGTCGCGGTTAGTTAAGTAAATTAGAAAAATAAATAATAATCAAGGCCCGCTTGTCTTTAATTCTAATAAAGATATTAGAGCTTATCATCCTTTCGTAAATAGAAAATTAGTAATAGGTTTTTTTTTATTTATTACAATATTATAACACAAACATTAATATAAAATCAAGAAATGGTGTGTTACTAAATGTATATGTGTATATACAAAAAAGAAAATTGTGTAGATAGTTTTTGAATACTGTTAGCAAAGCTTCCCTCACCATTAGGCAGTTTTAACGGCAGAAACTAGAAAAGGTTTTTGTTGATGTATCTCCCCTTGATTTTTTTAAAATAAACCTTACAAGATAGTATCATAATAAAATATGATCACAGATCTTAATTTCATCATGAGCACTATCAAAGACGAAATTTAGTATCAGATAACCTCTTTGCTTCTGGAGTCTTTAATATTTTTTTCCATACAGAATAATGTTTTGACAAACAATTTAATTTTAGATGTTTTCCAATAGTTTCATTTGTTTTTAACATGCGTTCCATATCATTTCCACGTATATATATAAACTACACGCATTTTTAAAATGTACAACACGAAATATCGTAATGCTAATGAAGAGATTAAATATTAAAAATAGTTGAAAATAATTCTAAATAGGTGACTTTATGTTTTTTTTTTGTAGTTGAGTAGTTTTTGGATGTAGTGCATCTACTAGTGAATTAGTTCTGAATTGCAATTTTTAAAATGAGATGACAATATTTTTTTGGGAAATTGAGGTCTTTCTCGATTCGATGAAATAATTAGACAAATTCTTAACAATGAGGTTACCTGTATCTTTAGTACAATTTACATTGTTGAGATTCTAATTTAGAAGTTGAAATATAGAGCAATGCATCTGATTTTTTTAATACTCACTAAATTATTTCTGTACATAGTTGATTAGTTATTTTGGTCACCTATTTTATAATTGTACTATTATGATCCAATACTTATATGATACTGTGGTAATGTTACTTTTAGTTAGTCACTGGTGGTAAGACCTCTTGTGATTCCGCACGGGTAGGTACCACCGCCCTGACTATTTCTGCCGTGAAGCAGTAATGCGTTTCGGTTTGAAGGCTAGGGCAGCCGTTGTAATTATACTGAGACCTTAGAACTTATATCTCTACGTGGGTGGCGCATACGTTGTAGATGTCTATGGGCTCCAGTAACCACTTAACACCAGGTGGGCTGTGAGCTCGTCCACCCAACTAAGCAATAAAAAAAAATTTAGTATGGTATCTCGTATGTTATGTATGCAGTACTTATGAATTTGGTTATAATTTTGTTGATTTGTTTTTGTTTTATTTAATTACGAGTATATCGGTTTTACATAATTTTTGATTAATTAATCACGTTTTATTTTATTGCCCTATTTTGTTATTCTAATCTTAATAAGAGAAAGGCATATATTGTTATTTGCGACACTGATATTTCAATACATTATTATCCTCCTATAAACTGAATGTTTATTTTTTCTGTAATATAATTGTTCCCATTTGTGCATGTCATCATCAGACATAAACTTTTCGTTGTAATAAATGAATATATTCCGGATTCCCTGTCTGTTTATTGTATCAATATACTTTTATGAAGTACTAGCTGACCCGGCAGACTTCGTAGTGCCTCAATCGATAAATCAAAAACCTAAACTTTTGTATAAAATAAACTTAAAACAAACAAAAGGAATCCGTCCGGCGGGGGACACATCAAAGAAAAAACAAAATTGTTATCTTTATTTAATTCCGAGCAATTTCATATTTTTAAACCTTCTCTGGACTTCCACAAGTAATTCAAGACCAAAATTAGTCAAATCGGTCCAGCTGTTCTCGAGTTTTAGCGAGACTAACGAACAGCAATTCATTTATATACATATAGATTCATTAGTCAACAAGTTCAAGCCAACCTTTTAGGTGTGAGTGTAATTTCCATTCGTACAGAAGTAAGTCGACCTGAAAGCGATGTGAAAGTCTTCAATGGCTGAGACTTTCTTCATTGGCTTCTACCTAACCGCGTGCAAGCTTTGAAGCTTCAATTTCAAACGCGTCGGTTTCACTGTAAAGTTTTGTAATGTAGAACGTACCTTACCAACCGGTTACGTGTTGACTCGTAATGTTTTCTTCGGCTTTCGCGGGTCGTAGAGATAATTCACACCAATTTGACTGTTCAATTTCGCATTTCTCGCTGTCGTTATAACATTTTGGATATTTCGAATACAATTTTCGTAGTCATGGATGTATTCATCCTTATTAGGTGTTATTCGTCTATATTTTAATATTATGCCAATTTACTAAGTACTGTTAGCACAATATTGATTGAGATTAAACCGTAAACGTAGTTCTGTTAATGTGAACTTTTGTTCATATATTAATTAATAATAATAGGTATATTTATTTATTAAAGTAGCCAGGACTCAATATGTTGTTACATCTCTTACAACTATGTTAGTATCAAAATCAACAGTTATGTAGGTAGATGTTTAAAGTACACAAATAAATAAATATGCAAATCATTGCTTTATCATCCCATGAGAAATGGCGCATCAGCTATTCAGATATTCACGATATATTTTTTTAAATTTTAATTAAGTGTTATTTAGTGTTCAGATACTGACGTGCTATTATTAGCTACTTACTCAGGGAACTTCTGGTGGTAGGACCTCTTGAGAGTCCGCGCGGATAGGTACCACCACCCTACCTATTTCAGCCGTGAAGCAGTAATGCGTTTCGGTTTGAAGGGTGGGGCAGCCGTTGTAATTATATTGAGATCTTAGAGCTTATATCTCAAGGTGGGTGGCGCATTTAGGTACGTTGTACATGTCTATGGGCTCCAGTAACCACTTAACACCAGGTGGGCTATGAGATCGTCCACCCATCCAAGCAATAAAAAAAAAGCCTCTTTTTCTGAAACATTTGTTGTTGCAAAAATCTCTAACCAAAAAATGAATCGAGAAATAAATGTTAATTAATCCGTAGTAAGTACGTCTTGAAATTTTTAAAATGAAACTAATGTTCGTTTCTCGTAGTTTTTAATTAAAACTTGTTAGTTAACGGACGGACGGACGAAGCCGTCAGTCATTTGAATGTTTTAAAAACGAACTAGCTGCAAAAATTAAAAACATCAAATGGGTATGTAAGGTATTTGGGTAAACCTACAGAAATGACTGTTTTAGACTTTAAATATCATTTTAAAAAGTCGATTTAGTGTTATTTTTTGTCTACTTTGCGTTAAGCGGTAACTGGAGGCATCAGAGAGTAAAAAAGACATTCATACGACGTCGGTCATTATAATTGGAGTTTCAGTTTTATTGCAATCACAGCGATCTTATCATTCAAATTAATTCTTCACGGTCTAAAAAAGAAAGCCAGTGATTTCAGTCCACACTGGCTCATAGTAGACTATTTTCTAATTATGTATTATGATAAGAATAAGAGGGAGAGCGAGATTGGTGGTAGGACTTATCACTGGTGGTAGGACCTCTTGGGAGTCCGCACGGGTTGGTACCACCGCCCTGCCTATTTCTGCCGTGAAGCAGTAATGCGTTTCGGTTTGAAGGGTGGGGTAGCCGTTGAAACTATACTGAGACCTTAGAACTTATATCTCAAGGTGGGTGGCGCATTTACGTTGTAGATGTCTATGGGCTCCAGTAACCACTTAACACCAGGTCGGCTGTGAGCTCGTCCACCCACCTAAGCAATAAAAAAAAAAAAAAAGATTGAATAAGGAAGATGAAAATATTTACACGGACGAAAGCTCGAAGAGGGCGTGCTGAAATTGCCATATTTGCTGATTAATATCCAACCAGACTATTTCATGGTAAGATTATTTCGCTTTTTTCTTTTGCTTCTAAATTAATACGTGTCAATGATAATTCTAGAACGAAAACCTTCCTTGTTGTCCCAACAACTGCGCAAATGTTTGACTCAAATTGATAAAAGACGCGCATAGATCTACAAATTTGTAGGTATGTAAATATATATTATTTATTTACTTTATACTAAATAATAGCGTATTAATTTCTTGCTCATTTAAAAACCACGTTTAATCATTTCGTTTTTTTGTTTTGTTATTGTACATATTATACAGAAGATAAATATATTATAAAAGATAAAGTTTATTCCTTTATTTGGAATGTATGTGTGTATATATGTTTAATTTATGTTATTATAATATAATTTATGTTATTTTCTCTCCATTACCTTTGATTGACTAATAGGGAATGGTTTAGGCATTAAATTCGAGATACATACAAATGCATAATGTGTTATTGTACTTGTTATTACAGTGTTATTACACTTTATGTATTTTTTTTTTGTTGCCCTTGTTGGCAGACGAGCATACGGCCCACCTGATGGTGAGTGGTTACCGTCGCCCATGGACTTCAGCAATGCCAGGGGCAGAGCCAAGCCGCTGCCTACCGTTTAATACTCTCCACAAGCCACGTTTGAAGAAGGAGATGTCAACAGATTTGTGTGTTATTTATTTATTAATAAACAAAAATAGGTTATGTTAAGTATTATAAAATGAGATGTCGAGTTAACCATAAAAACTATAGGAGAATAAATTACAGAAAGACTTAAAGCGTTCAATACAACAAAATATACAAGATACTGCTTTAAAATTGTAAGTCGTCAACATCAAACCGGCACGCTGTGGTTATTATTGCTGGCGATAATCGAAAGCGTAGACCTGTGTGTATTGCTACCGTACAATATTGTATTCCCGTTATAAAACGGGCAACCAGTATTACAATCAGTACCTACGTATTCTATAGTATATATGAGTCGTCTATTATCAAAGGTGGCAATCTGTGCATTTGGATAAAAAAATGTTATTGATATGTCAATACAGATTGATCTGAATATAATCGTCTCCTTCAAAGAATACGGTTCAAAACCTGCATTAAATAAAGGTTAATAGTTAACCTGTTATTTATCTAAGATGTCGTTCCGAAGAGTTTTGTGACTGCCAATGGAATACAAAGTCAATAATTCGTTTTTCTGATTTACCATTAATTGTCCAGAAGTCACATTGCCGGCTTTGATACTAGTCGACTCATATATACCCAGTATGAACTGTGAGCTTAGTGCGAGTTTTTTTACGTTCTCGATAGCGTAAAAGTTAACTTAAATTTTTGTGTGGAGTTGGAACGTTTGGCTAGGTTTGCCGCTAGGGGCGCTGTTTGAGCAAATTTGAGTTAACTTTTACGCTATCGAGAGCGTGAAAACACTCGCAGTAAGTACACTGTTCGCTTTTACAGCCTGTATTATACAAACCACGAGTTATAATTCGAGATGTGCTCCGCGGTTTCATTTATGAAAATTCGTAATATTTAATGAAACGTATTTTTCTGGTATCAATTAGGATTCGATTTAAAAATCAGTTGGTTGGAACATTTTTACCCTACCCTAGATCGTTACTGGTGTCTAAAAGACTATTCCAGGTACGCGCGGCTAGGTATAATATATAGTATATAATATATATTATAATGTAATATAGCAATAACGGTCGGGTCGTAAAACCAGTGCTACCATAATCATGTCATTTACCATACGAAGAACTATCTTATAATTGTAACAAGGTAATCAATTTTCATAATATATTTCATTCATACCGTTCAGTTATTTTTGAGTGATCGAAAAAGAAATATCCCAATACACAAATTTTCACGTTTGTCACTTTATTAGGTAGGTATACTCGTAGATAAATCATTAGAAATGTTTTTTTACGATTTTGAAGATCAATTTGAGAGAGAAAAACTATAAGTTAATTAGCAAATTCGTTTGATGTAGATGGATTTTTGAAAGGCTTGCTTAATCTATCAAGGACTTGATGAACGCTGATATCAAATTGTCTAGAGCTTAACGGTCAACTCGCAAGGCATGTTTTTCAGTTATTTTTTTTTTGTGTAACGGATGTATAAAATGAAAATTGCTCTGCTGTTGCAAGGCCGGAGGGGCGTCGACCCTCGCGTCCATCGACCCATGGTGTCCGGTGTCCTGTTCTCATAAACTATAACTAGACTGTCACAGGTAGGTAGTGATTGGAATTCAACGTGCCGGGCTTAGCGCAAAAAACGAGTTGGATTGAAACCTGCCTATGGCACTGATGCTCGTATCGCCGCCGTCTATGGCAGTAACAGCCTGTGATCAAATTAGCTGACTGTTTATTTGTTGAGACAGTGAAAAACTTTAGAATGGTTTTTTTTTAAACGGTGTAAATATTAGAGCGGTCTATTGACTTAATTCTTCATTCAGCGATAATCATGGCCTTTTAGACTACCTACTTTAGAGTATAAAACAGTATTGACGCCAGCCACTTTGAGATATGAGGTCAACGTTTCCAAAGATATAACACTTATCTTACGCTCATAATTGCACAATTACTTCGTGGCAAAAACTGACAGGACCCATGTGAGCTTCCAAGAAGATACCCACAACAAGCATTATTATAATAGGATGTTCCATGGGGAGTGCTCTGCTCTTGTTTGAGATGATATTATCATCTCGTTTTTACCATCGCACCGCCCGTCACCGGAGCAATTTTTATCCATACTACTTGGAGCTACTGCGTTCATCCACAGTGCGTTTCCAGAGATCTTTTTTGCATCGTACCATCCGGTTTTAGTATAAGCTCCCTTCCACGGTGTTTCTCGAGCACTATGACATGTCCTTCTTCAAACGAGGCTAGTGGAGAGTATTAAACGGTAGGCAGTGGCTTGGCTCTGCCCCTGCATTGCTGAGGTCCATGAGCGATGGTAACCACTCACCATTAGGTGGGCCGTATGCTCGTCTATATGACTATATGGCAATAAACAAAACCAACGTTTTTATTAATTATATTATGATAGCAAATTGTATAGGTGTTACCGTAGGTCATATACAGCAGAATGATATAATGCTACCTACTTTGAGGAATGAGGTCTACCAAAAGACGTTACGATATATATGTTTTTAAAATTTTTCATTGCGATTATGCGTTGTTAATCCTTCACCGTGGAACTGACTTCAAAGAACGTGTCAGATACGAATTTCACTCACTGGTGTCGAAGCCAAAAAATGCTCACTCGCCTACGGGATTGGAACGTCAGCATGATCGCATCGCTTGATATGAGTACACCGGGCGTCTCATCCAATAAAAAATGTTCTATGGTAGTCATATAGATATGTATATAATGATTTCTTGTTATCATATTTCTTACATCCATGACACGATGTCTGTAGTGCCACGGTCATCGTTTATATTTGTCGATGAATCACTATTGTATGGCAAAAAAATTTTTTTGATGGACGTTGATTATGTATTCAAGATATCTTATGAAACCGACAGATTTTACAATGTAATTTAATTATGTTAAGATAGGTTTTTATTTTCGTAAACAGCAATAATACGCGGTTTGTTAAGCTTTAGGTAATTGTACTTATTAGGTACAATTGACGATAACGCAGACGGATATCATTAGATGCCTTCAGCTCTAATACTAGGGGCAGGCTTAGGGACCCCGGTAACCGTACTCGTCGAACTCGACAAAGAGGTCGACGTGCAACCTAACCCATGCATCAGCCCGCTGAGTTTCTCGCCGGATCTTCTCAGCGGGTCGCGATTCCGATCCGGTAGTAGATTCATTCNCCACCTGGTGTTAAGTAGTTACTGGAGGCCATAGACATCTACAACGTAAATGCGCCACCCACCTTGAGATATAAGTTCTAACGACTCAGCATAGTTACAACGGCTGCCCCACCCTTCAAGCCGAAAAGCATTACTGCTTCACGGCAGAAATAAGCGGGGTGGTGGTACCTACCCGTGCGGACTCACATGAGGTCCTACCACTAGTAATGTATGAGTCTATGCATGTGTAATTTATTTACCAACTACTATGCCTGTCTTCGCATCACCTTTGCTGACTAATATAAGTCTTAGTCAGCAAATATGCCAAAATACACAAATAAAATACTTCGATAGGAAATTACCAGTTTTGCCCGTACTTTTTGGATAGATTAAAAAAAAAATGTTTGTGAAATACCAAAACATGTTTATTACAGAACGATCGGTCACTAACGATTACTTCCCATTTCATTATATAAGTCCGTTAATTAATAGCCGTTACGTTATTATAAGATCGAATAAATTTTTTTTAATTTACAACAATATTATGTTTACGTTAGAGTACAGAGTTTGTAATTACTGAGATTATATTTAATCCCATATCCTCTTATTTCATTTTATTTAATTTCATCCCAGTTGATTAATGTCTCAAATTAATTATCTTCATTTCATTTCACTCCATAATATCATTTTTCATAAAAATATGAATATAAATTAAAATAAGACATGACTTAAAGGTCTTAGTTACCAGGTCATAAAATTCCTATAAAATGTTTTTTTTTGTTTTTTGTATGTTTGTTTGCGCCAAGTCGTCGTGATCTAATAGGCAAGACACCCTGTTTTGACGCGTCATGTCATGTGATGCGATTGTTGTTGATGCGGTGTTCCAATCCAGCAGGCAGGTACGTAATTATCTAATGGAATACGTACTTGACATATGTTCATGAGTTATTTCCAAGGAGTAGGTAACATCGTGTAATAAGACGAAACGCCCTACCACCAGATATGTTTTACAAGACTAAAACGCAGAACCGATTTTGATGAACTTTGGTAGGAAATAGCTTGAATCCTGAGAAAGTATACAAGTTATGTATCGTCCCACTTGTCAACTGCTGAGTCTTCGATAACGCGATATAAATATATTGTAGTCCACGCAGGCGAATCTGCGCGTGGAAATATAGGGATTATATTGTAATGAATATAAATTTAATCGCCCTTTGTTATTTGTTCCAGAAAATTGTAGTATTAGTTATCTTACAAAAAAAAAAGATTTACATATAAATATCAAGTATATTTACGATCGTTAAAAGCCGTGAGAGTTTGGAGGTGTTTGCAACGATTATTTTTTAACGTGTTGCATTCGTTAAGTCGTTAGTAACGTGACCTTAAATTCCGATTAACACTGCGATCGGAAGTTATTTCCAACAAGATGTTAATTAATAATTGTTTTTCGTTAAACACGAATCATGGGAGCGGTGAATCCCGATAGCTTTTTATTTTGGACGGATTTTTTGATATTCGTGGTTTGACAAACGCGTCTGTGTCGCTTGATCAGTGTGCTTAGTGCGAGTTTTTTAACGTTCTCGATAGCGTAAAAGTTAGCCCAATTTTGTATGCAGTTGGAACAGCGCCTCTAGCGGCAAACGTAGGCAAACGATCCCATTCCATACAAATATGAGCTAACTTTTACGCTATCGAGAACGTTAAAAAACTCGCACTGAGCACACAGAAGAAATAATGGGGTTTTTTTTTTACCATCCAATCGCTGGCAGCCTAAAGAAGCTATTCCGGCTACGCTCTGCCGGGTAGGTGAGCTCACGGACTCAACCAGAGAGAATTTTCTAATACTAGCCCTAGCAAGAGCAGTTTTTCGCTAAATCTACAACCGGATCGGAATCGCGACCCACTGAGAAGATCCAGCAAACATCTCACTGCTTGATTCAGTATTGTTTCAGTCAACTAGTAGACGCATTCATTGGTTATCCTATTTTAGGTATGATATTATGGGAATGAATTGCTCGCTCCGGGCATTTCAATATTGCAATAATTGTTACGTTATAATGCCTCTTGTAAAAATGAACATTTAAAAAAATTATTTAATATTTAAAAAAAAAAAGACATGCCCGCTGAGTTTCTTGCCAGTTCTTTCTAAGGACGGAGGCTAGTTTTTGTGAATTGGCGGTAGTTCTTTTTGACGTTCAACAAGTGTGTACTTTCATTTATGTTGAATAAAAATTATTTATTTGATTTGATTTGATATCATATTGTAGTTTTTAAGTGGTCACCGCTCGATAAAATTCATAATTGTAATATTGCTAATCATATAACAAAATATTAGAATATTAGAGATCGTTATGTGTTACGTTTCCTTCATGGTGAAAACTCCAGCGTTTACTTTGTAAGGCTTACCGGAGTCAACTGTATATTTTACTCTATAGATCAATTGGTTTATGTTCAGTGAAACATGCTGACTAGCAATGTATTTTTGAATTTTAATCTTTTGTGTCTTCTTGCTGAAGGGATGTAGTTGTGCTTTTAAATGCTGAAATCTTATATGAGTACGCTAACATTTAAATATTATTTAACTCTCAGTTTGAAGCATGGATAGAAGTCGGAAAAAGTTGCTAGAGTCAGCAGTACAGATGGAGTCACGGCCCAGGCGGCTGGCCGATCCTTCGGCTGGTTGTAGGACCGTCGAGGCGATTCGCCCAGTCCTTGTGGATTGGGTGAATCGTGACAGAAGACGCCTCACTTTCCGGCTCACGCAGGTGCTGACTGAGCATGGTTGCTTCGGTGAGTTCCTGCACCGGATCGGAGCCGAGCCGAAGGCAGAGTACCACCATTGTGGTTGCGACTTGGACACAGCGGAGTATATGCTCGTCGTCTGTCCCGCATGGGAGGGATGGCGCCGTGACCTCGTCGCAAAAATAAGATACGACTTGTCGTTGCCGAGTGTTGTGGCATCGATGCTCGGCGGCGACGATTCCTGGAAGGCGATGTCAACTTCTGCGAGTGCACCATCTCGCAGAAAGAGGCGGCGGGGCGCGTTAGAGACGCACAAGCCCGCCGCCGTCGAGCGGGGGCCAGGGAGGCGGATGTCGCTCAAGCCCTGGTTCTCTAATTGTTTCGGGTCCCCCTCACATGTCAGTCTGGGGACAGGCGAGGGGGGCCCAAGAAAACGACGTGCAAGCTGCTCTGCCCGCGTTTTACGCATGAGCATCCGGGTGATGGAAGGTCGGCTATCCTCGATCCACGCTGGTTCTCACTCAGTGGGATATTCCGTAGGACAAATCACTCTAACCGGCGCCATCTAGGCGGGCTTCGGGTAGCCTGCCAACTGAGAGGACTGGTGGTCGTGGCGCCGACGACTGCCGGTCCGGAATCCCGAGGCGGAGGGTGATGGGAGAGATGTGCAGAGATATACTCCGCACTAAGCACTTTACTTCTCCCCTTTGCCTTTTCATGAGTTCTGACTCATGCGAGGATCGGACGCGGGTTGTTGAGCGACAGGAGGTTTTAGTCAGTTCGACTCCGACATGCCCCGCCCTCTATCCCCAGTGGAGGGCGGAAGTCCGGCGATTTTCTCCTGACAAAAAAAAAGTGGTTATAACAAGCAACAAATAGTTTGAAATAATTAGATAATATTGCATTTTAATCTCCCTAGGTGGCCAGGAGTTTTGGTGATTATAGATGTGATAACTAAAAAAATAACAATAGAGTTTGAGTACTTGTGTTTTTAAATTGAACGTAGGAGACATTCACCTCTTGCGTGACGGATTCATGAAATAATCAAATAATTGAGAAAAAATCACACATGGTCATCTGTCTCCATACCAGGATTCCTGGTATCATAGGAACCAGAGACTGACATACATGCATATCACATAAATATAGTTATATAGATAAATCCAGTTAAAAAACAAAAAAACCTGTTCGTCATATGAATGTTTGCTCAATGTGAGTATCATAACCTAACAAATATTCGATCGCTAACCACGATGGATTCCACCGAGTCGGTCAGAACTTAAGAAATTGTTATGAAGTTACTAAAATCACGAGTATTTATGCTTAAATTCTTTATAGACTACAAAGTTTCGTTTTCCATTTTCGTTTTCGGAGCCGATCTCTATAAATTCTTAATTGCAAGTATATAGTATCCTTACAAATTGTTTCCTTAACGTAATGTAGGTAATTAAATTTATTTTGTTACAGCTTGTGACGTCAAATTTCTAGACTTTAAACATGCTGATAACCCGATCGTACTGCGAAATTGATATAAATTATAACCTCTCCTTTGATAAACAACTATATTTATTGTTAATACTCGATATTCATTGGAGCCTATGCGTCAACATTTGATGTGCCGTGAAGGAAAATGTTTCGATAAATTTAATTAGTAAATAGTTCATGGTGAGATTGAATATAATAATATATATATATATAATATAGTATAAAATAAAATAACTGAGGCAATCGCATATTGTTCTCTTCATGATTTGCTGCTATCAAAGGGTAATTGTTTTGCTAAATTTAATGGAGTGAATTCACCACTCACTGATCACTACTTTTGGCGTCGAGAAGGCGTTCTTTAAGGAGTGAATATATTTTGTTTATCTGGAATGCGAAGATAGGTTTCTTATTCCTAAGAAGTCGTGGCCTAACGGATAAGACGTCCGGTGCATTCGTGTTGAGCGATGCATCGGTGTTCGAATCTTAGGCGGGTACCAATTTTTCTAATGAAATACGTACTCAACAAATGTTCACGATTGACTTCCACGGTGAAGGAATAACATCGTGTAATAAAAATCAAACCCGCAAAATTATAATTTGCGTAATTACTGGTGATAGTACCTCTTGTGAGTCCGCGCGGTTGGGTACCACCGTCCTGCCTATTTCTGCCGTGAAGCAGTAATGCGTTTCGGTTTGAAGGGCAGCCGTTGTAACTATACTTGAGACCTTAGAACTTATATCTCAAGGTGGGTGGCGTATTTACGTTGTGGATGTCTATGGGCTCCAGTAACCACTTAACACCAGGTGGGCTGTGAGCTCGTCCACCCAACTAACAATAAAAAATATTAAAAAAATACTGACTGAACCAGTTACGAGGCCTAGCTTGTGTTTTCACAAACTACAGCGTCTCTTTGGGGCTCTTAATAAGATTATTAGCTTATTGTGAAACAAGCTGAGAGTTTTTTGGGTTGTAACTACCTGTTATTGTTTTTTTTCAGGGGGGCTTTATTCCCAGTGTTATTTACTCTCAATGGATACTCCGGATAGTTTCGACCAACTGAAGCTAATTCAGCGCCATTCATTGCCAATTAATTGGCTATTTCGTTATCCTCAAAATAACTATGTTCCGATTTCAAACATAAGGTTCTTTCATGGAAAGGGAAAAAGTGTCATAGCGGATGTCACTCGTTGAGACTTTGACGTTCCGAAATCGAGCAGCAGCAGATTTGATTATAAAACTATTTCCTTCTAAATTTAAAAAGTCAGGTGCCTCTATGTTTTCTCTTAGCAATTATCTAAATAGTACAAAGAAGCGTCATAAAATTAAATGTAAAAGGTACTTAAAACCTCAGGGCCTATTGTGAACTCGGTCCGGGTCTACTAATCTAGTTATTTCTGCAGCGCAGCGTTTGTCTATTTCGATTAGAAGAGTAGGATAACCGTTGTTCGAGATTTCGATCTTATTGGACTACTTCTTAGCTCTAGACCTGTGGTATTTCATATAAATATAAATTCGTTAAGAATTTTTTTGCCTCTGAAAGGTTTTTTTACTAGCCACACTGACAAAATGATAAAACAACAACTGGCGTAGGGAGTTCAATACTAATATAAATATTAGCCTATCCACTAAGTACATGTATTTTCTACATGGATACCAAGTTTCAAGTCAATCAGACGCATGGTTCAGTAGTTATAACGGAACATCCGTAAAAACCACTGTAGATTTATATATTACTATAGATGGGTACATTGTTTGTAGACTTGTATGTGTGTTTGTGGTACTTTAAAAACAGGGAAAAAATCTGATCAATTTAAGGCTAATGAAATTTAGCCGAATTTTATATTTGTATTCGATCCTATAATCTGAACCTGTTTATCACTAAATAAAGACGCGCGTCGTATAACTTGGGTAATTTTGGCGAGAATTGTACTTTTAGATATTTCAATCAGCGGTCATCGCTCTGATTCGACGAGAGAAGAGTCGGACGTACAACTTAATCCACAAAACACAACCCATTAAGTTTTTCGTCGGATCTTCTCAATCGGTCGTGATCCCGAACCGGTGGTAGATTCAGTGAAACACTGTCCTAACATATTCTCCTTTGGACAGTGCAATCGCCGAATTCCGGGTTCAACAAGATATGCGTCAACTGTTGAGTCGCCGAATTCCGGGTATGAATAGTCCGGAGTTTGGACTCATAACATATATTCTACTATTATGTTTTATTCTTTCTAACACATTTAAAAACTGTACCTAATGAATGGGCCTTCTCTCTCGCACACAAACTTCATGTTAGATGTAGAGAAAATCAGTTTTTTGGATCTGGATCTCGGTTTTTTCGGACAGTGCATTCACCGAATTCCGGGTGCAGCAGTTGGTGTCAAAGTCGTCATTTTGAATGTTACTGTGCAAAGGTTCTTTTAGGTTGAGTGAGTTCACCCTCCTGTCACGGTGAAGCCAGCCCTTTGAGGCTACTGGCAGATAGATAGAAAAAAAGCGAGAATGCAGGTGGAATTTAGTGTATCATCTTCGAAATTTGAATAAATAGGAATTTTCAGGAATATATATTGAAGTACTTATACATATTGTTACAAATATTTGTAATGATAGTTAAGTTAGCAGATATATTATCAAATAATGTTTACGAGCAATGACGCCGGTTGCACTTAACTGAAGGCTTGCTCTAGCGAGACGCAAAGGCGTAATCAGTGAACTTAGTTTTGTTACGTAGACGTACGTATGACGTCACGGCCTTTCCGGAGTTAATTGGTACCTAGCTGTAGTTCTAATTGGTATCTAACTGCAGTTCTAGTCCACAGAATGAATGCCGTCACCAACCTTGAAATTTAACAATGAGGTCTCCAGGACAATTGTTTTAGAAATCATTATTATTTATCACTTTCTTCTCCACCTGCGAGTTTTGTTTTTTGGAACCTTTTGTCATTTCGCCTCGTACCTTCAATCTGTGCATTCTAAATTATCAAGTTTTGATTATACGGTTACAATGTTAGAGGAAGTCTGAAAGTGGCACCTGTGACAGAGAAGCTGAGAAGTGCGCGTTTGGGATGGTATGGACATGTGATGAGACGAAATGAAAATGAGGTTGGTAAGAAAATGTTAACTATGAATGTGGAAGGATACAGAGGAAGAGGTAGACCTAAGAAGAAATGGATGGCTTGCGTGAAAGAGGGTAAGAGGGGAGTGAGCGAAGAAATGGTATATGATAGAAGAGTATGGAAGGAGAAAACATGTTGCGCCGACCCCAGGTAACTGGGAGAAGGGCAGGATAATGATGATGATGATGATGATGAATGTAAGCAAGGGAATCAATTTTTATACTGAATATCAAGAAAATCACAATTAGTCAGTTTTTGAAATTTATGTCATAAAATAAAACAAACATCTCGTTTTTTTTTTAAAAAAACTTTATTTGATATCGGCTAAGGACTTAGATGAACAATACCTATGTTGTACAATATACGCATATATTTAACGTTATTTCTTAAAAAAAGAATGCTTAGTATTATTGTAATCATACGTATACAGATTTGACGTACCTAAAACATCTTTAGTCATACATGCAAATAAAGTATATATATTTTTGGTAATACATACATATTTTACTGCCCTAACTTTATATTATGTAGTAGTTAGTTATAAATTTGGAAAAATAACATTTAAACCTATTTTGGCGTATAGCGTTGAACGTCCGATTACCGATTCCAATAATAATTCGCAAAGTCACAGGAAACTGTCACTTAGATCTGGCCAAGTTAACGTTTTTACCTGGAAAAAAAATAATGTATGTATATTACGTGACAACCAAGATGAGGTCTACAATTAAATCGCTATGCTGAAGAGGCCTTTCGTCGTGGAATTACGGAGACCAGCTCAACATCAAGAAAAATTTCAAAGAATAAACTAAAGTAGGTATGCAAAATCAGATTCCACAACTAATTGAATGTTTAAAAGTGGGTATAGCGCTTGAATTACGGTGTTATTGAAAGCAAATAGCAGTCCGATAAAATCGTGAAAAATACCTATATTTGTTTTAATTCTTGCATAAAAACTTCAAAGTACTTGTCAAAAGAGTGATTCTTAATTCGTTTAATTTGGATACCAAAAGTACCTACATAATATAGGCACTACATGAGAAGTACAAGCTTTCAAAAAAGCTTTAAAAAAGGATCATCAAGATTGGTACGTTTAGAAAGAAATACGAGAGAATGGTTAAAAACAACGTTATTGCAAAATATCTGTCAATTCAGATACGAATTTTTTTCTTGTATGACTAAATTGTATGAGAATATTAAAAAATTGGAAAGTTAGGATTTCCAGTGTTGTGTGTACTAGAAACTGACGTACATACGGCTGCCCCACCCTTCAAACCGAAATGCATTACTGCTTCACGGCAGAAATAGGCAGGGTGGTGGTCCTACCCGTGTTGACTCACAAGAGGTCCTACTACTACCAGTAAAAAATCTCTGCAAAATACATTTATTAAATAAACTTTATTGCGAATAATTTAAATACTAAAATTCGGAAAGTATTATAATTTATTATTTACATAAGATACATATTTAATACAGATATATTTTGAGAAATCAGATTGAATTATTCATAGTTTTTACATTAAAACCTGTTTGGTCAGCGAAGAAATTTCACATTTATGCATTTCACAATAAAGTGTGAATTTAAATGACGTCTTGCTAGGGTCCGCGTACGGATAAAATCATTTTCATTAGAGCAATGCACTTTTCGTAATGTCAGACTTGGGTCAAACTAATCTGTAGTCTTTTTGCTGCTATCTTGAATTTAAGTGATGAAACAAATTATTTTTGTAAATTAATAGGTAAGATGTTTCGCTTTGACTCTAATTATTAGGTAAGATTTTTTGTTCCCATCAAACAAAAATTTCGTTGCTTTTTTAACATAATAAGACAATTAGGTTTTCGGTTGGTAGATGATTTTCTATAAAATAAGACGGTGTTATAATTTCACTTTTAACAGTTTAAAGAAGAATCAGGAAGCTAATTCCGTTCATCATTGGGAATTTAAGGCCTTGGATATTTAAATCAAGATATTAAATAGTTAAAAGGGTTAAAAGTTAAATATTTATAATAGCTTGAGGACATCGGTCCGATACTATTACTCTATCATAAGATAATCTGATTTCTACACGAAGAAGGCGATGTATTAACTTTTTATTTTGTAAATATACAGCAAATATGGTAAATTACCCGTTGGCAGTAGCAATGGCTATAGCGGAACCTTGTCCGCCACCGCAACCGCCCCCACACCCTGTAGGGTATCCATAATTGCCTTGATTACCGCCGTATCCGCCGCCGTGTCNATAACCACCGCCCCCGCCATAACCACCGCCCCCGCCATATCCACCGCCCCCGCCATATCCACCGCCCCTGTCGTATCCGTGGTGGCCTTTTCTGTAACCTGGAGCAAAAGTCTATGAGTAACTCTATTTATTGTAACAAAAGAAGTGCGAAAAAGCTAAAGCAAGGTGCACATTCAAAAAACAAACGTCATCAATCAATCGAAACCCTTCATGAATTTATTATCATTGTATTATTGTAATTTTGAGATCGTCCTCATTTGGCATTCCTTTACGACTTTGACCATGATGGTTTTTGTTGGTTCCTGCTGGCCATGACCAAAGTACTTGTGATGGTAATGATACCTATAAGCGCCACCTATGCCATAACAGAAGTCGTCGTAGCGCAGGGGATACGACGCCGGACCATATCGAGCGATTCGACAATGCCGGCGTTTAAATTCCCCAGGCAGGCACTAATTCTTCTAATGCAATACGTACTTAGGTAACTAATGTTTACGATGGAAATGTAACATAGTGCAATCTAAATCTCGAAATGCCAAATAAATAATATTTGCAGAATAATTAAACTACTGAGACATATAACTCGAGTTGGGTGACGGCATTCACAATGTGATGTCAATAGGTTCCGGCTTACCCTTGCATTTAACCGCGCAACACTAATTCTTTTTATTTTATTTTTTTTACTGGTTACTCGAGGTTACTCGAGCCCGTAGACATCTACAACGTAAATGCGCCACCCACCTTGAGATATAAGGTCTAAGGTCTCAGTATAGTTACAGTGGCTGCCCCACCCTTCAAACCGAAACGCATTACTGCTTCACGGCAGAAATAGGCGGGGTGGTGGTACCTGCCCGTGGGGACTCACACGAGGTCCTACCACCAGTAAGCCGGTGGACCGGAAGATCGATGAATTATCTCCCTCCTTGCGTCGTGTTCCTCAGTGCTGAGGGTCGTGACCTTTAGGAAGTACTTTTGTTTGGTCTATGTTCCTCCATTCCTTCCTGTCCACTGCGCAGTGGACAGCGACATTGACACTGGAGTCCAATGTCGCCCTAATTTAATCGGATCAGCGATGAACTATCTAAATAATAAATAAATAAAAACCTTTGAGTCCAAAGAACAAAGTCCGCTTCTGCCTGTTGAGAGTTCCCTTGTTATTCGCTTGGTCTTCAAGTTTCTGTAAGCAAAGTTCTAATAAGAACATATCGAACTTATTACGACTCATTCCCATTCTATAATATTTGAAAATCACAATAATATTTTTTAAGGTACTCAATTATTATTAGACGTATAATGAAAAATGTATTTTATTAAAATTTGTAACCATTCGCTTCCCTTAGATTTATTTGAAGAAGCTGTGAATTTCACTTGAAATTCTTCAACTTTCAAACTTTACATTAATAAAAGAAAAACCTAAAACTAAAAAATGACTGATTACTAATAATAGTCCAGACAAGAAGTAATTTGAAGAAGGAAGTGTAATCACATTGTTGATATCTTTGGATTTATCAAAGTCTAGTGCTCTTTAAATTCATAGAGATACCTGTCAGTTGATACACACATCGATGAACACACTTTTTGTTCACTGTTTTTAATTACGCTTCGAGCTTTAAAACAAAAAGGAGTAAAGCGAAAACAAGTTTTTGTGAGAACAAAAATATGTAACTATATTTTTTTGTTTCGTTTAAGTAACCGCATAGTTCTATTCTATTGGTATTTTTAATGGTCTCAAGCTATATGCAACTCTTGTCTCCTACTGCTTCTCCAAATAAGTCTTGTATTATTTCTCTTTTTAATTCCTTGAATACTGATAGCTGCGGACCTAAAAGTCTTATATAATTACATACATCTACATCTTGACTTTCTAATGCAAAAAATAAATTTTAAATAGGATAATTACGTCTAAAAGTATGAAGTACCTATCAAACTACTACTGTTTTTTTTAAAACTAGTAGCCCCCCGGTAGTCGAAATTCGACTATAATTAATTGAAATTATAACTTTGTACACTATTATGATTCTATTTTCAAAGTCTATTATACTTCTATAATCATAGACTTCGCCAAAAATACACTTTAGACAAATATTAATAAAGAAACAATATTTAATCTCTTTCTCAATTTGAGCACAGACTTTAAGCAATAAGAAAAGTTTGACATTAAACAAATAGTGTGCATTAGTGTTTGTGTCAAATACATGGTAGTGTGTGTAATGTTTTCTTTATTGATTTAATGTATCTTTTATGCATTATTTTAAATAAATATTAGCATTGTGCACTTCTTCATTATATTCTCTATAAGTGTGGGAAATTTCATACTCCTCCGTCCACGCAATTTTCGTAAAAAGGGATACAAAGTTTTTGCTTCACGTATTAATATATAGATATTATATAAAAGATGAAGTTAAAAAGAAAAACAAACGAAAACTACGACAAAAACAGGAATAGGATAATTTTGTATTCAAATATATTTTTACGTAGAATTTACTTCTTGTAGCAATTAATTTTTAGTGAGTTTAAATTTTGGCAAAAACTATCTAGTGGGTTTATTTTACAATAAGTTTTAAGGTTTTTGATGCAACCAATAAGTAGATTACGGTATCATAATAATTATTAAGTAACTCAAAACTATTTTATGGCTTAACCTCGTATTTATTATTTTCAATAAATTATTGCGCTGATCGAACATTCCCGTTTTCGTGATCACGGACGGCTAAAATTTAGCATGTAAAAATATTTTTATTAAACCCGCAAAAAACTTAGAAAATAATACACTAAAATTAGAATTTTTCTTATAAATAAATAAGTAGAGATATGATTATTAAATCTATTTCACAAAAAAATTATTTGACCAGTGCCAAAATGCAAGAATAACAAGTTATATTTATCAAACAAGCCACACACATATTGAAAGATAATATTTACCTGCACGTAAATAGGTTCAAGATGTCCCTTCAAAGATTTGGCTGAGGGTTCAGGACGGTGGTCTGAAATTTGTGGTTGAGCCAGGAGCACTAGTATGGGGAACTGTCTCGCTCGGTCCGTTACATGAGTTCTAGAATCCCTCGGGGGCGCCAGTACGGGCGCTACGAGAACTACTCGCTCGCCTCCATCCAAGGAGTTATCACCATCACCAATAGACGCTGACGCCACAGCCGCCAGCGCCAAGAAGCTCACCACCACTCCACCGTGTCCCATTTTGACAACTGCCGCAGGACTCGCGTAGTCGATCTATTTATACGATGTGTTTTCCAAACGGGCGCGACGTCACCAACCGCCCATATATGAACCAGTCTTCAGGACGTTCACAGAACGAATCGGTCCCACGATGACGTTACTGAGTGATTCTTCACATTGTTTACGATTTTAGATATCAATTTCACGCGTTATTACCGATGTCGAATTATAGTTATTGAGTTGGACGGCCACGATCGTGGTCAGTGTAGCAATTCGCTAGCAAAGATGACTCCGTACATGAGCTCCGGTCATTCCTACAAAACCGGATATCTCAGCGGGTATGGATAAAATAAGTTTAAAGATACATGCTTCTTGTGTTCGTGAGATTATGCTAGTTTTTATCTCTACAAGGACAAGAAGCTTTTGTTTTGACGAATATATCCTAGTTTGTTTGATAAGGATCTAAATTTATAACAAAGAAACCACATCAATTCTTATTTGGAACAACTGTTTTTTAAACTAAGTAATTTATTTTCACAATTAATTTAAACAAACAGTTCACGGACCATTAACGAATACTCGCGACGTCCAATACGATCGACGACCCATTTAGTTATAATTATTAAAATATACTTAATAGTAAGTACAATCATAGAGACGTGGCCCACTAGACTACCTCCGTGTGAAATGTTGATTTAATTATTGTTCCGGTAATTTTGTTGGTGCACGGTTTGATGGTGAATAATTTTCAGTAACGCCTTAAGAAAGTCTTGTTATCCAGGTGGATTAAGAGTCTGATTTAAAAAGCAGTCATTCTTGATACGGCGTGTATCACGAGCAAGTTTCTCACTCCGAAGCCCTAGTAACTAGTGGATTGTGTCAAGAACATCGCCACGACCCGCCATCAATTATTTTTTAAATACTAACTGTTTAATAAGGTTTAATAAATATATACATTTTAAAGTATCATACCATAAGTACCATAAGTATTATCTTGTATCTGGGTATTCTTGTTTTGTATTCTTTTTTCTGGTACTTATCACATAAAAAAAATATTGCGTGATGTAGAGGATTCATTTAAAATATTATAATTAAAAAAAAAATTAGAATGAATTTTTAGACACATAGTCGTATTTTATATCGGTGACGGAAATTTACTTATCTACCTTTGGATGGGAGATAGAAGTCTTAACTGCATTACATACAGGACGGCTGTGTCAGCCTTCAAAGCGGAACCCACCGTTATTTCCCGGCAGAAATATACATTTTCTTGAAGCAAGGTCATGTTTTGAGCCACACAGTAAATCGCAGTCCAGAATATTCGTCATAAGAGATCAACTCAGAATCAATCAAGACAATCACGGTTTTCCACTATTTTACATCCACGCAGTTTATTCTTATTTCCATTCTAACAAAGTAGAAATAGGAGTTATTGTTTTAAGATATAGCGATAATTGAAGATTTTTTTTGCAGTAATTATCTTCCCTCTAATTTCCCAGGAGCAGGAAAAGAGCATCCGCAACTCTGACTGAGCTGATCAAACACACAGACTAGGCAAAAAAGCTCTTATTGTCATATATTGAATGCTCAATTTTGGCGGACGAAACAAAACGTTAATTTTGACTCAGATGTTTTCAGTCACAGTTGCCGTGCCCGCTTTGATCGAAATTTGTATTTCATCATTTAGTTTCATTATGAATATAATGTTGAACGCCGTTTGTTAGTGTACATTCCTCTTCTTCTTCTTCGTCCTAGCGTTTTTCTGTCTAATGCCAGGTCCGCTTTCCTACTTAAAGTCCTCCACTTTGCCCGGTCTCCAGTATCCTTCTGGGTGAGGTTATTCTTTTTTATTTTTTATTACTCAGATAGGCGGACGAGCTCACAGCCCACCTGGTGTTAAGTGGTTACAGGAGCCTATCTACGACGTAAATGCGCCACCCACCTTGAGATTTAAGTTCTAAGGTCTCAAGTATAGTTATAACGGCTGCGCCACCCTTCAAACCGAAACGCATTGCTGCTTCAGGGGAGAAATAGGAAGGTACCTACCCGCGCGGACTCACAAGAGGTCCTACCACCAATAAAAAATCTCCTCCAGTGTACTTTATTATAAAATAATTTTAATCATCAAATAATTAGATAATTTAAAAATTAAATTTGAAAAACCATTTAAGTATCAGTAGTAGTAAAACAAAGTTCTAGTTTAATTTAATTAATTATTATTCATCCGAAGAAATTACTATCTGAAAACCATTAACAGCGCATCAGGCATCTGACAATATTTATCATTATTATCTCGTCACTGAAACAACATAAAAAATGGGTAATATCATATCAACTAACAGCTGATTACAGTTGCACGACGATCTATCATTATCCAGCCTCGTAATCAGAAACGGCAATTGATAATTAATTGAAGGCATGTATGTATTCCGCGAATCTGGAAAAGGTTATTTACCAAGACGTCTATATACGTACGTACGAGGAAAATTTTAAGCGCAACGGAACAATAAACATTGTTTTTTTGTTTTCGAAATCCGGTTGGATGAAGCTATTAAGAATTTTGTAGTGTTTTAATTGAATTCAAACGTAAATTACACGGATTTACCCAGTACTTAAAACGTTTTGAATTGTTCAATAAATAGTTCGAGAGCAAATGTGTGCCGAATACTTGTGATTTATTTAAATAAACTTGTGCTTGCCATAAGTACCTGTCAAAATGAGATGTGTTTTTAAAGAATACGATTATTAAGATTAAGTAGATTACGTATTATTTTTGATATATTTTTCACCTTCTAAATGACTGAAATTCAAATAAGGTTTTTTTACTCAGCGTAAAGTCGAATTGTTTTCAAATTAACTGTACAGCTTTGACGAAAATCACTCAGTTACCTTGATTTTAGTCGAAACAAACAGAGTAAATAATTGGAAAAATTTGTTCCGTTACCTATCTGGTATGCTATTTTCGGTGGAGTAATTTATATTTCTTCATAAAAAAAAAAATTAAAATAGTTTCAAGATAAAAACAGGTTTTTTTTTCTGTGGAGAATGAGCAATAAAAACGTTTTTGACATTTCAAACAATATGCGATTCTTTAGGGAATCTGTGCATGATACATTTGAATTTTCAATTTACATATTAACTTTAATTTTCGATGAAAATAAAAATAAAATGCATACGTTGCCAAGCCTGATGATCAACAGATGAAAAATACAATGTCGTTTTTAATTACTTTACGTAATATAACTGTATAATATAGGTATTTACGCCATTAATAGATGTTCATTCTTCCACGATTGCGACATCACAGATAATAATAACTATACAAGAGTAAATTTATTACAGATTATTTAGATTTTCTTTATAACTAGATATTATTAATCATAATAACATTTGCTACTCGGGTTTAGCTATTCTCACTTTAGTTTGAGAAATTCCAGCTTAAGTCAACTTTTTAGAGTAAATTTAGTGGTGATATGGAAACTCGTGAGCCCGCACAGGTAGGTACCACGACCCTCCTTATTTCTGCCGTATAGCAGTTATGTTTTGGTCCAAAGATGGGGCAGCCGTAGTACTGTACATGCTCGTGTACTGTCCCCTTTAGCTCAGCCTTGCCGTGTCTTCGACGCGATGAGAGGACAAGACTTGTCGTAGCTGACCGTCGTGGCTACGAGGCTTTTTTTTATTGCTTAGATGTGTGGACGAGCTTACAGCCCACCTGGTGGTAAGGTCGTTACTGGAGCCCATAGACATCTACAACGTAAATGCGTCACACACCTTAAGACATAAGTTCTAAGGTCTCAGTATAGTTACAACGGCTGCCCCACCCTTCAAACCGAAACGTGTTACTGCTTCACGGCAGAAATTGGCGGGGTGGTGGTACCTACTCGTGCGGACTCACAAGAGGTTCTACCACTAGTAGAACCTTGGCACTAGCGAGTCCACCATCTCGCGGAAGAACTGAAGAGCTATTCTTCCCTCTAGGCACTCGTCACTCGTCTAGCTCCGGCCCCTGTGAGGAGACAGTCTCCTTCCAGTAATGAACAAGTTACGACTTGGGAGGGTCGAGGCTGCCCCGCATGACAACTCTAGCACGCTGGCATGAGGAGAATGGATCGTTGCGTTAGCGGCTGTGGTGTACGTTACCGGACGTACAGTGGAATAATAACCCGGTCGACGATATATCGCATTCCGACGTCAACGTTGTTTACATAAATAAGTATATAAATGAATTGCTGTTCGTTAGTCTCGATAAAACTTGAGAACGGCTGGACCGATTTGGCTAGTTTTAGTCTTGAATTGTTTGTGGAAGTCCAGAGAAGGTTTGAAAGGTAGATAAATATGAAAATGCTCGGAATTAAATAAAAATAATAATTTAGATTTCCCTTTGATGTGTCCCCGTCGGATGGATTCTTTTTGTTTGTTTTAAGTTTATGTCTTTTATTTATCGATTGAGGCACTACGAAGTCTGCCGGGTCAGCTAGTATTTAAAATAATTATTAATAAATTATCGAAAATGAAACGGATATGAAGGCACAATAATGGTTTCTATTATGAAAAATATATCAACGAATATGACACGATCATAGTAAATACTTGCTGATTTATCTAATTTTTCCACTCTGTTATTAATTATGAATTAAAAACACATTAGAAATATATTAGCACTTCTAACATCTTATTCAATTACTATTATCAAAATGTCGCCTCATTGGTTTGATAGGTGTTCCGATGACTATGCGTGGTGGAAACATACACAAGTACACTTAAAAACATATACAAGACAAAATCAAGTACAGTTATGATGCCAATTGTCTGCAGCAAAAGCATGCCTGTGACATTTACTGGTGGGCAGAGTGTCTTTCAGTTGGCACGAGTAGGTCTGACCCACCACCCTACTAAATTTTGTTGTTTGTAATAAAAAGTTTTGGTTTGAAGAGTGCGACAACCGTTACAATATACAGTTGAGATTTAGAGCTCACGTAAATCTTCTGTCCAGACAGTAATTCTAGCACATAAATAAAATAACCAGGAAATACGTATTTATTTCAAGCATTGACTACATTGCATGAAATACCTGTTATAATTGAGAGTAATGAGAGTTTTGAATATAATGAGAGTTTTTACTTAAATTATAAAATTTCCTTAGATGGGCTTTCTAATTTTTTTTTATTGATTAGATGGGTGGACGAGCTCACAGCCCACCTGGTGTTAAGTGGTTACTGGAGCCCATAGACATCCACAACGTAAATGCCGCCACCCACCTTGAGATATGAGTTCTAAGGTCTCAGTATAGTTACGACGGCTGCCCCAGCCTTCAAACCGAAACGCATTATACTGATTCACGGTAGAAATAGGCGAGGTGGTGGTACCTACCCGTGCGGACTCTCGGATCTCTATAGGTTCCACTAACAACATAATGCCACGTAGGCTATAGGCCCGTTCACCAGTCTATGCAATAGATAGTAAAAAATGTAATATTTTGTTCTTTTTGTAAAAATTTAATTATTCCTAGGTCGAAATAAGTTTTCAATTAAATGGGGATAGTCACAAATTATTTCAATATAATGTAATTTATTTAAGAATCTGTTTGAATATTTTGGCGGTATATCGTATATTGGCGGAAATTCTCTAACAGTTAACGAAGTTTTATACAGAAAATAACGTAGAAGTGGGGGGGTATTGGTTGAATAATTAAAGGAAAATAGATGCCATACGATGTACTAAAATTGCTAATTAATAACATGCGCTTAATAATACGAATAACAGAACAATTAAAATAAAAGCAAACCGACACTAAAAATAAACTAATTTAAATAAAAATACATATTCATGCCATTATACTTCTGGATGGTGTTTATTAATTACAAGGATGCGCTCACGTGAGCGTGGTTAATAAATCCGTACAGTGAATTATTTAGCAGACCTTATTTTACTTAGAAAGATTAATAATTATAATTGCACACGCAATGGTATTCAGTTTGTAGATCGTTAACAATAACTCAACATCCTCATTGAGTTGATCATTAAGATTGGAAATGAGTTAGTTGTTCATAATTTAAACATTTTAGTAAGTTAGCGTCGAAATAAAAAAAAGTTCCACCATTTTAAATATTTTTGATGAGTGACAAAATGGCGTCAGTTCTTTTTTATTAGTTTTGACAATGTGAATTTGTTTCTTTGTAATTGGTATTTTTGTGAAAGAGCAACGGTAACAACATACGTAACAACGGTAACAACACATAAACGAAGTAACAAATTCAAAAGAATCATGAAGTTTTATTTTGTACAGCTTATGAGATTCCGTTTTCGACTATAAAGAGTGTTTTTATAATCGAAGATCGATTCGAGCATATGAAAATTGGACAGTACAATATAAGTACGGTATTAAAGTACTTATAAAAAGCATGATGTAAATAATGCGGAAATTAACCTAATCACTGATGAGCAATCTTCGACCTTGTATCAAATAGAATCGATTTAATACAAACAATACCAACAACAATGTTGATGTAATTTATAAGACATTATTACAGCTTATAATCCTGCAAGAAATTATTGAAGATTATGTATGAAATTCAATTGATCCTCTAGTTAACCTTCCCTATGCACCTACGTACATAGTGAGTTAGATTGTTTACATAAATAATGTATTATTAAGTAAGTAAAAAGTGTAATTATAGTATAGTTTTGTCTCTTTTAAATAAAAAATGATCGCACATTGCTACAGAATACTATCTTGAATTGCCTACAAAATTTCTAATGAAGTAAATAAGATGCACATTTTAAAAGTTGATATAAAGCAATCGAAATCTTTTAATAAATACTTAGTCTGGCCATAAATACTGTTACAATTAAAAATAAACAAAATATTACATTTGAATTTGGAACCTGTCATTTTTATATGATTGCTCATTGAGTTTTCTCATTTTGGCGCCAACAGATTGTACAATATTTTGCGATATTAAAATGGATTGGGGTGATAAAGAAAACCGAATCGCTGTGATTGCATTATACAAAGTAGGTATGGAGCCAAATGCAATTTTTAAAACTCTCCATACGCTTGGTATTAGTAAAATATTTGTGTACCGGGCTATTAATAGGTGCAATGAGACCTCCTCTGTTTGTGACAGAAAAAGATCTGACCGTCCACGTAGTGTTCGTACGAAAAAGGTGGTCAAAGCAGTAAGGGAAAGAATTCGAAGAAATCCTGTCCGAAAGCAAAAGATTTTATCTCGGGAGATGAAGATAGCACCTAGAATCATGTCGCGTATTTTAAAAGATGACTTAGGACTTGCAGACTATAAGAGACATACTGGTCATTTCATAACTGATAATTTAAAAGAGAATAGGGTGGTAAAATCGAAACAACTACTGAAGCGGTACGAAAAGGGAGGTCATAGAAAAATTTTGTTTACGGATGAGAAATTTTTTACAATTGAGCAACATTTTAATAAACAAAATCACCGTATTTATGCTTAAAGCTCTAAGGAAGCTTCCCAATTAGTCGACAGAGTGCAACGTGGGCACTATCCGACTTCAGTGATGGTTTGGTGGGGTATTAGCTATGAAGGAGTGACTGAGCCATACTTTTGTGAAAAAGGTATCAAAACGTCGGCACAAGTGTATCAAGATACCATTCTGGAGAAGGTAGTGAAGCCTCTTAACAACACCATGTTCAATAATCAAAAATGGTCCTTCCAGCAAGACTCGGCGCCAGGTCATAAAGCTCGGTCTACGCAGTCTTGGTTGGAAACGAACGTTTTGGACTTCATCAGAGCTGAAGACTGGCCATCGTCCAATCCCGATCTTAATCCGCTGGATTATGATTAATGCTCAGTTTTAGAGAGTACGGCTTGCTCTAAGTGCCATGATAATTTGGGGTCCCTAAAACAATCCGTACGATTGGCAGTGAAAAATTTCCCCATGGAAAGAGCGCGTGCTTCTATTGATAACTGGCCTCAACGTTTAAAGGACTGTATTGCAGCCAATGGAGACCACTTCGAATAAGCTTTTTATACTTTAGAATGTTTTATATTTATGTATTAAACTAACACACTGTAAAAGTAATAAATGTTATTTGCAATAGATTTTTTTTAATTTTTAATTATAACAGTGTTTATGGCAAGACTAGGTATTAATGACGCAACTTTAAAAATGACGAATAAAAAAAAGGTAGTTTAAAAAAAAACGCATTTTATTTTATTCATTTTATACTATTAAACTATAACAACATATACATAATGTGAAAATTTTGATCATCAAACTATTTCATCTACCTAATGAAGCTACAAGACATATATCTAATATCATGTTAATCCACATTGGGCCGAAAGTTAGAGTACCTAGTAATAGTAAATTGAAAAATGTTCTTCCTGCACTGTATTTAACTTATAGGTTATCCAAGACATAGACATCTGTTATAAAATACTTGACTGAGGCTTTGGTCTTATGCTTCAAGTAACTAAGGGCATTCAAGTTGTCGTGTCTACAAGTAGTACCCCTGCTAAGCCAACAAAATTATTAATTAGTCTCCTTCTGACAGCAACTTCACAACAAAATTAATCCCACGTCACTTTTATTAGAAAATAAGCGAAACATTATCAATTGTGTGTTCATTTTTATTATTATTAACAACAATAATGATGTATATTCATCGATTTACAACGACAATATGATACGGGAAAAAAAACCCAAAAAATCAGCAATTCAATTTTATTCTCACTGATTATGATTTATCAAAAATATTTGTGAAGAAACATTATTTTCAATATAATAATTAAGGGAACGTAAATTATGGAAATAAACGGAAAATTCCTAGGAAGATCCACGCAAAACTGTAGAATCCTTTTAAGTTTTTACTCAAGCGACGGAATGGACCACATACACACAGAAAATAAATCATTAAATTTGGCTAGACCGATTAGAAGAAGATCAGTGATAAGGACACGAACTATTAAAAAAAAAAATGTGTATACGAAAATCCAAATCACTCTAAATCTACCAACATAATATGGAAACATAAAACGAATTAATAACATCAAATAAAAACTAAAACAGGATATGGCTTGATTGAAGTTCTTAATTTTTTACAATACTTCAATGGTAATAATACTTGGCATTAAGAATATCCAATTTGTCAATTATTAAATTTTTTGTTTCGTTGTCTTCTAAAACCGTTTTGTTTTTTTGTGTTTTATTGCTAATGAAATTTCGTAGGTTTTCAATCTTCTACGTTTTTTCAAGTTTCTGCGAACAAAATTTAAACATTCGCTGTTATTTGCTTCCGAACTAGAAGAAGTGTAACTAACATTAGACAGGTTCTTACGCATAAAAAATATAATGAATATATTTAGATATGTCAGGGTTGTTAAATACACTATTATTTGAAAATATAAAATAAAAAAAATATAATTCGAAATGTTATAATTGCGAGAACCGTAGTTCGTAACATAGTTCTGAAGCTACCTGCCAGAAGACCACTATTCTACCTTTCCTTGGATGTCATAAATAAAAATCTAACCAGTTTACCGAAGAATGAGCCGCATTTTCTAAGTACCAGCTACCCACTGCCATACCTATTTCTGCCGCAATACAATAATGAGTTCCAGTTTGAAGTGTGGATCAGCCGTTACATAATATAATTGAGAATTCAACCTCGAGTCTCGAGGTAGCTGGTCTTGTGAACCCGCACGAGTAGGTACCACGATCCTACCCATTTCTGCCGCGACGCAGTAATGCGTTTCGATTTGGAGGGGGGCAGCCGTTTTACTTACTGTAAAAACTAAGATTTAGATCTCATGTTTCAGATGCCGACGCATTAGCGTGGTTAACCACTTAACATCAGGCGGTCTGTGAGTTTGCTTACTTATTGTAGACCTTTTTTCTCGAACATATAATATGTGAACTTGTTTTAACACAGAAATATCCTATTGAACTATAAAAATAATAATAGGTCTTTACCCCTGATGTTGCCGTTTTACAATATTGGCCATTTGAAAATCGAAATTCAAACGATTATTATTTCAAATATATCAAATTCTATTTTCAAATTATTCAGTCATTTGAGAAAATTACATTAGCTTTCTCTACACTAAGCGGCAAGTTCATAGGTAAATACTTAAATCAACCTCGACTATGCAATGGAAGGATACTGGCTGTGAAAAAGCTAATGAATAAAATCAATGTGTTTTTGTAAAACAAAACGTGCCATGTTTTTATTCCAAAATCGCGTGACGAAATAATTGTGTATTTTTATGTGCACGTGATTTGAAAGTTTGAAATATTTTTAATTGGGTAGGCATGATATTGCTTTGTGTTGAGTATCACTGTTAGTTTGGAAATTAGGTATAATGGTATAATTTAAATATAGTCTTTTTTATTATTCTTGTACACAAACGAGCGTATGGCCCATCTGATGGCAAGCAGCTAGCGTGGTTCTTGCACGTCAACAATACCAGAGGCACAGCCAAGCATACCATACATCAAAATAAAATAAAATACTGATAACTTTAAATTCAAAGTAAAAGACGGCCAACAAAATTAAATTTATTAAACTATATAAGATTAACTATAGATAATAGATAATGATTATGCTTTATCCATACTGTTGATTTATTCTGTGTATGTAAGTATATTGGAATATAAGTCATATAGTGATTTCATATTATATTTAACGGTATTTATCTATTTATTATATCTATGTATGTATGTATGTATTTATTTTCTTTAATAATGAATTATCAATACTACACCACAACATACCTGCTGTATCTTTATTTGTCCAGAATTTCGGGTAATTAAATCGCTTTTAGCGATAAGACCGCCTATTGTACAAACGTATCTGCTTGTTGACTGCTTTCTAATGCTAACTGTGTTTTGATGTGCAATAAAGTATGTCCTCTTTCTCTCTCTCTCTCTCTCTCTCTAAGATAACTTAGGAAAACCGGTAATGTACTTACTTGCACATAAATGGGTTGGACATCACTACTTGTATAAGTTTCTTCGTTGTTACCGGCATTTCCGCTCGTAGCCAAAACCATCAGTATTGGAAAGTTCTTGGCAGTCTCAACAACGCGAGACCCCTTATGTCTTTTTACGGCTGTAGGTGGTGCAAGTAAAGGGGCTATTAAAACCACCTTCGTTTCACTTTCTTCATCAGCATTGATCACAATCAAATGAACTATAGCCAATACGATTGTAACTTCAAATATAATACCAAGTTTCATCGCGTCTATTACTAAATGTTATGGGTAAAGCTTTAAGCCTTTATTTATATAAATGCATCTCGATAACGATCACGATTTTTCAAATTGACGGACAACAAGAATAATTTATGATTAAGCGTTAACATGTAATTAGAGAATTGATATTTTAAAATCACCTTCGATTTTTTTAATCATCTGTGAATAATAGGAATTTATTGATGGTCATACAATAGTTTTTCTTTTAAATACGTACATTTATAATAGTAATTCATTACGGTAATTTTGCAAGGGATTACGTCATTCAGAAGTAGATAGTTAAAATAGCTTATAAAGCAGTAAAATTTACATAAGAAGAAAATCTTAATTCAAGATGCATTATCAACCGTATCCGCGGGTGATAAAGTTGTTTTTATATTCCTCTGTCGGCTGACATGCGACGATTCGGCTTGAAAGTCATTAAAAGTTACATGAAGAATGGTAAAAAACACTCACAAACTCAAAACGCTACTACAAGCTCAGGAACAAATTCTATATTTATTTTAGAAAGTTTAAAAAGCAAAGAACAATGATATTCAAAATCTTTAATAATTTAAATGGTGGATTAGACAGACTTAACAATGAAAACTTCATCTTATCTCCTCAATCACATAAGAGATTGCTAATGCAAAATACAATAATTTAAGTCATGATTACCATCGTCACAACATCGTAATAAACTACATTTATTTAGGTATATCTCTCAGTCTATGGCGGCTCCTTATTTTCATAACATCTTCACAACGCTTTGTGTCCTTTAAGCGAAACTGGTTCTACAAGTTTCTTATCGAGATCATTATTATTTTTGCTCTGGAACAAAAATGTTAAAGGTAATTATCAAACAAAGATAATTTAGATAAAAACAAAATCAAAATATATATCTAAGAAGTCGTTTTGCTAAAAACGCTCATCCACGAATAACATAAAAACCGCTATGTCAGGTTTATTGACACGTTTTGCATATTTGAAATGCGGAATGCTAGATAGCTAAATATATACATGACATATAATATATATTAAGTTGGGCAACATCTAATTAAAATTTGAGCAACGACGTAACTAATGAATGAATAGTCGTACAGACCCACATACTCATTAAATGTAGGTAAGAACTATTCATGTATGTAATGTCTAAATTTTAAGCGTCCATTGGGTTTTTTTTTATTGCCCTTTTAGGCAGACGAGCATACGGCCCACCTGATGGTGAGTGGTTACCGTCGCCCATGGACTTCAGCAATGCCAGGGGCAGAGCCAAGCCGCTGCCTATCGCTAAAAGCCGGTTTGCCGTAATTGGAAAACAAATGAATAAGAAAAAAACGGAACTATACCTTCACATATAAATACTTCTTTTCACTTTCTAATGACAATGCTTCATCTTCAGGTTGGAAATATATCCCATCTGGTGCCTGTATTTTATCTCCCTTTATTCTTTCAAGCTCCAAGGCTTCTTGTTCGGTCGGAAAACCTCTCAGAAGATCAATTAAATCAGCACCACTGACTTTGTACAGTTCTTGATCTTTTGCGTCATTGTAATTAAAGAGTGACAACAAAACAAAAAGTACACACCACTGCATTTTGTACAGGTCCCCCCTCAAGGATATCACAAGCTAAAATGTAGCGGTAGAACGCTGTCTACTATTTATATGTTTTCTTTTGTATCGTAATTTAGAAACAAAAAATCGGTTTACGCAAAGAAATCGAACACATCTCACGTGTTGGATACGTAAAACTTGCAATGTTACCAACATCGAAAGTTAATTGACACCGCATATAAAAATAATATGAGGTGGGGATCGAGGAAACGGCCAGTTAATTTATTTATTAAGCTTGTTTTATGGATCCTTCACACTAGCCAGAGTTTCTGGTACGAAAATTAAAAGAAAATCGAATGTCTTTCGAAAGCTTAGATTGTATAAAATTGAATATGGAACGTCTCCGTATTTAATGAATGGCGAAATAATCTAAAACGTCATTCATTCAAAAAGTTTCAAGCCAATTTTACGATACTGGCAATAATTAAAAACAAACATTTTAAGATCTCGTTTATTTAAATATCGAGAAATTGTAAATAGTGTAAATAAAAACACTAATAGTTTAATTCAAAAATATTAGTAAAACATATAATTATTATTTATATTGGCTTTCGATATTCAGTTGGCGATTAATGTATAGGATAGAAACGTGCGATTTTTGGCACAAAAATTGACCGACAACCTCTTGCCGTGTAAATTGGACTTAAGTCTTGTTATATTTTTTATTAATAATTTACTGTCACGTGTAAGGTACACGATGAATCATTCAATTTTTAATGTATTGTATTTCTTTTATTTATTTATTTTATCGTTCGATTTAGCTAAAAATATGGTTTTAAACCGGTTATAAAAAGGTTTAATTAACGTTTTTATTAAATTTAAAAGGTAGTTGGGTAGTAGCTTGTGTAAATACAGTTGTTTTAAGTTACAAAATTTCCTTAAATTGTAACTTTTTTAGCGTATATGATTTTTCAGTACACGCTACATCTAGAACAGATGATTTAAAAATAAATAGTTTATCTGATGATGATCATAGTATGATTTAAAAAACACTTATTTATTGCATATTGCATAATAATATTATACAATTTATTAATTTAATAAAAAGGAATTTTGTTTTTTGCAAATTTATCGAGTCTTGCAGAATTCTCGGATTCACCATGATCAACAATATTCAAGCCGAGAACAAAGAACCTATCGTTATTTAATTAAACCTGTTTTTCAAGTTATCTTAAAGGAGTACGTCGCTGCCTACCTACCTATCTTTAGATACAATATATATTATATGTAAAAACAGGTATGATCATTCTGTTCGTTATCTGATAATAACAAGTTTTTAAGCACATAACTTCAGTATACTGTACCAAAAAATTATTAAACGTACCTACACTTCGTCACACACACGTCTTTACACATATTTATTGCGTAGACTTGAACAAATTCGCGGCCAATCTTATTTCAAGTTGGCGGTTGTTTGCGATTTGAGGTCTAAGTCAATTTTCTTTATAATAACAGGTATTAAAGTTTTTGCTGATTTCATTTTCGTTAAACGATGTTACTCCTTCATCGTGGATGTTATTCGTGAGCATGCGTTAAGTACCTACGTATTTCTATGGAAAATTTGTACCTGTCCGCGAGAATCGAACACTGGCAAATTGACATCGCTTGACACGATTACACCGAAGCGCGGGCTTCATATCTTTTAGGCCACGACTAGTTATTTATATTTGGTAGGTAGCAAAATATAGTTACTAACGTATTGTGAGCTGCTATGAGAAAAAACAATTACAGAATTTTTTTGTGAATTCATTTGAAAGTATTATTTTCTCTTAGAAAACATACACTATGTACATAATTTATACTACTTAGTCTGGCCATAAATACTGTTATAATTAAAAATAAACAAAATATTACATTTGAATTTGGAATCTGTCATTTTTATATGATTGCTCATTGAGTTTTCTCATTTTGGTGCCAATACATTGTACAATATTTTGCGATATTAAAATGGAGTGGGGTGATAAAGAGAACCGAATCGCTGTGATTGCATTACACAAAGTAGGTATGGAGCCAAATGCAATTTTTAAAACTCTCCATACGCTTGGTATTAGTAAAATGTTTGTGTACCGGACTATTAATAGGTGCAATGCGACCTCCTCTGTTTGTGACAGAAAAAGATCTGGCCGTCCACAATTTGGAGTCCCTAAAACAATCCGTACGATTGGCAGTGAAAATTTTTCCCATGGAAAGAGTGCGTGCTTCTATTGATAGCTGGCCTCAACGTTTAAAGGACTGTATTGCAGCCATTGGAGACCACTTCGAATAAGCTTTTTAAACTTAAAATGGTTTTATATTTATGTATTAAACTAACATATTGTAAAAGTAATAAATGTTATTTACAATAGATTTTTTTTTATTTTTAATTGTAACAGTATTTATGGCCAGACTAAGTATTTAAATTAATATTGTTTTTATCGCAACATTGAAATTCTCGGTTTATGACTGCATAGCGCCGTAATTAAAAATAATTTGTGTTGTTTAACCCAAGGAGATTTGACTAAATTACCTTACAATTATGCATACAATGATGAAACTAAATTCATGGAACAATTGTAAATATTATAGGTATTATCTTTGTAAAAATATGAATGTTATTCTTGAAATTCAAAATAACATTCGTAGTTTGCTTGGTTTATTACAAATTACATGCAAGTTAACTATTTAAATCTAATTAATTAATGGTCTCAACTTTGCTGTAGCAGCGACCCATGCATGCCTTATATAGGGTACTAGCGACCCACCCTCGCTTCGCTTCAGAAACTGTAATTTATTATTGATTTCTCCACTATTTAATGGATGTTATTATACATATAAATCTTGCCCTTCAATCACTCTATCTATTAAAAAAAAACCGAATCAAAATCCGTTGCGTAGTTTTAAAGATTTAAGCACACATAAGGATATAGGGACAGAGAAAGCGACTTTATTTTATACTATGTAGTGATGATGTATTTGGCACAGGTGGTCCCCCTAGTATTAAAACGAAAATACAATTTGCCTTATACCAGTAATATTGAATTACCGGAACCAAGCATAAATACTTTTAGCTGTTAGAAGGAGGGCCATTTTTCATTGGCTCTTAATGCAACGCGAAGGTATCTGGTAGCAGCCAGCCGTTCCCCGGACTCTTTTGAGTTGTCTGTCAATCTTTGAAGTTATACTTCTTTAGGCGCGTTATGAAAAATTGATGAGAGTGACATTTTACGATGCGCGCGCACCGTGACACAAAATTAACAGAAATGAAGTTGCCCACTAAATCGCTCATTACAATAAGACCGACGTAACTTGGCGAGTCTGAATATAGCCGCAGGTGAACTTTCGCGCATGTACACTCGTAAAAAAAAGTGTTATTAGCATTTATTTTTTAACGTTAAATATTTATTATTAATTATTTAATATTTAAAAAAAAGGAATAAATTTAATAAAAATAAAGTATAACTTCTTACGGGCGTACATAAGTACTTGGACCCTTTTTTTTTAAGAATAGTGTTAGAAAGCTTAGGTATAATGGAAATCGAATTTGTATAGGTTTCATGTTTCAAATTACAAATACTACGAACTGTCTTTGTATTCGGAAGTATTTCATTATACCCTGCTTTGTCATGTGATTTTTTTGAAGGTAGAAATTATTGTTCGCCTGGAGGCCTTTCCAGTTTTACCAGGATGATTTTTTTGGAGGGGAAATTGAATTTCTATCTAATCTACTGATAAACTGCTGAGCCCATAGTCTTGATCCAATTCTCGCCGCTTATCATGAGACACTATATCACAATACATGGTATGGTATTTCCAGTTCTGCCGCGACGCAGTCGTGCGCCCCTTTCTCTCTCTCTCTCTCTCTCTCTCTCTCTTAAGAATGTTTCTGTTAAGAGAAAGAGAGAGAACAAAGAGTAGGAATATTGGGATCTTGATCTCACCTCTCAAGATCTTCAAAGAAGTACGGGAAGTGTGATCTACAAATCGTACTATATTGTCTACGGGCCCTACTATTCACTATTACCACCAACCAGAGCGGGAGGCGTTATTGTTACGATCTCAACGGGTCACGGCATCTTATAAGATATGAAACTTTATTTAACGTTAAAAATAATTAATGAATACGAAAACCATTTCAATTTTTTTTATTTTTATAACAATCTATTGCTTCGTCTTCTGATATTCACACCGACGTATTGATTTTAACCAGTTCTAGAAGAAGACGTTTCTTACGCATCGAAAGCTTGGTATTCGTCCTGAAATAGAGAAAGGATTATGTTTAGTACATTTTGTTGTTGATGTTGTTTTTGGGCGGTTATTGAACGACCTCACGGGGCACCTGGTGTGGAACAGTTATCAGAGTCCATGGAGATCACGAACATCTTGAGACTTGAGTTCTAAGTATCAGTTATATAAGTACAATGGCTTTCCCAACCTTCAAACCTACCCGTGCGGACTCGCAAGACGCCTTGTCACCAGTTTATAAAATGACTTCATATTGAACTTGAATTTGCTATAAAATTGAAGTGGTTCTATGTTTAGAGCTAAAACATTTATTTTACAATTCTAGAATTCAAAATAAATTAGATATATAAACAGTTGTGTGGAGTTCGAAATGTATTTACCTCAATATATAGTACTGTTCTACATTTACTGTGTACATTGATATACGAAATAAGAGCTTCTTTGTAAGCTGTTGCCTAATACTGACATGGCGACATCCGTGAAAGCAATATCGCTTTTCATATCATGTACGGCGAAGGCAGTGAATACGTACATATTTCTGTAAACTTTAGTAGTTGAAACATATCATATATATAACATATATATATATATATATGTTAATACGTGAAACAAAAACTTTGTATCCCTTTTTACGAAAATTGCACAGACGGAGGAGCATGAAATTTCCCACACTTATAGTGCATATGGAGAAGAAATGCAGAATGCTAATTTTTTTTTTAATAATGCCTTAAGAAGCACACGCATACTCTTTTGTTTATTGTCAAATTTATGACACTTAAATGTCCAAAATAGTAGTTATTGTATTATTTAATTCGTCATCGCGATAGAACCAACTGTGCACGATATTTCAGTTTTTTAGGCATTCAGAAAAAACGTACCTTACTAATTTTTTATTGAGTAAAGAATACGAGAAATGCCGTAGGTATGTTTTCTAGATGGACTTCATAATACTTATATTCTAAAAACCCTATTTTTATTTCTGAAAAAATTGAATAGCAGTCGCGTGAAAATGAAAACATTGATACGCGCGCATATTTCTTTGTTGTACATTCTAGTCTGAGTTGTGTGGTACGTCCGTGACGAGAGTGAATGTTACACTTACTTGTACTGTCTTAGTGCTGTATGGATAATTAACCTCCTCTGTGGTCATAGTATAGGCTTTCCATACGCTAGTTGGCCTGATGGGTAAGCCGGTTGAAACTAACAACGGAGGGAACACGTACGGCGGGAACACTCTCGGAACGGTGGAACTCGAAAACGGCTTAAATACAGGCGTGGGGTTGACCCATTGCGATCCACTAGCATCTGACTCGCTCGGCAACGGGAACACTCGCCAAGCACTCGTGAAACACACCAAACATATTAAATAAAATATTAATAACTTCATTTTCCTCTTCGAATTATAGCGGAACACGAAATCTTTGAATGACCGAGCAGGCCAGAATGAATACCGGATTTTTGTTGCGTGTTTAAAATGTTAAAACCAGCTAACCGTGAGGCGGTTTTTTGAATACGACTGTAAATCATTAAATTTCGTTTTTCGAAATCACGGCAGGAGCGTAAGTTCGATTTGAATAATTACGTGTAATACCATACGTTCCCGTTCGGAAACAAAGTTCATTTTAGTTTCGAAATAAAAGTCGCAAATGACTTTTTGGTTCTGTGATAATTTCAATGTGTGTGTTTTTTTTGCTAATTTCTTGATGTCGAAACTTGAGTTCCGGCTACATTTTGGCTTATGTTAGACCTCGAGAGGTCTTAGGTCATATTAGTGCAAACTAGCATCCTAACAGCCTGAATGACGCAAGCTTTTGAAGGGTGGGGCAGCCGTTGTAACTATATTGAGACTTAGAACTTATATCACAAGGTGGGTGGCGCATTTACGTTATAGATGTCTATGGGCTCCAGTAACCATTTAACACCAGGTGGGCTGTGAGCTCATCCACCCATCTAAGCAATAAAAAAAAGAAGTGTGATGTTGTGGGACACCGGATAGGAACGAAGTTCCTTATTATAAAAATATTAATTTGAAGTTCTATTCGAGGTATAAAGAAAATAATTATTCGGGTATACATTTTTTACTATGATTTTTGTTGATAAAAATTTATAAAAAACTACCTTACAAAGTTATCAACTTTATTTTATTCACAATGATTTATAAAAAAGATATAATAATAATATACAAAGAAACAGATATTTATATGAATAATGATAACCGTCCTCACGTAGACTATAATTATACATTAGACACTGTATACCCATCATACTAAGACTATACATAAATAATAAAAATCTTACGTTACGGACGTTTTTTCCCGGTTAGGGTACCCCTCCGCATCGTTCCATAAGGAACTTCATTCAAAAATATTAAAAAAAAGCTAATTTATGTTGGAAAATCGACTGTAATGTAAACCGATATACGGGCGAATGCTATTCTACAGAAAAGTGTATTGCATAGAATTTCGTTATCAGAATATTTAGTAATTGCTGATAATTAAATGTTAAACAATTTATAAGTGATAAACAATGTCTTTAACCGAGTACGTAATTTTGCTCGATAGACTATTAGTCAGAATGTTATTAGGCAGGGCTTGGTAATAAGTTTGTCTTGTAAAGGTCGCTAACGCGTTTCAGGATTTCACTTTGCTTCCTTTGCCATATGATAGCTACTTATCTAAGCCTGTGCCCCAATAGCTACCGGTACAAACTGAAACGCTAAACATTTTCGCAGATAATTTGGATGGTGGTCGTTACGCCCTAAGACCGAACTGCGATTTAGTTAAATCCATATTGTTTCTTTATTCTTGCTATTACAGTTCTGTTAACATTGAAATGGCCATTTGTAATCAGACAACGAGTATTGCATGAGTCATTGGTTTACCCAAGATCATATTGTATGAAGACGCAAACCATAGTCTTACGTGACAAGATGTGGTTTACGTGTTACGCAACACCAATTGTCGTTCAAACGCTTCGAATTGTAATTTAAAATCAACAGAAACTTCTTGAAATGTGCGTACTCATTCAATACCAAAAATTGTAATGTATCTAATCTTTTAATGTCGCATTTGTGACTGCGAGTACACTTGGAGCATCATCCATGTCGACATTTTAGTATCCATGTAGACATTTTTGTAAGTTTTGTTGTGTGATTCTGAGCCGACGTATCGGGTTATGATCACGTCATCTTTTGTCATTGACCTTTCCAGTAACAACATTTTTTCAAGGTCGTCATCATATTTTTTGGTAATGTGCCGAAAGCACTCAATGATACGTTCGAGATAATTGACAGATAATCATAACGTTGTATTAATATTAGGGGTTAAAGTATGAAATTGTCGATTTGTACTCAAAAATTGAAATTCGTTTTTTTATTCATTTAACATTTATTAATTCAAAACATCTACCATTATTATCTATACATTGCTGTCATCTAATAGGAAGGTCATTTATGCCTTTGCGATAGAACTTTGGTGATCTAGGTTTTACAAACTGTGCGAAAGCATCTTGTACTAACTACCTCCTGGGAAGAAAACTTTACATCACGTAGAAATTTGTCCACATCACGAAAAAAGTGGTAGTCCGTTGGAGCAAAGTCTGGCGAATACTGTGACGAATGGTTTCTAATTGCAGTTCCTGTAGAGTTAAAACGGTTTCTCGTGCTGTATGAGGTCTCGCGTTATCCTCCTCCTTGCGTCGTATTCCTCATTGCTGAGGGTCGTGACCACCCTTTTGTATCACCTTCACACGCACGATCTTTCTCCATCTATTCTTGTCTCTGGCGATGTGGAGGGCGTTGTGAAACGTGGAATCAAGAGCGGTGCGGATCTGGTCGGACCAACGTATTGGGCTGTGCCCCCGAGGTCTTTTCCCATCTACGTTACCAGTCACAATGAGCCTCTCGAGATTGCTACCATCCTTCCGTGCAATGTGACCGAAGTATTCAAGGACTCTGCGAAGACACTCGGATGACAGCCGCGAGGAGATTTTGAGTTCTTGCAAAATTGATACGTTGATCCAAAATGCTGTCCACGAAATACGCAGCATCTTTCTCCAGCACCACGTCTCAAAGGCGTCAATGCGTCTGCGGTCTGCAAATTTCAATGACCTAGTCTCAGCGCCATACGAAAAAATCGAGAAAACTAGAGTTCGTACCAGTTTGGTTTTGGTCTTTGCGGATATGTTGCGATCTCTCTAGATGTTTCCGAGCTGAGTCATGGCACTTTTGGCCATACCACTCTTGGCCATAACTCGCATTATCATAAAGCAATAATGGTGAAGATCGATTCATGAGTCGGGGGGCTGTTTTACTGCAAGTTTTGCTATAATTGTTCGGAGTTCGGCACAGTAGACATCTGCCGTTATTGCTTCACCAGATCGAAGAAAGCTATAGTGGATAACACAATGCTGAGACCACCAAACAGTTACCATTACCTTTTTATTTGCATTTATTACTTTACCTACTTTACTTTTATTATTTTAGGACATTTTTGCGGCGTTTGACCTGGGGTCAGCCATTGCATTTTTCGCTTACGGTTATCGCAAAGAATTCCTTTTTAATCACGTGTCATAATTTGATACAATATTCCTTCATTTCTGTATCAATTCAACAAGGCAACACAAGTTTTAACACGCGTTTCCTTCTGCAGACCAGCTAAATCATGAGCACACATTTTTCATATTTATTTTATTTTATTGATTCGACACAAATAAGTCAATATTGTTGGTAAGGTAAGGTTAAACCATGCCGCTAATTCCTGGGTAGTTTGACTCGCATCGGCTTCTACCATATCTTTCAATTCATTGTTATTCACACGCGTGGGAGGTCTTCCACGTGGTTCGTTCTTCAAATCAAAACTTCCATCACGAAATCGTTTAAACCAAAATCGCACGGTGTATTCATTAGCAGTCCCCTCTCCAAGCGCAACATTGATATTGCGAGCTATTTCTGCAGAGCTAGTTCCGCGTCGGAACTCGTATTCAAAAATCAGTCGAAGGTTCGAGGTATCCATCTTTCTTCTCTAAGTTGATTAAAAAAAACAACTGAAAGTCGATAATCAAATGTTGCATATTTTACAAAGAAGAACCTTATAGGTATAATTTGAAAAAAGTTTCGCTCAAAAAGCTCAAACCATGAAGGTTCTACGTCAATTCGAAGTACCTATTACAATAAAACGGCAATTTCATACTTTAATCCCTATTATGTATGTCTTAGTTACTTAGGCTGAAGGCCAGAGGTACTATTTATTCAAACACTAATAATTAGCAATAAACAATTGAAGCATATATGTAATAAAATATGTGGATAATATAAAGAGGATGTAACGAAACTGTTCTCAAAAATAAATAACTATGATTTGGAAATGAACGCCTCTTTCATAGAGTTGTTGGTTACATTGATTAGTAGTGTATTTAGTGTAACACGGATCCGAGTAAGGGGTGATCTATAATCATCAATCATAGATAAGCTTTGATGTTTCTATATCGATGTTAAGTTTCATTAAGCAACATATGGTACAATAATCGATAGTAGAAAATACTGTTACAATATTTTATAAATACATTTATTTAATTTTTATAGTGTCGATGGATGAATCGTTAGTATAGGCTCATCGTGACTGGTAAGGTAGATGGGAAAAGACCTCGTGGGCGCAGCCCAATATGTTGGTCCGATCAGATCCGCACCGCTCTTGATTCTACATTTCGCAACGCCCTCCACACCGCCAGATACCAGAATAGATGGAGAAAGATCGTGCATGCGAAGGTGATACAAAAGAGTGGTTACGACCCTCAGCAATGAGGAATACGACGCAAGGAGGAGGATGAATGGTTATAGAAATTTTCGAAATATTAATGCCACTAACCACCTTGAAAATGGAGTTATTTTTTTTTTTGTAGACGAGTATATACTATCCACATCATAGTGAGAGCAATGCCAAAGGCATAGCCATATGGCTCTCTGGGAAGTGTTTGTATAGTAGCCCAAGAGCCTGTGGGCGAATACCTGTATGTATTTGACCAAACCTGAATTTAAAATCCGTCAAAAATCGATACCTGTCCTACCTGAGCGCTCGGCGCGTCGACCACTTTGAGCTTAGTGAGTCCTTACCTCATGCATGGTTGGTATAGGGGTCTCAATGTACAAAAATTCAGGTCTGGTCTAATACATACAGGTATTCGCCCACGGGCTCTTGAGCTATAGTGTTTGTTTTTATACTACTGTCCCGCCTTTCGAAACTGAAATCATATTGTTGTGTGTTTCGTCGCAGAAAAAGGCATACTGGCTATACTTACAGATCTTATAGTTAATTTAGTGGAAGAGACTATGGAAGGAGGGAAAGCTATGACTGATTCGGTAGTGTAGTAGTTAGCGCTCTTGACTGTTGCCCAGAGGGTCGTGGGTTCGATTCTCAGATCAGGCTAACATTCGTGTGATAAACCGGTTTGTTCGCTCTTCGTCTGGGTATTTATTATCTATATATTATGTACAAATTTAAATGTGTATAAGTATGTACGTCAGTCTGTGTTGCCCATAACACAGGGTATCCTAATTTGGGGCCGAATAATTGTTCGTGATTTGTTCATAAGCTATTTAGTTATTTATTTATATTGTCTTTTTGGCTTTGAATCTTTAAAAACAACAACTTAATTGCTATTATTTTCTAAAGCGCCTATTTTATTATGAATAGCAAGAGTATTAGAATATGATTTTGATTGATGTACATAAGCAGGACTCATGATTCGTACGTGCCCTATTCAATTTTGTACGGAGTTGGATCATCTTCCTTTCTTTGGCCGTTAGGGGCGCTGTTCCAACTCCATACAAATTTGAGTTAACTTTAACGCGATCGTGAAGTTAAAAATCTCGCACTAAGCACACTGTATACCCACTGAGACGCGCAATACCGGCTACATTGAATAAGAAGCTTTTCATTAGCTTAATTCAATTATTTTGAACCGCAATGCTCCATCCGAAACAGTACATCTACTGTACAATATTATTCTCTTAGCTCAATGGTTGTTGATCTAAGATTTGTTAGATCTATATATTAATACGTGAAGCAAAAACTTTGTATCCCTTTTTACGAAAATTGCGCGGACGGAGGATTATGAAATTTTCCACACTTATAGAGAATATAGAGAAGATGTGCACAATGCTAATATTTTTTTAAAATAATGCATAAAAGATACATTAAATCAATAAAGAAAACATTACACACACTACATACCATGTATTTGACGCAACATGCATGCATACTATTTATTGTCAAACTTTTGTTCTTGAGGTATGTTGTCAAATTGAGAATAGATTAAATATTGTTTGTCTTTGTTAATATTTTTATAGTGTAGTCTTGGCGAAATTTGTGATTATAGAATTATAAAATATAATCATAATAATTGTCATCATGTACAAATTTGCAATTCCAATTAATTATAGTCGAATTTCGACTACTGCGGGACCTCTAATATTTATTATTGGACGATATCATGTATGTGTCAAATGTTTAATTTCACAAAGTGACAAGTAAGTCTCGTTTAGCATAGTAATGGCAAAGTTACGAAATACAAGCAAAGAATAAATAAAATCGTTAGTGCGTGTGTGTCGTATGCTTCATTGATAATCCTTATCTATTGAAACTTTGGAAGACCTTGGGACGTTAGGTTGAATTGGTTATTATACAGGCTGATCCACTCTTCAAATTAGAAATGAGTACTTCGTGGTAGAAATAGAAAGAACAGCGCCTCCAAACGCTTCCAATAATAATGGAGATCACAATTTAAGCTGGTTGTATTATTATTATAACACAATATTATTCTGTCATTTTGGAAGTTGTTCACAAACACGTGTTAAACAAAAATTGGTATCCTTGTGCTTAGTGCGAGTTTTTTAACGTTCTCGATAGCGTAAAAGTAAACTCAAATTTGTATGGAGTTTTTTTTTTTTTTTATTGCCCTTGTAGGCAGACGAGCATACGGCCCACCTGATGGTGAGTGGTTACCGTCGCCCATGGACTTCAGCAATGCCAGGGGCAGAGCCAAGCCGCTGCCTACCGCTTAATACTCTCCACAAGCCTCGCTTGAAGAAGGACATGTCATAGCGCTCGGGAAACATCGTGGAGGAGAGATCATTCCATAGCCAGATGGTACGTGGCAAAAAAGATCTCTGGAAACGCACTGTGGATGACCACAGTGGCTCCAGGTAGTATGGATGAACTCTACTCCGGTGGCGGGCGGTGCGATGGTAAAAACGATGCCGGTATCATCTCGAACAATTCCTCAGAGCACTCCCTTGAGCACACACTTGAAACGTTTGCCTACGTTTGCCGCTAGGGGCGCTGTTCCAACTGCATACAAATTTGAGTTATCTTTTACGTTATCGAGACCGTTAAAAAACTCGCACTAAGATACTGTCCGCGGGATTTGTATAACGACACGGTAGTATCCACGGAATAGATAAATTTATCTATTCCGTGGTCGTATCGTTCACAAAATAAAAGTGTAGAAATGAAATGAAAAATTTACAATTCGTTTTATTATTGTAAATAAACTTAAAATTACAACTTACAATAAAGTTTTAACTAAAAATAAATACATTAATCGATGTTTGCTTAGCCTAATTTTGAAAATCAGAATACAATTTACGGCCGAACGCCGCGCCGTGTTAATTATTGTCTACTTAATTATTTGTCTATTAATGTCTACGACACTTCGCCGTGTGAGTGTTTTTAATCAAATATGAATCGCATAATTCGTAAAAAATATTTTAAATATCTCAATTCTTTCACTTACAAAGAAAATAATAAGTCTTTAAGGACGTATTTTTTTCACTAGAAGAACATTAATTACATTAGACTAGATAACAAAACGACAATAATGTCTATATGCACACGTTGAAATAAAGTGTTTACATACATGTGTTATATTGAAAAAAGTCTGTATAGAAAACGTGACTGCTAACATTTGCAACATCTATTCAGTATAGTTCTATTATAAAAGTTTTGTTTTATACACAACAATAAAAACTATTAAATGTACATCGAATACTACGTATATAGTATGTTTTTGTGGAATTTATTTTACGTATTTCGATTTTCGAATGTTTTTTTTTTTTAAACAGTAAAAAGGTCGTTTTCAGATTTGGGGCCAAAAGCGAGTTATTTGATTTAATTCTCATAATCTTAATGTTACCGTAATTATAAGTACAATAAATTTGTTGTTATGACAACAGGCACATAGTCTTATAGCTATGTATTCGTAAAAACTGTTAAATTAGGAGTTCTATATTAAAAACTACTCCTAACCTCATGCGTATCACTGGTTCGAAATTCAAATTCTAACTTGTTTGCTATTTTTTCGGTAATGCGTGTTGAAATTCGGCAATTTTATTTAATCAGTATAAAATACAATAATAAAGGAAAACTAACTGGATATTAGAACTTTATTAAAAACAAAAGAAGTACGGTTTCTAAACTTTATAAAAAAGTTCCTATTTCAATTGTCATCCGTGTTGGCGTTATCAAATGCGTAAAATAAACACACCTAAATACAAAAAAATGGAAAAATAGAGAAAGTTTAAATTCATGAAATCGTTACTTTTTTGGCCGCAAAATTGAAAACGATCCAAAAACCGCTCCGTAAAACGCAGAATATTAGGTACCTATATATTATCTGTGAGTTTTCAATTTGATACAACCACAGTCACGAAGTCGTCGCCTAATCTCGGTGAAATATTCGATTTTCCGTTTCTGAACGCAGCCGCGCCGATACCTTTGCCTCTCCCTAGAAGCTCTGGGAAAGGAAAGTTCGGGACTCCACGGTGTCTGACGTCTAAAAGACCATCACCGAACGAAGGCTGAAAAATCAGAAATATTTATTTATTAAAATATTTTAAATGTACATTTCTGACGATATGTCTAATTCAGTCACTGCTTACTCCGTTGGAATAACGGTAAGAAACCCGAAATACCCATATAATTCTCGGTAGAGAGATATAAGACGGTTATGGTTGGTTGCTTTCCACCAGTACTTAGCTTTATTTTTTTAAATATATAGTCTTGGTTTATTTTATTCGATTTTTTATTTCAGCGTCGATGCTCCTTCAAAGCGTTGGAGCAGTCATTCGTGAAAGATTATGTTAGATAGGTATATACAATAATTATTTTGGAAAATCCGCGCCTGTCTGCCTGTCTGCTTTAGGATATAATCGTAGTTGGTACCTATGTAATCTGTGTAATCCATACTATTTATTAGTTGTATTAAAAATTATAATGCGAAAGTGTGTTTGTATATCCTTCTTTCAGGTAGAAACGAAGCAACGGATTGTTTTTTTTTTGAAATGATACTACTAAGTCAAGAGATTGACAGGCTACCTTTTAACACGAAAAAAACATCTCATTCTCACAGGACACTTTTCCTTGACCACGCGGCCCAATCACTTATACTTTAGTTATGTGTACAAAAGAACACTTACGTTGGGTTGAGCGAATCCACCAAGTGAATTGAATCCGAAGGCTGACGACGCGCTCTGGCTTCCGAAGTTATTTCCGAAGCCTGTTCCGAAGGATGCGGCTTGCGAGGCGGCTCCTGAGACTGATGGACCGGCAACTCCGAACGAGGCTGCGGCGGCTTGGCTGCTGGCTTGACTGCCGCTGAAACCACTGAAATGCAAATACGAGGTATTCATAAATTTATGTACAGTGAAAATCAATCAAAACCTTGTTTTAATAAATAATAGTTTAAAAAAACTAACAAAATACGCTTTTATAGAAAATCCAACTAAAAAATAGAAAATATTTTTTTAATAAATTTGAATTAAAAATAGTGTAAGAAAAAGTGATTTTATTGTAAAAAAACGTGAGGTGCTTTTCAGGATATTATCAAAAAAACCCTTCTACTCATATCTGTTCATAAAATATTTATAACTACTGATACCATGCACCCCACGCTTTTTTTCTTCTTCTATAAATTGATTTACTATAAAAGCGTATTTTGTTAGTTTTTTTAAACTATTATTTATTTTTCATTTTTTAGTTGAATTTGAATTCTTTCAATTTTGCTTTTTCATTATTTTTTTCAATATTGAATTGTCATCGGTCCTTAATAAGTATACCAAATTTCGAGTTAATGCGACGTTTTAAAGGGGATCAAAACCATGTTCAAAGATTCCGTTACAAACATACATACATACATACGTCTGAAGCTAATAAAAGTGTATTTTGTTGGATTTTCGATAAAAGCGTATTTTGTTAGTGTTTTTAAACTATTATTTATTTTTCATTTTTTAGTTGAATTTCAATTTTGAAAATTTTAGTTTCAAATTTTTTTTTAAATATTGAATTGTCATCGGTCCTTTATAAGTATACCAAATTTCGAGTTAATTCGACGTTTTGAAGGGGGTCAAAATCATGCTCAAAGATTCCGTTACAAACGTCTGAAGCTAATAAAAGCGTATTAAAAATCAAAGTAGGCTTTTATAGGCCCATTTAAATTGTCACGACTTTACTACTGATCTCAAGATAGGTCACGTTGTGATGTCGATGAAGTCCAACTAACTCATGCGTGGCTCATCTGCCCATCTAATTAGAGTAATAACTTAGAGACATACCGTAAAAAAAGAAAAAAGAACATAGCTTGTAATACTTCTAATGTAACTTAACCTTTATGTGTGTCACACGATACACATTTTTATTCGTATTTATTTGGATTTGTATTTGTAGTTAATTCGTAATGTATATTAAAATCTATAAAATTGTCACCGTAATGGTTACGTAAAACATTGCAGTTTGTACGCGTGACACATCAAAACAGCACAAAAAATCAACAAGTACGTAACATAACCAATTTGACTAAAAACATGTCAGTTTCAATATTTGTACATGTTTACGTGAGTTACATAATTATATTTACGTAAAATAAATAATTACGTAATTATTACTGATGTTGTCGCCATCTAAATATTGGTGATGAAATTCTGGTCGGATTAGAAATAATTAATTCATGTTATCTACTTATAGTCATTATAATATAAATTTGATTATTTCGTATGCAGAGCACAGTGCATATGTGTAGTCATCGATCAACAACACTAGGAACTAATATTACTGACATTTTAAAACAGTAACTTTTTATTCTATAGATATATGTAGATTCAACTCACAATCTGTGCTTAGCAGTGTACCTACTTAGTGCGAGTTTTCTAACGTCCACGATAGCGTAAAAGTTAACTCAAATATGCATGTAGTTGGAACATTTGCCTACGTTTGCCGCTAGGTGTGCTGTTCCGAGTGCATACAAATTTGAGTTAACTTTTACGCTATCGAGAACGTTAAAAAACTCGCACTAAGCACACAGAGTCTATAAGCATAACTATTTGAATGGTTCTTTCTGACTTTGACACATGAGGTCTAAATCTCAATTATATAGTACAACGCCCGTCCCACTCTTCAAATTGGAACGCATTAATATTTTGTTGCAGAAATAGGCAGGGTGGTGGTACCTGGCCTTGCCGGTCCACGAGACCCCCACTACTATTATAACCGATGTTTGTCTCTCATCCTAAAATGCACATTTGATGACAATTTTTGGCCGACTTTTATGAAATACGTTTACGTATGTGTCGAAGCAAATCTACTAAGAGTGTAGTCATTACAGATCCTCCCGATCCATTAACGGTGCTTTTATGTACCACAAGCACCGGTCACCGTCCTCGTCGAACCCGTCGCTTGCGACGAAGGGCTCGACGAGCGAAGTAACCCATAAACACAGCCCACTGAGTTTCTCGCCGGATCTTCTCAGTGGGTCGTGTTTCCGATCCGGTGGTAGATTCTGCGAAGCACTATTCTTGCCAGGGTCAGTGTTAGCATCACTCCGGTTTGAGCCCCGTGAGCTCACCTACTAGTTAAGGTTACGCTGAAATAGCCTCTCAAGGATATCAGCTTAGGTAGGAAAAAAATGATTAATAGGGTAATGTGGAATATACATAGCTATAGACATAGTGCACTCAAGTGAACTAGAAGTGATAGATATTATAAGACCCATGTTAAATAATAATATCTAACTTTATTATATAGAAATAACTTTATTCATAGAGAATCAGTCATTTATTTATATGAGATTTATCGAGACTGGTAAAATATCGAGGTGACCGGTAAAATAGAGGGAAAAAGGCCTAGGGGTAGAGGTCCCAAACGATGTTAGGACCAAATAGTGGAGGAACTGAGGGTACCTGTCAGCGACGCAATCCACCAAGCTGCAAAACGGGATCGATGGAGACAGCTGGTTGACGGAATCAGACGGAGTCACGATCCTCAGCAGTGAGGGACCGATCGAAGAGAGAGATCGGGATACGAGATTTTATGTATTATTAACGGCTTGCAAACGATCTGTAGCATTTTCGAGTAAAAAGATGTGTCATTGCAAGCAAATATTTACAGGACATCCGACACGCTGCAAATATTTCTTATGCATAATTCATGATACTGCAACTTCTGTTATCAGTTTACGAGGTTTTTATGTTTTATTTACGTCATTTTTCAAATAACATGTAATATATTATTAGTATTTTGTAACGTTACCTATTATTAGCATTAGAATTATCGTAAACTTTTATCTTGTATAACGCAAGTGTAGTTACAGTGTAATGCAGACGGTTTGACTTGTTTTATCTTATTTATAATTTATAGCCGAATCAAAATAATATGAGATCTATTAATACCAATTTTACAGTGTATAATTGCGTAATTCTTTTTAGACGACTGACGTCTGGGACCTCGCATGCTGTTCTGTGATATATTAAAGACTGCAGATAAAAATGCCAGACACTACGTACATAGGTATTCGAAACGTCAAAATTGTAAAACAAATAAAATTTTCGACACGGTCAGGGATTGTTGAAAAACTTAGAAAATAAAACATGATATTGAAATAAGCTCGCGTATGCATACATTGCAACCATGTTAATTATCATGCATGCATTTTTAATTTAATTATCATTGAAATCCTGTCGTATCAACTAATGCAGATCGTTGAATATTAAAATTGAGTTTCATAAATAAATGCACGTATAAATGAATGCTTGGCACGCGTTTATTAATTTAATATCAAAATAAATTCAAAAGGTTACATACATAAATTAACTTTATAAATTATTCTCCTTTTATTTTGGTAAAGAATGATTGATAGGGTATCCTCATATATTCAACCGAATCTAATTCAAGACTTAAAACTATAAAGCACAATACGAGTTGCACAGTGAGCAGCTAAGCTAATTTTAATGATCTTTTTTAAAACGTGTGAAGTTTAAAAAAAACGTAAAATCTTTAACTGTTCATTATCACAATCAAACAAAAAACGTCACGTCATCGGAAACAGTTTACTACGATAGCGCTCATCTCATTCAAGCAATTCAAACAACTCACGTATTCGAAGCGTTCACGTCATATCTGGGTTACGTTTTCAAATTCAGAACACTCTCAAAAAAACATGGTCACTAACCTTCCGAAACCATTGAATGATGACGCCTGACTGGCCGAGTGTGACGCACTGAAGCCCTCACTGAATCCAAATGAGAACGACTGAGAAGCGGAGTGACTGGCCCCAGGTCCGCTACCGCTGCTGCTAATACTGGCGGTCAGTCCACCATTGCCTGAAGGAGCCAGATTAAAACCGCCACCACCGAATTTGGGTTTCACTTGAGCTCGTTTTTCATGTGGCAACAGCGTACTAGGATCACGCTCTAAGTGTTCTAAAACAGGCAAGACGGGAGGTGTTATCACTGGTTCTAATTTCCTTTCGCGACGCTGATCCGGAAAAGCGAAGCCGGAGGGCGCGGGCGAAACGATTTTTAAAATCGTCGCCAAGCAGAGACAAGAGCACAGGAGCCTCATGGTTGGATCTGATGATACTATGCCGATTTGGCGACGGAACTTGTTTTAATAGGGTCGTACGAGGTCATGAGAGGTGTTGGCATGCGGCACGCGCCGCAGCCTTCAGAAAACCCACTGCGCTCGGTTCGAGACGACATCCTGCCATGTACCAGCCCCCCTCTCGATGCGATCCATAAACGTAGCACCGCTATTCCTTTTTAATTTTATGACGTTATTGTTGAATACGTTCCGAGTAGTTATGTGAGAATTAGTCAGATGATGGCTATTGGGAAATCCTAATGTACAAGTTGAATATCCAATGGTATTTTGATGTACGAGAAGCAAATTATTCTAGCCATAAGGATGTTAATTCAATCGAATATTTTCGTGTATTGTATTTAAAGGATTCAAAAATACACGAGACTTAAAAATTGTTTTTGGGGTAATTATTTTACATTAAAAAATTACAATAAAATTTTCAATATATTGTATTCATTCTAATAGCTTATTTTCGTTTCGTTAATGTGTTTCTATATACATATGAACGTTAATTAAAAAAAAATTAATAATCGAAACCAAATATACTATATGAATCTTTTTGCAGATAAATTCTATTTATTTATTTATGTACACATAAAAAAGAAGACATAGTACAGAGTAATAGGAAAATTTTGTACAAAGGCACAGCTTATTTCTTTAAGAAATCTCTTCCAGCAGACTCTTCTATTTTAGTTCCTGATTCATTGTCGTCATCAGTCTTTTAATTTATTTACAGTTCTACGTTTATTAATTCGTATCAACCGTATTGACATTCATAATGGAACCAGAACACGTAGCAATGAGTGACGGAAGGCAAAGGGCTTATTGCCTGTTCAAGGTTAGTTACTACTTTCGTCAGTACGAAGTATTGAGAAAAATATTATGATATATAAACTATATAATGATAAAATATATTAATTAATTACTACAGTGTGAGATAAACGTGCCTAACGACAACTACTAAAATAATAATTTAGAACACAGGAATATCATGTAATACAATAACAGTTAATAGGCTTGGGCGATAAAAAAATTCATGAATTAAGTATTTATTCAAATTCTTTTAATAAACAGATAATGTCCAAAAGCCGATTGAGCGAACGACAAAAACCTGAAAAGGTCAAAACACTATAATTTAATTACCACTTGATTAGTGAATTATTGAAATATAAGTATGTTGCTTCTCGGATATTATTTAGGGGTTGGATTGAGTTGTCTTTATAATAAGTAGTAGGGCAAATGTGTCGTCGCACATTACGTTCTTTCTTTTTTCTTTTTCTTTCCAATCAATGTAAGCCTTTTGAGAACTAATTCATCTGACGATTGTATTTAGAGATTAACTAGCTGGGCATTTAATATTAACATTATTATTTCTCACCCCCACAAAGATTCTCATCATTAACGCCCCCGCAACTAAGGTGTAGGGAGTCGAACACTCATATAAATATTAGCCTATCCATTAAGTACATGTATTTTCTACATGGATACCAAGTTTTAAGTCAATCGGATGCATGGTTCAGTAGCTATAACGGAACATCCGTAAAAACCACTGCAGATTTATATATTAGTATAGATATTTCGTTAAGAATCTAGATTTGTCTAGAAAATGTATTCGAACTGAATACGGAAGTTAAAAAAAGCACTTAATTCACTAAATTATAATACTAGCAGTATTTCTTTCAATTTTATACTAATTCTGCAAGAGTTTGCAACAAGGCAATAATTTTAGACTAATTTATTCTGAACAATTTTAAGCTGTTAATTAATCACACTTAAATTAATTATTCGTATAAATTGACAGTCTATCACCAAGATTTTTGTTTCAATACAATTAAATTTGTGTTGTGTTTTGTTTTGCAAAAATCTTAATAAACCTAGCAATAGATATTTTCTTTAAGTAATCAATTTTAATGGCCAATTTCAAAACGTTTATGTTTTTATTATTTTAATTACAGTATACAAATAAAAATGGAATAACAAAAAAATTGGAATTACAACGACAAAGAAATTTAAGCCTCTGGGTCATTGTACCTATGGACTCTATTTTGACATGGGTTTTTCCTCACAACCGGAGAAGGTCCGGATTCCTTATTTGGAGTCACCAATGCAAGTTTTATTCTTAATAGATGGTAATAATGTTCTAAATTACCGGTTACCGTATATTATTTAACGAATGTCTTTCGTCAATAAATAAAAATGATAGAAAATTACAACAATTTTCCATATTATAAATTGTTAAAGGGACCACACGAGAAGCAACATTTCAAATAAAAAAAGCAGTTCCAATAAAAATAAAAGAATCATTAGAATCGGTTCCCGCAAAAAGTTTTGCGGTAACGAGTATTCAAAAATAAATTTGAATTGACAATTTCGTATATTTTGTAATCTGTCGTCGGATCCTCGTGACTCGGCATGCTCCGCGGTGCCCTCCTCGTTGTGGTTATGGTAGCACTGGCACTGCGCAGCCTGGCTGAATTTGATCCACCATCGCTCCCGTTCCGCCAGGACTCTACCCCGTCCCGTCAAGACACCGCTGAAGTCATAGACATCGTAACGTCACATATCACCTCAACACTAGATAGGTAATAGAAGCAAGTTGTAGCGGAGGACTTCCTTCACCGCTCAAATTCCCCGACGATCTTAGGGAGCTTCTTAGAGCCAAGAACGCCTCAACGGCGTCTACGATAAGTATCCTACCGAGGAAAATCGTATTTGAATGCGTGCCCTACAACGCGACGTAAAATCTCGCATCGCCGAAGTCCGAGATGCCAGATGGTCTGATTTCCTAGAAGGACTTGCGCCCTCTGAACGGACTTACTATTGCTTAGGTCGTGCTCTCAAATCGGATACGGTAGTAACTATGCCCCTCGGAGGCCCCTCAGGTCGACTAGCAGCGTTCGATGATGACGGAAAATCAGAGCTGCTGGCCGATACATTGCAAGCCCACTGCACGCCCAGCACTCGTGGGTCCTGTTCATTTAGAATTAATAGACAGAGAGGTCGAACGCAGAGCCTCCTTGCCACCTTCGGACGCGTTACTATGCGTCACCCCGATGGAAGCTCAAGATTAGATCAAGGACCTACGTCCTCGCAAGGCTCCCGGTTCAGACGGTATTTCTAACCGCGTTTTTAAACTTCCACCCGCCCAACTCATCGTGATGTTGGCATCTATTTTCAATGCCGCTATGACGAACTGTATCTTTTCCGCCATGTGGAAAGAAGCGGACGTTATCGGCATACAAAAACACGGTAAACCCAAAAATAATACGATGAGTTACCGCCCGATTAGCCTTCTCATGTCTCTAGGCAAATGGTATGAGCGTCTGCTCTACAAATGGCTCAGAGACTTCGTCTTATCCAAGGGTATTCTCATCGATGAGCAATTCGGATTCCGCGCAAATCACTCATGCGTAAAACAGGTAGACCGCCTAACGGGGCACATTCTCGTAGGACTTAACCGACATAAATCATTATACACGGAAGCCCTTTTCTTTGACGTCGCAAAAGCATTCGACAAAGTGTGGTACAACGATTTGATTTTCAAATTATTCAACAATGGCGTGCCAGACAGTCTCATGCTCCGCAGGAAACCCGCTCCTCACCGCGATCGCTCATGGCTGGAGTCCCACAAGGCTCTGTCCTCTCGCCGCTTCTATTTAGCTTATTCATCAACGACATTCCCCAGTCCCCGCCGACCCAGTTAGTCTTATTCGCCGACGACACGACCGTTTACTACTTGAGTAGAAACAAGTCCCTAATCACGCGGAAACTCTAGAGCACAGCCCTAACCTTAGGACAGTGGTTCCAAAAATGGCGCATAGACATCAACCCAGCGAAAAGCACAGCGGTGCTATTTCAAAGGGGAAACTCCACACGGATTTCCTCCCAGATTAGGAGGAGAAATCTTACACATCCGATTACCCTCTTCAGCCAACCCATACCATTCCATCCACTAGATCCAATAACCCTTGTATTATACACTAGCTCTAACACTAGGAGTAAGGACCCCGGTAACCGTACTCGTCGAACTCGCAAACATAAAAAAAGGTATGGTATTAGGTATGGTGTAAAAGGCAAGCCTACCTGCCGTCATAAAAAAAAATGTACGCGATGTTTTTTTTTTTTCAATAAAATATCATTAACTTTGTGATTGAATATTGAATTTGATGTGAAAACAAAAAAAATTTTAAAGTCCTTAATTAAAATGGATAGTTAAAAATTATCAACAGTTTTTGTGTTACGATCGATTTATTGTTCGATCAAGTTATAGCTTTATCAGTGTACATACATATGCATAGACATAAATAATATTTGGGTTCCTCTGGTATACATACACATATATGTGTCTACTGATATTATTTCTGTCGTGAATCAGTCGTGCGTTAGAGTTTAGACGGTAGGACGTTGTGTCCTCTATGGACTCAGATAAACTCCAGATGGGACGTGAGTTCGATTCCGTCTATGAAATAAAATATAAAATTGTATAACAATATAGTTAGAATATAAGAAAGTTGATCTCATATAGCCTCCACTGTGGTGGCAGCCATGATAGAACACAAATTATTTGAGAAACGCCAGAATCTCGCTAACGACCTTTTTATTATATGTTTACAAATGTACAAATTCCCTGCAAAAATATTTGGACTGTTCGTCTAACGACTAACGTCGCCAGATCTGTGCAAATATTTCCCTTTTACATTCCAAAACTGATCGTGAGAAATTTAATGATAACGTCTTTATTTTAACAATTACATAAAATGCTTATTTTCGCATTGGTCTCTTTAAGCTTTCAAATAATCAAAACTAATCATAAACTAAACTAATGTAGCCAAGTTTCACATAATTTTTATTTAATATATTTTTTAATATATTATGTTGTCACCTATTGCACTGCCGTTTGTATTTGTAATTGAGGTGACAATTATAACGTACCTTTTTGTCAATTTGTTGATGTTCTGAATTCACCTATAGTTGCCCATTTCTTTTAGATAATTAATTGATTAATTTAACAATAAGAAATAATAGGTACTTGATACAGACGCATGATAGTTATTAACTAAAACGCTTGCTTCTGGAATCTACTTATCTACGAGTAATAGTGAAGGAACTTATTCTTCTACATTATCCTTTCTGGCAGACTACACTAGGTGCAAAAGTAGGTGAGTGTAGCGTTCGGGGTCACACGTCCGTGTCACGGTCAGAAACCATGTCACATGGTCCCGAGCACGCGAGCAGTGTAAGGTACTTCAACTATAACATTAACCTTGGATCGTTTTTACAGAAATCGCCAATCCTAGTTGAACAGCGCTTATTCCATTTTATTTTCAGTAGTGTATCACTGATGCTAAGGCTAAATTTAGTGGGTTTTTTTTAATCAAAAATTATATGGTATCGGCCTTATCTTCCCATGAAGTTTGATCGGAACTAACTAAAAACTCACCAGGGAATCAGCAGGGACTTAAACTATATACGAACTAAATAAAAGCAATGTACTTTCAATCAGATTATTTTTATCAAAGTTTCATGAGAGCCTTCTTACAGTAAATTTAAGCCGTCACAATGGCAGCTTAGGTTTTCTACTAAAGATACAAAAATAAATCATCATCTTTTTCTTACAGCAATAATTGGAGAATTTCATTACTTATAACAGTGTATGACAAATACATTTTAAAATGAATATGCCGTGGCGTTGCTGCGGTGGTTACCGGATTAGGACTCTACAACTACGGCAACAGAAACTGTACAGCTCTACTGAGTACCCTCAACCCCAGGGGAATGACCGGGAATTAGTAATATCTTAAGGAGATTTACATGCGCTTCTTCGATCGATCGAGATTGTCGAATGATGCGAGTTCGAACCCCACCACTAGAGTTTGCCAAATCTTCAATATTCCATATTTTATCTTTTGTTTTGTGATTTTTTTTTTTGTGTGAATCCTTGTGTGTGAATGACGATATGAGAGAGTGAGAGGAGTGAGCGTTGAGATGACGGCTGATAGAAGATAATGGAATAAAAAAAATCACTGTGCCGACTCCACCTAGTAGGATAAGGTGGAGCTAAGAATTTTGAAAAAAGTTTGAAAGAAGTTTGTGAAAAAAACTTACGAATTCCTATGATCGAAAATACCAAAGCTCGTCAAATACAAAAAAAAAACAGCTGGTGAGGAGAAATATTTATTCTGATTAATATTTCTGAATGACTTTCGCATAGGTATTTCTTAGCACCTTCTTAGAAGCTTGATCTCTAATATTGTATCTATGTAATTATCGACAACTTAAATACATCCTATTAGCTTGAATATATGTGTAGCAAGGACCGATGATAATACCATTATTTAATTACATTGACTTAGTAATCTAACCGTTTCTTTCTGTTTGTTTTGAAACTGTAATTTTCTGATTAACTGTCAGTAAATTTTTCTGTGTCCGTTCTAGTCTCTGACATAGAACTGCTTCTCGTATATCATTATTAAATGTGGATCACAGTTAATATCCGCTAAGTGTGGCAATAGGTGTCTGTGTTTAAAACTAGTTAAATATTCTGTTTTAATATTGTTTGTGTATCTGACCGACATGCAGTTTCATAACCACGGAAGTACATTGTAGCTTCACATAAAATAAAGGTCTGATTTCAATTTCAGCTTTTCAAATAGAACATTTCAAAATATCATTGTATTTTTTTTAAATTCCTCTATAATTTTATTATAAGAATCTTGGAACTAACCTATTAACTAACCAGTTCTTAATTATATACATGTTAATTTTAAGATTGAATGTTTTGTGTGTATTGCTGTTGGTGTGTCTAAATAAATAAATAAAAATAAAAATAAAATAACCTTTAGGAGGAAATCGTTAAGTTGTGTATATTTTTTTTTATTTTGTTAATGTACTGTCTCCTCAGACTTGAACATGTAATAATTGTGGCTTATTATTCGTTCAGATTCCATGAAAGTGGAAACGTATGGAATAATTAATCAAAACTATTGAATAATGCTTTCGGGGCTCTTTCAAAAATTCTATATAACTCTCAGTAAATGTCCACCATTTTAATGAAAATTTATTTTTTCTCATTCATAAAAAAAATAACCTTATTGTATTATTTCAGCTCATTTAATTCCATTTAATTTCATTCAAATTAAATCCATAATTAGTTTTAGTTCCATATCACTTTTCAAACAATAAATATGACATAACTTATGTCTAGTCTGTATGGGCACCCTTCCTATGCCCGTCCGATGCACGAAGCAAACAAAAAATTATTAATATCGCCTCTACATGCAATCGAGAACCGAGAAAGATATTTTTGTAAAACACGTTTCTGACTGTCGTGACACTAACGAGAAATGTTGCCAAACAACTGTATGCTAATTTCAAGTAATTCGGACAAGTATTACGAGAAACGGATACAAATGAATGAATCAGAAGACTGTTACATTTTGATATAGGAACCGTTTCGTAAGAGCAGTCTGGTACACAATGAATGATGATGTCATTCGACCACATTGTTATCTCCGTTTTAGGGATTTTTTAATTGATATGTAGATCTTGAATCTGCACTATGACAAGAACTTTCATTGTGTGTGTTTAATTAGATTTTTATAGTTTTTACGGCGCCGCGGCGTTGACTGAAAAATGGCACGCTCTGATAGAATATTTATTTTTACGTTTTAATTGGTATGAACCTTTTCTTAACTTTTTAGACTTAATGACAAAAATATTTTAAAGCAGAACACCAGCCAGATGGTCAGACCTAGTAAGAGAAGCACTTGGCTTCTGTACCGTGCGGTCCAAGACACCCATGATCGAACACAGTGGAAGAACGTCACATGTGATCGCGGTCCTCAGTAGTGAGGGAACGATATAGAAGAAGAACGCAGACCTTGTAGTAAATAGTAAGCCTATAATCAGATTTATAATTTCTTCTACTACTTCACGGCAATTAATACCTACTTCAAAATTAAAGTGCTTACGATCTCTCCGCGGGATTTATGATTAAAGTTGCAATAGTTTAAGTAGACATTAAAATTCAGTAAATATAAGGGGTGGATCAATGTTTGGGTTGCTCTTAGAATAATGGATTCGGAATCCGCCAAGTTTATTTTTATATTATGGACGTCATTTATTTTGTGGTATTTAGCTACATTTAGGTTTATTTTCTCAGTGTAACGTGCCGTATAAAGCAATCGTCATTGATACGCGGCCACAGAAAATGCTATTATCATTTATAGCTCATGAAACTATGTTGCGAATAAACTTCTGGCCTTCCAAAACCAAAAATTACACTTGTACATACTAACGGAAAACAATGCGTACTTAGTTACGCCGTATCTGGCAATGTCAATAATTAAAACAAAATTGGATTTGTTTTAAAATCATTTAACCTAAAATAACTGCGCATAGTAAATTTTGACAAACAGTTCAGCTTATTGCTATGTTCATAAACTTGATTTTAAATTATTCGGAAAAACATTAATTTGCAAATTAAATACTAATCTAATCGTCTAATTCTTCTGATTGTGAATAATAAATATGTTAAATATTTGTAACTGGTATTACTGGTTATTAGTATAACTATGTCTGCTGTTAGATAACGGAACGCACATTCAATATGTATAAATTTTCTTACTAATGCTCAGTGGAATTTACGTTAGAAATAAATATATACTTTAAGAAGCATGTTGCTAACGTATTTTGATATAAAAGATATGTCTGTTTGGGTATTTAATTTCGTTGAATATATGAGTACAAAAATCATTGGATTATGTTGTTTCAATTGCATGAAATAAATGTTTAAGTATTTAATGAATAGGAGTTTTATTTTGTGCATTTCCAAAGCATTACCGATATATGAAAAACAATAAAACAAAAAGCACTGAATGTCAAGCCCAAAGTCATTTTTAAATATACCACAGATAACCGCATCGAATTGTTTCCAAAAAAACACATACAATTATCTGCTTACTTAAGTAAATGCTATGTTTATAAACGTATATGTGAGTTAATAATTTTATTATAGTTATCTTTTTCTTTTTCTACGCCTTATCCTATATATATACATTCTCTTTTATCAGCCGTCATCTCAACACTCACTCCTCTCTCTGTCATATCGTCATTCACACACTCCATCCACGTCTTCTTCGGTCGACCTCTTCCTCCTCTACCTGGCACTACCATTTCCATATTTCCATACATCTCTTAGTCACATGCATCTTCTTTCTACGCATCACATATCCATGCCACGCTAACCGCTAATAATATTAGTTATCGTCAAAATTTCTATGAAATTAAAAAGTATTTGTACCAGAAATTTTCAAAGCGTTGTTTAATTGCGAATGACATTGAAGAAGTTGCTCAACCAACAATACAAGGAATGAATACTTTATGCCTAATTATCATTCAACATTATCAAGAATAAGCGAACAATATTTGGTTTTAGCTGTTCTTTCAATTTCAAAATTACGCATAGCATTTTATGGAATATTGTAGGTAACTGTTTCGTTTTAATAAAAGGAATCTACTTTCCTTTTTTTAAATCAAAGGAGTATTGTTGGCCCGTAGGCCTTCTCAGTTTCACCAGGTCAGAGGAGTTTTTTTATATTCCACAACATCTCATAATAATAATATAATATCTCGTCTATCTAAAATAATAATCATCATCAACAATACGATCTTTTATTAATAATAAATATTTAAAGCTTGGTATTTTTTTGATTATTTTTATAGTATTTGAGTAAAACTGAAAAAAAAAAGTGGTAGGGCATAATGTGAGTACTGGTAGGTATCATACGCCTATTTTTGTCACGAAGCAGTAATGAATTCCGGTTTTTAGGGCAGCCGTTGCTATACAACGGATACATAAAAATCATGTCAGAAAGTGGACTGTGAGCTCATTCATCAATCTAAGTAACTACAATTTTTTGGATCACTTGAAAGCCACGCGTCGAATTTTGTAGAAATGTGAATAAGTCTATAAGTTCTGCCCTAATGACCAATCCGTATGCTTCTTTAGGCTAGACACCACATTACGCCTCTACACACGAAGGAGAATAGTATGTGATAGAATGAGAATAAGCAAAAATATACTGTATATTTATAATAAACTAGCTGACCCAGCAGACTTCGTAGTGCCTCAGATAAATAAAAGACCTAAACTTTTGTATAAAATAAACTTAAAACAAACAAAAGGAGTCCGTCCGACGGGGGACACATTAAAGGAAAAACAAAATTGCTATTTTTATTATTTCCTAGCATTTTCATTTTTATTTACCTTTTAAACCTTCTCTGGACTTCCACAAATCATTCAAGACCAAAATTAGCCAAATCGGTCCAGCCGTTCTCGAGTTTTAGCGAGACTAACGAACAGCAATTCATTTTTATATAGGTATGTATACAGATAATAATATATTTATTTTTCACTAGTATCCCAGAAATGTATCTGCAAATTCATCTTTATTTGTATTTATTGACATTTTATGAATCGTTTATTTTTGTTTATTCCGTCTAAGTTTACTAGATTAAATTAAAAAAATAGTCTATATTTTATTTAATCCTTACTTAAAATACATACCAAGAGGAGCTCTGTTCCAACCAGGTGTCCTATAAACACAAGGTGTCTTATGACACCTCTCTCTTTTTTTTAATCCACTCCCTATGACGTCTTCGTTATTAATAAAACTGAAACTAAGTAACTGTCAAATTACGTATTGAACTGGATGTTTTAATGACGCCGCAGATGTTACGTGCACAAACTCTGAATGCGGATGTGATCTGTAAGTATATATGTATTGCATTTACAAACTATGTAGGTATGTAGGAGTATAATCGAAAACGCGTGACAATCATTTAAGGTTGTCATTTTATTTTTACGTAGAGATTCTTTGTTCAAAATGAATAAATTTTGTCCATTCAAATAATTTATAATTGTTATATTCTTGTTAAATTGTAAAAGTTCCTGTTTGGATTTTCGTTCTAGAAATACTTAAATCACACTAATTTTCTGTTGAATTTGTTACTATGTTAAATTGTTTTTAACCCATTTCTACAAATATAACCAACTAATAGCAGGTATATAGTTCAGTGTGTCATTCCGCATATTGTATTGAACGATGACAAATGTTATAATATCGAATTAAAACTTATTTACTTGAATTAAGTCGCGAAATAAGTCGAAATGAATGAAGAAATTCAAACCTCCTTCAATACGTTTGATGAAGTATCCAAATATCAACTGCTGGATATCTTTACATTACTTTTCTTAGAGGAAATACATAGATTTTAACTGTTTTATAGATTTTTCGTAGATAATTTAATGGTGGTAATTTAATGATGATTTCATGGTAATAAATTTAATGGTAAGCAGCGGCTTGGCTCTGCCCCTGGCATTGCTGACGTTCATGAGCGACGGTGACCGCTTACCTTCAGGTGGGCCGTATGCTCGTCTGCCTAAAAAGGCTATAAAAAAAAAACATTACCTTTTACTGTTTTAAAGTGTACGGTGAAAGTGAAGAACAGCTGTTTTAAATATGATTCACAACAGCTTCTAGATGTTTCATTTCCAGCGTGTTCCAGATCAATGTGTTACGCTATAACTATATTCTGATGTAATATGGAGAAATAATTAATACGAAATTATATAAACAGTATGTAATGTAATTGAAATGAATGCCATACGACCGTCTCACTTATTTCTGACTCACAATAATGTGTTTTGGAATAATAACTGTTTTTGGTATGTCTTTGTGAGTTTTGTTTCAATTGACAGGAGATATTAAACATAATATGTGATGAATTCATTTGTCCAGGTTCGCCGACCGATAAAAGATAAAAGAAAAAAACACTCAATAAGACAACCCTGAGCTCATCGCGTCAGTGTGTGTGACCTCAAAGATGTCCGGTCTGTCTTAATTTCAATGACTGCCCTGTAATAAGATTATATATTTTTAACTCGATGCATTTTTTATAGCCCACGATCGACTAACAAGGCTAGCGTTCTAATTATTTAATTGGAAACAATCAAGACATTATTGATCGATGATCAGACAAGAAAAACGACAGTTTATGAATTAAAAAAAATAATAATATTTGTCGTCTACTTCAAAATAATTTAATATATCTTGGCCATGAGCATTTTGTTAAATCAATTGTAACAGTTTAATATGTAGGTAATAGTAAAAAAAAAGGAATTTTTAGCATTAGGCAGAGACTTGATTGTGCCTCTGAGATTGCTTATGTATGTGAGCAACGCTGATTGCCTACCACAAAATAGGGCCTATGCTTCAAGAGTAATAAAAAAAAACAAATATTATAATTTAAGTACAAAGGATACGAGACCAGAAGTGACTCAGCAGATTATGTCCGAAATAGACGGATGCAGGACCAATTGCAGTACGATGGCCTCGAGTAGCGAGAGATGGCAGGACATCACACAGCAACGCATCGTGAAACGCGTCAAGTCTCCAACATGACCTGATGATAACGACCGCTCTGTCAAGAGTAACAGACACGATTGAAAGAGAAGATGTAGAATAGAATGTAGATATATGTATAGATAGAATGTATCGAAAAGCGCTTTTGTATAGTCAACCCAGTTTATCTTTTTTGGTGTTTGTGGTATTTTATTTTTTTATTTTTTTTATTGCTTAGATGGGTGGACGAACTCACAGTCCACCTGGTGTTAAGTAGTTACTGGAACCCATAGACATCCACAACGTAAATGTGCCTCCCACCTTGAGATAAAGTTCTAAGATCTCAGTATATGTAGTTACAACGGCTGCCCTTCCCTTCAAACCGAAACGCATTACTTTATAGCAGCATCAACAACAGTGCTTACGTTTTGACATAAAAAAGGAAAAAAAAACAAACAAATCGAATTCAAAAAAACTTAAAATATGAGTTTATAAATACGAAAAGAATGACAGGCAATTAAATAAATAACTTCGAAGTCAAATTGGTAATATGTACGTAGAAATCATTATGAACTAGCATAACATTGTATTTAAAATAGCATAAAGTCACGTTTTCTACATAATGTTAAGCATTTTTATTTCTAAACACATAGTAGTGTATTGTGAGTGAACGATTTTTCACGGAAAATCGGCGGTTTCGTACGACAATGTGTTTTGTTAATCTAGGAGCTCGATTTGCGATATTGCAATATGTAAGTAGAAACAGTTGCAGTTTACTGGCCTTCATTTGTACCAGAAATTGTATGTGAATAATGCAACCAAATTAACAGTTATTATTCCGGACGGCCACCGCTCAGGTTTCGGCCACCACGTGTGATTTTTAGACTTCTTACTCTCGTTGAAACGTGGTGGCTCGAGTATTGCCGCAGTGGCTGTCGCGGAACGGGTGCTGGGATTGGTTCGAGGAAAATAACGAAGGCTTCAAGTATGGCGTTCACACGGTCCTCGTGGCTTGACCGGCGCAGGGCGTAGGAGCGAGTCTTTTCTTGTTCGGTTGGCGCTCTCCTCTTCTTTGGAGAGGTCTTGACTCGTCGGCTCGCTGTCTCGAACTGAATTTGCAGCGAGGTAGGCCCCTTATTTATGGTCGCCCACGCGCACTCGGCCAGCGCTATTATGAGTCCGAGCACGGTGGGCGTCTATTGTTCTCTCGGCCGCCTCGCTCGCCTATTGTTTGCCTAGTCGCTCTATTAGTCGCCCGTATTGTGACTCGCTCCTGCGTTCCCACGCCAAATTAAAGACCACGAGGACCAATCTTTATTTTCAAACAAATATTTACAAATTTACTTATATCTATTTTTAACTATCTCTATTCACATTTATTATTTCACAACATATCCGTTTATTTGGATATTCTTTATGTCTATTTATTTTCGCTGTTCTTGGCGAACATATCTCTATTTAACTATTTACGGACATTTTTCTATTATAACTAGTCCAACCTATTACTATATTTCTATTTATTTTAAACTATTTATATCCGTCGCGAACAATATCTATATTTATTCATGTCCGTCGCGAACAGTTATTTGGGGCCTAATAAAACATACCTAATTCTGATTTTTTTGAAATACATTTTCTCAATTATTTGTTAATGACAGCTAGCTAACTTATATTCTACAATACTAAAGTCGGGTTGTTAACCATCGTGTACATTTTTTTTTTTATTGCTTAGGTATGTGGACGAGCTCACAGCGCACCTGGTGTTAAGTAGTTACTGGAGCCCATAGACATCTATAACGTAAATGCGCCACACACCTTGAGATATAGTTCTAAGGTCTCAGTATTGTCACAACGGCTACCCCACCCTTCAAACCGAAACGCATTACTGCTTCACGGCAGAAATAGGCGGGGCGGTGGTACCTACCCGCGCGGACTCACAAGAGGTCCTACCACCAGTCATTACGCAAATTATAATTTTTGCGGGTTTGATTTTTATTACACGATGTTATTCCTTCACCGTGGAAGTCAATCGTGAACATTTGTTAAGTACGTATTTCATTAGAAAAATTGGTACTCGCCTGCGGGATTCGAACACCGGTGCATCGCTCGATACGAATGCACCGGACGTCTTATCCTTTAGGCCACGACGACTTTTCAAATGGAATAGAGTTTTCACGATAAAACAATCTTGAACTATGAACAAATTTAAATCAAGCAATTGTGAATATTAGCCTACAATAATAATGTATGATGACATGACAGATTAAAAATAATAACGTGTGAAAAAACCATAAACAAATGAATTATTCGTATTCAGATCCACTCTAGGTGATTTTATAAGTCGCTTCTCCGATTTTCATCAGTTTTAGGCATATTCAGAACTACTTTTACGACTGATCATCTATTTTATGACTATCATATGATCATATGACATATGATCATCTATTTTACGGACCATGTTCTGTTGGTATACATTTTATTCTGGGCTTGGCGTATATGCACTTTATACCCCTTCCATTATTACTTCTTTAGAATATTTTATTGCATCATCAATAATATTGATACAGTGGCATTAAATAAGCAAATAAATAAATACTTTGTTTTATCAGATTGTTCATAGTAAAATTATTATCAACACCCTGTGTAAATTATGCAGAAATTTTCTTTTTGTTCAACAAAAACTGTTCCATTGTTTTTCATAATATGAATATGTGCTTTGTTTTATTGTATTATGTTAACCGTTATATAGCTACAATGACGTGGCTAAGTGCGTCGTAATTATACTAATAGAAAAATATATTTAGTCATCACTTTTTTAACCCTTTTTTTATTTAGCTTAGATGGACAGCTGATGATGACAGGGCACGTTGGGCGTTCGGTGGTATCCTGAATCTTGCCACCCATCTTAATTCAATTACTATATTTATTTATTGAATATATATATACACATATATCGAGGGGTAAAGGCTATTTGGTTTAAGCGCGTATTTCGCTTAATACGCTTAATACGCCAATCTTTGTAATTAAAGTTCCGTTTTATTTGGTATTAGCATAAACAATTCGATGTTTTTAATTGAACTTCAATTATGTTAACCACATACAAATAGCTGAAGAAGACTTTTAAGTCATGACATTTTTTCCAAATTTTAAACTTTAAACAGGTTTCCTGTAAAGTTTCAAAAATGTCGCTTATACGAAACTTTCACCTCCGACATTCACCCGTCGATATTATATAAGTATATTCAATTGTATATTGATTAGTTTACTCCTACCGCACTCATATCCAATATCCAATTATGTCACTATGCTGCGGTTCAAGTTCCTCAGGTAAATACTTTTTTTAAAAGAAATACACGCGTGTTCAAAAACGTGGTGGATCATGCTACTTTAGACTAACACGTACACTACCACCAACATCTGTAATTACTAGGACGTACCAACGCTTGCACGGGTGAGAACAAAAATTCTGCTTATTGCCACTCATGCCATCGTCGCCATTGTCGTTGATCGACGGTGAATTTAAAGCGGAAACAACGAAAGCAACTATTCCAACCGTACCTAGTATCAATTACGAAAGTAATACTCCGGGACTACTATGGTGCTCGGTGACAGGGAGAGCCCAAAAGTCGCGACTTTTAGCAAATGGTACGATCCATTCGTCAATGACGATGACATTGTTGCCAAAGTAGATAATGATATGCAGAAACGCATACATACCCTGTCAACAGCGGAAAATTTTAACGACACCAAATGACTTCAAGAATACATAAAAAATTGTCACACGTCATTATTAATTGTTCTCGTGCGTATTTATTACATGATGATGAACGAGCATGGTCTCTTTTTCAATACAGTATCATTACAGTTTATTTTTCCGACGACGTTTAGAAGAAAAAGCATTCGTCACACTATTTGAACAGCTTGTTTCATTACGAACAACAACTTATAAATAATACTTAAATCAGCAGTAGCCGTGTGTGGATTCAGTGCTTTACAGTTTGTTTCAAGAGTACTTTCCTTCCACTAGTCTGATAATGGCGTTTACGAAGTTTCTTTTTGTGGTTACATTAATTACAATCGCGAGCGGTGAGTCCTCATTTTGTTCAGTTTGTGTTTCGATAACACTATTTTTCGTATTTAGGTTAATTCGATTATTTTTTTCGCCAAGCGATAAATCGACTTTACATTGCCTAATTATTAATTTCATCTAAATTCACAATGATTATTCCGGACGGCCACCGCTCAGGTTTCGGCCACCACGTGTGATTTTTAGACTTCTTACTCGTTGAAACGTGGTGGCTCGAGTATTGCCGCAGTGGCTGTCGCGGAACGGGTGCTGGGATTGGTTCGAGGAAAATAACGAAGGCTTCAAGTATGGCGTTCACACGGTCCTCGTGGCTTGACCGGCGCAGGGCGTAGGAGCGAGTCTCTTCTTCTTCGGTTGGCGCTCTCCTCTTCTTTGGAGAGGTCTGGACTCGTCGGCTCGCTGTCTCGAACTGAATTTGCGTCGTGGGGTCGTCGTACCCCCTTAGGGGGGGCACGGAGCGGGCCTCGGGGAAACCCCTCTGCCCGGACATGTAGCTCCCTGCCTAATAAGGCAGGGGTGATGCGCTGCGGGATGGTATGTAGCAGGATCGTAGTGATTGGTGGGACGACTTCTTTCTTCTCTCTTCGCTTCTTTCTTCCTCTTCTTCTTCCTCTTCTTTCTTCCTTCTTCTTCTTCTTTCTTCCCTTCTTCCGGGGGCGGCTGCTGCTCTCCTCCATAATTTTTTTTTTTTTTTTTTTTTTTTTTTTTTTTTTTTTTTTTTTTT